>VZRI01001509.1:123339-155648 GCA_013397515.1 Upupa epops
TTTTTTTTTTTTGGTGCTATGTTTATATATAATGCTTGAAATTTTAATTTTTTGCACTGTAACTATAATACCTCTTAATTTACCTTTTAAAAAAAAAAGCTGTGGGTCTCGTACTCCCACCAATATCAGTAGAGGTTTGCTGCAATTTTGCCCTATTAATTATGCTTGAAGTTTCAGAAAGCAGAGCAAGGTGTTTTAATGTTTCCCAGCACAATAGCTTGAACTTGATGCTGTGTTTTATGTATTAAATTACAAATAAATACTGTATTTCCTGCTTTTAAAATCCTATTCCTTTCCTCACAAATGCACACTAAAACGAAACAAAAACTGTCAGCTCTAGCTTTCTTAACAAAAAAAAAAAAAGAAACAAATGCCTTAGTGACAAGGGATGGACATTAAGCTTTTCTGAAATAGAGTTTTCAAAAGTTCACTTATTTCTAGCTCAGTCATTTTTCATCCTGCAGAAAGGTCTGGTCTTGTATTTGAAAGCAGCATTGTTATAGTAGGCAGACTGAGAAACAGAACACTAGCTTAGAAAAAATCGTAGGGTTGGTTTGGGACTTCAGTCGGGAAAATGTAACAGAAGTGTAAGACCTGCAAATCTTGTGTATAAAACAAATATAAATGGGATGGAGCAGTAAAAACATGCAGTCCAAATTTTCAAAGGTGAATTGTTTTGAATTAGCTGTTTCAAAACCCAAAACCTCACTGATTAAGTTACAGCTCTTTCTTCATGGTAGGAGTGATGTTTAGAGAAAATACGGGCACGCTAGTGTTAACAGTTGTGCTTTCTGGCCAGACATCAATCAGCAGGTAAAATCAGACCATCTAGGACATCTTGAGTAGTTTTAATGCATTATGAAAAACTAAAGGTTGACTTTGAATGCTTAAAATTTCTTTACAATTGTTACAAGGTTATATGGAATCTCAGGGGTTTCAGGTAATTGTTAGCAGTAAAATGCTACAGTGTGTTTTGATGCAAAGAAAATTAACTGAACTTGCTCTGTGTTTCAGAATAGTTTAATGATCACTTTGTTACTAGCTAAAGCCTATGAATTGGAAATCTGAAATGTGTAGTGGCTGACTAAATGTGTAGTTTCTGCTGCTGATGCATTTTTAAATGTTTTAAAACACCAAGATTTTTTCCAGTGTGACCTCATTGAAATATTTTTTATCCTTTGAGATAGAAAATTCGTATTAGTTTCCATGTTTTACATCTGTGTGTTTTACCCTGCAGTTGATACAATTTTGATATTGGACAGTTTATGCTATTAAAGACCTAAATCTGATCATTTGAAGGTTGGGATAGAAATCACTTGACATGCTGTAAGCACAAGTGTAAGCGGACTGTTGCAACCCATCTTCAAAAGCAACCACACAGGCTTATGAATAGTGTGGGGGTTAGTTGGCATGAACCTTGTTTTTTTATCTAAGGCCTGTTATACTGTTCTTTAAACAGTCCTCCTAACTATGCTGCGTTTTTATTTTTATGGCTTTTTTTGCGCTGTTCTGTTCATGTAGCACAAATAAGCATTGCACTTGGTACCATGCTTTACCTCATTTCAAGGAAAAAAAAATGCTTAACAGAGGAAAAATGTGGTTTGGCCTTGCTGCTGTTCTGATTTACTGAATTTGAAAAAGGTAATTATAATGCCTGCAATGTGTCACTTACTTGCACAACTTAAATAGGTCATATGTAGTGTCTGTGGCATTTTTTACTGTACATGGAAAAATACAACAAAGATGTGTAAGAACTCTTGATTTTACTTTAAAGCTATTGTTTTCTACTACATTGTTTTACTGTTATGTGAAGTAATTAAAATTAGAATGACCTCTGACACTCCAGTAATTATCTCTGAACAAACCAACGTATTACACATACAATGTAGTCTTTGCAAGAAGACAGTCCCTAGTAATTTGGTCAATCTCAAGTAAATCTCTGCTTAGTCCGAATATTGAGTACCCAGTAGCAACTTCTGAAGGGTTTGTTCAGCTTGATGCTGCTAAAGGCTGTACAGAAATAAAGCTGACTGTTCTGAAGTTTTGTTGCACAGTAGTATGTGGTGACTGCAGAGTATGGAACCTGGACAGGAATGAATTTCTGTGCTGGGGAGGAATATGGTGGTGGCCCAGGGATGAGGTGCCACGTTCCTCAGTTAGTGCAAACTAATGTATTATCATTTCAGTCAGTGGAACTGCATTCTCTTCCGTCCCTGAAGATCTTGTGCTTATATGTATGTTGCAGAGTTTGGGTGTTTCTCCTTGTAAGCAAATACAGAACCATGAACTGGAAAGCGTAGGGTTTATGCTACTGCGTACAACATAACTATGCTACATGCCTATATCTGTATAGAAAGTGAAATCTGTATATCCCCATCACAGCAGCATTGTAGTAGGAAAATGACAAAGAGTGTCATGGTCTGCTGTGATGCTACACTTGCCTCTGTCTGACAGTATTCTGGGTTTGTATGTTTTGAGTGAGGTTCCCTACAAAAACATTGTCATGGAAGTCTCTATAGTGAGATGGATTTTGATTTTTTGGTACTTTATTACTGACATTGGTCCCTTTCCAATTACTCTAATTTTCAAGAAGTTAAAAGTTAATTTCTTTCATATTTGGTTTAAAACTTAAAACACTATAGTTCATGACCATGAAATGTCATCTAAATATCAACTGTAAATCAGTCTGAATTATATTAGCAAATACCTAGAGGTCATAGTGGTATACTCCACTAGCAATTAAATTGAACTTCTGTCAAAGCTAACTACACTTCTTTAAAATAAATTTTATCCAATAAAGCCCTTGGGTTTTTCCCCCCTTTTATTTGAATGGCAACCACAGACTACTTTAATTGCTTTGTAGATGCACTCAGAATTTACTGCAGCAGCAAGTTGGAGAGAAAAATGTTTGTGAACAAGAATTGGAAATTGCAGGCATTTTTATTGTAAATAGTTTGACTGAAAAGATGGTTAAAATCAAGTAGAATGAATAACAAATATAATTTGATGGACAATAAAATATTTACCATCACATGCTGCAGCTGTCTTTAAGGGACATAAAATGTAATTCATTCATACTGTAATCTTGCTGCAGAAGTTTGCAATCTGCACCTTATGGATCACAATTACCTTTAATAGTTTTTTGTAATAATTGTAGCTGAGTATATCTTCAATAAAGTTACGGTCTGTTCACCTTGTACTGTCTTTCTGCTTTTGTTTTTAAATACTCATGAGTTCCCATAAATATTCTAGAGTTTACAAAAATTATTTCTCAGTCTAAATAAAATAATTTGTGAAAACATTATTTCTTGACCCTGTTTAAAGACAAGTCTGCTTGTCTCCTTCCTCTGATGAATGAACTGTCTTCATAGCTATGTGAAGACTCTTAAGGGACGCTCCAGTTAAAAATGATGGTGTACGTGCTACAATTGATTTCTGTGTTGACCATTATACCTGCAGAATTTCTGTGAGCTGGGAGGCCCCAGAGCACAAGGGTTCAGTAACGCAGGTTTGCACAATTCTGCACATGTTTTAAGAATAACATGTTAATATCAGCTAATAGTCTCAACATTCATAATGTGGCTTTTAATTAGTTTTCCATTTGTTTTCTGTTAGTGCTTCACTTATCCTGAATATTGAAAGTGTGTTTGTAGATAGCCCACCAATGTCATGGGTATGTTTTACATACATGAAACAGACTTGTCAGTCAAAGATTGGGGTTTCTCATGGTTGAAAACTTCCAGTAGAACAGTCTGTGTCTTGGAATCTGCAATGGGCAGTTTCCACAGCAGGTTTTGTGTTGGGTTATGGAAGAAAACCTGCTGAGTGGCCTACATGCTCAGTGGTACCTTTTTCTGGGGTTTGGAGGAGATGCCATTATCTTCCTGTTCATTTGGAGGAATGAGGTGGGGACTGACTATTTAAACCTGTGTCTTTTTAAGTCATGCATCCCTTGCTGGGTAGTAATGTGAAGCATCCAGAGTTCTTCAGAAAGTTAAAGTGTAAAATTGCCAAAGATTCTGCTTCAAAGGCGAGTGATGGAATTTTTTTCCCAGGAGCATCACTTACTTATTGTAAACTTTGAGTACAGTTTATTAGTGGTAGTGTTGAAACTGCATGACATAAAAATGCATTTAGGGTTTTTTTTTAATTGATCAGAATTGAGCAAAGACTGGGTTCTTCTTGCTCCCTGAAGGAATATCGGTTTTAACTTAAAAAGAGGAATAATTAACTTACTGAAGCAGTAACATCAAGACACAGATCTTCAGTTTTAATTTGTTACCCTGACAAACCTCTGTGGTCGTTCTATGGGAATTGAAACAATTGCCTGTGTGAAGATGACTTTACAGGTACTGGTTTCTCTATTACAAGAATGAATGTGTTTCATAATTTCATCATTAGAGTTAGGACATGTATCTGGTTAGCTGCTATTACTACTTAAGTTTTACTTAAGTAGTAATACAGTTTTACTGTACAGAAAAAGGAAGTTAAGCAAAAACAGAAGGGTAAGTTTTTGAACATGCTTGCCCTGAAGAGAGGTAGTAACAAAGCTAATCATGGCTTCAAGTCTAGGAACAGAGGAGCACATTTGGTGCTTGTCGAGGCTTCCCTTAACACTTCTGTTAGAGGCCAGGTGCAGAATCTGTTCCTTGGAGGAAATTTTCATGTCAGTGGACACAGGCAGTACTGACATGTAAAATGTAATTTTTTCTAGCTGTGATTTGGTCCTTGTTGTAGAGCACAAACAGCGCTTTGATTTTGGTGAATCAAATAACCAAGGACCTACGTTTATGAACCTATTGCAGCTTAACTACCTCCACTTTAACTAGCTTATATATATTTTAAAAAACATTTTAAATAAAGTTTTTATTTTAAGCCTTAAGTTAACTCTTGAATAATTTTCTTCTTTTAACTTGAAAATTTCCTCTTGTTTTGGGTTTGTATGTGGCTCCCACTGAAATCACTGGGAAGATGCCCACTTGGGCTCTAATTTGCATGCATTTGCTCTTAACAGAGAAGCCCTTCAGATACAGTAAGTGTAAATTCCACATAGCAAGTCATAGTTGAGAAATGTGGTGAAGAGCAAAGGCAGCATTTTATGTGCTATTTTTGAAGCGTCTACGTGAGAAAGGTGTCAGGTTTGCCAGCTACTTGCTTTTGAGGTAGCTCTTCTATTGCAGTGAATTATCCAAGCAGTAGCTTCTTTTTCTGTTGCTAGATGGGCAAGACTCAGAAGGGAGCTCACAGCTATTATAAACATCTAGGATGTTTCAGCTAACTTCTGGTGATCTACAGACATCTGCTGCCGGGCTAACTCATCTATTCCTTCTGTATTCAGTGGCACCACATCATGCACACATGGCACCGTTCAGATCTGTCCTTAGATCACCCTTTCAACATAAGGTAAGTTAAATGTGAGAGAGACCTCTTCCCACCTGGGCCTGGCACTCAGCTCATGGGTTGAATCACACACTGCAGCTTAAAGCTGGAAATGTTTGTTCAGGGCAAGAGATGGTGCAAGAAGATAGTACATCTAGCTGCAGCATGGCCAGGGAATTAGTAGCCACTCCAGGGTCATACTCATCTCTTGCTGAAGTGAGGATGATCCCTGCTTTACTGCCACTTGACCTGTTGCAGGATAGTGAGTATACACTAGTGCATCTGTTCCAGCATTTCTACTAAAATGATGCCAAGTTTGCAGACCTCTCCTAATTTTGAAGCACTAAGCTGCAGAGAGGACTGTGGGATCATCAGTCCGGTATTCCAATTGTATGTTCCTGAGAAAGTAGTTTTCCCTTGAGTGGCACTTAGTTATCAATGTTAGGGTGAGATTGTTCACTTGTTTTATAAATGAGAATCTAGGTAACACAGAGAAGCAGCGCTACGATTGTATGGGTTCCCTATGACACAACTGCCAGCATCAGCACAAGCGTCAGTGAACACAGTTATTAGTAAGTATAGGTATCTGCTTCCATGTTCTTATACCTCCACAGAAGTTTGTTTTCATGTATTCAGTCCCCAGTCACCTGGATTTAGGCGAAATCTTGGTGTTAGAGCAAACCCCTCAATGCATTCAGTCAAGCCTCAGTGTCTTGATCTGCCTTATTCTCATACATCTACAGCATACTATTATACTATATATACATACTATATACTACAGTTCATACTATTTTGCTGCACCACTCTTACATTAAGAAATTACTTCTTTCAAAGTGATCCTAGCTGGAATACCAGACCATTATGTTCCTGCCAGCACCACTCATCACCTTCCTCCCAGGTTGACATAGTACATGTGCTTCAGGCACAAAGGATCTCATACTAACAAGCATGACATAGGCTATCCTACCCTGTGTCTCGCCTACTGGCTGCTGGGCCATGCCAGCATAAAGCTTCCCTAGAACAAGGGAAGTTAAGTGTCCAGAACTCTGCCTCAACAACAGGCTGGTGGTAGAGGTGGGCTCTGTGAAGCTTGTCTTTAAAATACTGTCCTTTGTGTGGAACCCATCATGCAGAAGGGTTCCTGCACTGTGTGCTGCCTGCTGTGAAGGGCTAAATTCCTAACTGAGCACCACTGGCCCCAGCAGGTTACAGTAAGCCAGAGAAGGGCACTTCAGACCTCCCAGACCCTGAATTGTGTCTTGCAAGGGAACTCCATGTTTTACCTAAGCAAGCCACTAACTTAGTGTAAAGTCACCACAGCAACCTCTGTAGAAGATCTCTTTGAATAGTAGTGTTGGTTATTGGCAGTTAAAGTGAAGGGTTACTTAAAGCTGCAGCTAGGTAAAACCCAAGAGAGCTTGATGCACAGCTTGATGGGCTGCAGGAATTAACTAAACATAAGTATAAAATCTATGCTGGATATGCAGGAGCTGGTTTTTGGTTAGGATATGATGTGTTGGGTTTCTCATAGAAACTGCAGTGACTGAGGCAAAGAGTGATGTTGAACCTGCCAAAACACCCAGGATGTATCAACAAACAGAACCTTTTAAGGTGGAAACAGTTCAGAAGAAATGCCAGAATTCAGAGATACCTCAAGCATAAAGAGGAAAGGGAACAGACCTGAGTAACCCAGCCTATAAATAAGCTCCCTGGGAAGGGATGAGCATTATGGAGGGTGGCTGGGCCAAAGTTTGCTTGTTACAGCATCTGATTTTAAGGTGGCAGCAATACTTGCAGGAGGGACTGAGAAGAAGAAACTAGCTGAAGTGTAGCATTACAAGAAGAAGAGGTTGAGCTTGGCCACAAGGTAGTGCAGAATCATCAGGTTTGGCTACTTCAAATAAACTTTAAGCCTTAAGTATCCCTGAACTTAATCTTCTGATGTCAAAAACAAGTCCTGTGATCCAGAGAACATCTTGCCCAGAATGGTTTCTTCTCCAACAGCTGTAGCTTTTGACTCTGCATGTCATTCCTGTGAGGAGTCAATGTCTTACCTGCAATGGCAAGACTCTGCCTTGCACCCTAAGCAGAGTTGTGGTAAGGGCTGTGGTCTGTACACTGTGGCAAAAATAAAGGTAGTTTCTGTGCCAGCAGTATGGTAGGGTTGTGTTTGATAGGCAGGAAACCAGTTTTGCTGTTTAGATTAGACTGTACGTGTGGCCTTCTGACTTGGCTTAAAATCCCCTGATGTTTTACACTGCTTCTGTCTTTCTGAAAAATCATCTCTGCCCTGAGCTTTCACCAAGATAATGTGTCTTAAACTTGAGAGAAGCACTAAAAGCTTAGGATTTCAGTTGTCTTGCGGGAGTCCAACAGGCAGGTAAGTGTAAGCCCATCAGCAGCAATTTCAAGCAACAGTTTTAAGCTTTCAACTGATTTTCTTTTAAATTGACACTCAGCAGTTGATTCCTTACTGTGCTCGAAGAGGTTCTGAGAAGGTCCGGAATGAGACCAGGCTGAAACAAACTAGGGCTAGCATGAAGCCACAGGAGTCTACTTTGGCAGTTATGGCTGGTTTTAAGCAGATGAAGCTCCAGTTGCAATCACCTGAGGAACATTATTTTCGGACAATTTCACTCAGGTCTCTGGGCAATGAGCTCACCTTGTCCCATGGATTTTTGTTCTGGAAGGGCAGCTGACGTTATCTTTGAAAAATCTGAGCAATGCAGTGTGATGATGCTGGAGACCATATCGCAGAGAGGCTTATCCTCTTCCATGACCCACCCCACTGTCTAAGGATTCGTGCCAAAGGCTCAGCTTGGTCCCATGGTCAGGACTGCTCACCAGTGAAGCATGCCCTGCCATGGCTGCCTGTGCACCATCCTCACTTGTAATTGGGGTTATGCTTGTTATATTACGCTCCTGAGACTTTGGTGTAATTTTCTCTGCTCCCCATCCCCAGCCATCCCTCTTGACTGTCAGTGTTTATAACCACTGTTCACAATGACTCTGCTCCAAAGCCCTGCTCTACCCCAGAGGCAGCTGTATTTCCACAGTCAGTGAAGCAATTCCTGTACATATGAGTTTAAAGTGCTTCAGGACCCTTTGGGAGAGAAGGTGCTATTGTACGAGTACAAGATATTATTAAAATAGGAATCCATGTAATAGGTGATAAATTTTGATGCTGTACATTTAATATAATATGGCGGTTGTAAATCCAGTGAATTACCATCAGTATTTGCCGTGCAGCGTGTTTATGAATTGTTTGGGCAGGTGTTTTTCAAGCCTTGGTCTTTCACACAAATGGTGAATTATAGGACAATTTAATAATATCTCTGTTAGACTCCAATGCGCTACAATTAGTTGCCGAAATGGTACCGCTTGGTAGCTGAGCTAGTTTGCTAATTGGGTTCATATACGAGAAGGAAAAATGAAAAAAGCAGCACAGAAGAAAAGTGATCTGCAGAAGTAAGCTTGGAGTTCTGTCTTTGATCTCTTACAAGCAAATATCTTTCCAACCTGCAGAAATCAATAGCTATGGTATTGTCCAACTGTATTATCCATGTGCTTCCATATAAGTTAGCAGCAGTTTATTTGGATCGTAACAATGAAATCGTTCTCTAAAAGTTTATATTCAATAGTTATGGTATTAATGTTTATTGATGTGAAGGGATATCTGTACCGCACATGTTATTTGAATCAAACCTTGCTGGACGGTTTTAAAATCAGATCCAAAATAATGTAATTCAGGATCACGTAGGGGCGGGATTTCTTGTTTTTATTTTTTATTGTTTTCTACATAAAAAAGACTTATAAGACCCTGAAAAAAGCCCATTTCCTTTCTCTGAATAGCAAAGTGCTCTATTTCACTCTTCCATCTGCTTTTGTGTTATGAGCTGAATCTCGTCCTGAGCTGCTGTTACCCCAAGCAGCTTAGCAGTAAACTATCTAGAGGTAGGGACAGGTAGATGTTCGAAAATTTCACAACCAAGCACATTTTCTTCATCACCATAGGATTTCAAGGGTGAAACTGGGCTGTCATTAGTCTCATTAAAGCCCGTTGCCTGTGTCATTTGGGATGTGGAGCCCTCTGATTTTCACAAAAGTGTCTGCAGCTCTGGGGGCTTTGCCATGACTTATACACCTCAGTAGCCATTGCTGGCACCTTCCTGACAAGCAAAGGGTAGGGCTGGTCTTGGAGGTGCTGTGCTCCTGCTACTCCAGCTGACACTCAGGGTGGCTGAGGGGGCTGAGTGCCTCTCCAAGCCCTGTCCCCCCATGGCTGGTGCCTCTCTGAGCATCCAGGAGCTCAGCACCACTGGGATCAGGCCCATTATTGAGTGTAGGGGTATCTCACTAACGGGTTGTTATGAGCTGGTAACTCAGATGGCAGTTTACTTAAACGTTTTCTTTCCCCTTGACTGGTGTAAAGAAGGCATCTGCAGCTCACCCCCATCCTGCTCCGTGCCTCATGTATGTGTAAAAGTTGCCCTTGGCCCCAGATGATATGTTTGCATTTCATAATTAATGCTGAGCTTGACTCGAGGCAGATACCAAAGGACAATTTTTTAAACAGATGTTGCAGGTCACTTGTAAGTTATTTGTCAAATAAGTTTCAGAGCACAAGCCGCTGCTTTTGTCATTGTATCCAAAGGCGTATGCTGTTGAGCAGCAGTAATTACAAAGCCAGGGCAATGCAGGGAAAATTCATCTTATTTAAAAGTGTTTTAGTGTCACCAAACATCTTGCTATGCCATTAGGTAGGTTTTGCTAGACACGTTCAAGTTGAGGGTTTTAATTTGTTTGAAGTATTCTCTAAAACAGAATTATGTTGGAGTTTACATAAAATGAGAGAATGACATGAAAAGTTTTAACTTAAGCAGCAAAATATAAAGGCTAATCTTATTTAAAAGTAATATGTGTGTCTTGATTGAGTGCCCAGATACACTCAACTGGGACATTTTAGTGGAATCGGTTCTAAGCTGTTACACTGAGTTATACAGAGTAGGTTTTCCTGAGCTCACATTGCCAGACCTGAAATACTCTTGTGGCTGCATTTAATAAAGAAACGAAAGTCTTGGGTAAGGGGATATGATTTTTTATGACAGAAGGAATGCAAATAACTTTTAGTCTCATTGCCTAGACCGGGTTTGGTCTGATTTGATGGAGTTTAATAATGACTTATAACCTGTGCTGACAATGTGCAGACCCGCACAACGTCATTTAACTCATTTATTCTGCTTGCTGTAAAAACAAAGAGATGGCAAATAAATATATGGAAAGTTCATTGTTTGTCAGAGGGCCCAAGCCAAAAGTTTTCAGTGACCTTTTAAAATATGGTCCCAGGCTAGTACTAAAATGTCTGTCACTCAGCGCACACACTTGCACAATTTGGCCTTTTAACCCGTGCATCTTGTTTTTCTCTCTTTCAACTGGTTGTATGAATTTCAAATCAGCTGCAGCTATTTAAGTTTTTGCATTGGAGGATTACTGTAAATTGCAGTCTGACAATTACAATGTACAGCGCACAGGAGAGTTATTAATGGATAGGCCTACTGATGGCCTTTCAGCGCTGACGAGGGCCTGGTGTTCCTCACCCGTAATTAGATCCAGTGGTCGGGGTCTGCATGGATGAGGCAGGGGAGGGGGTCGGCCACGGAGCGCCTCTTTATCAGAGGAAGAGATCAATTGATCAGAGATAGTTACTATCGGCAACGTCTAAATCTCTAATTCACCTTCTTCTTAATGACTTGTATTGGCTTAAGAAGCTCAGTTCCCTGACAGCACGGCGCTCGGCTGACAAAGCCGCGCAGGTGGTTTTAATAGAGGATTTCTGTTGCCTGAGATTTCGCTAAAGATGGAGCAACAGTTCAACAGACACAACAGAGGCCAGTAAAAACCCTGGTCTGCTGTTCTGCTCGCTGAGGATACCAGCGGGGCTCAGTCTGCAGCAATCCACCGCTCCCATTGATGCTGCTTTTTCCCTCTGCAAACCCTGCACAAGGCTTTTCTCCAAGGTTTCAGTATTTATTTGAAGGAATGAATCTTATGTGAACATAGATAATATCTGACAAATGCGAACCTGTTGGGGGGGGGGGTATAGTTGTTTTTTTTTTATCCCCCTATGAAAAACATTTTCCAGAACATAAAGTTCCTGAAAAACAGTGTGGAGTCCAGGAAGAACTAGAAAGCTTTGTAAAACTTGAGGACAATGTTCATTTATTATTGATTAGACCAAAACACAAACCAACTGCAAGCCACATGCTTGGATCAGACATGGCATCATGAACCAAAGTTTCAGCTTTTTGATCAAGTAAGCCAAGAAGCAACAGTTTTGTCCTGAGATTATCACAGTGTAAATCCAATAAGAGATGGGCACCTCATTCCCCAAGGCACTGTTGATCCAGACCTGATCCCTTCTAGAAGGATTACAGCCACCTGCTGGGAAGTTTTCCATGCAGTAAAGCTTGTAGCCAATCTGATGTTCACAGTATGTCCCAGAGGTTTTTTATTATTATTACTCAGATTATGTATACCCATGGCAAACGTAGGACTGAGTCTTTTTTTATCAGAGTAAACATTGTTAAAACTCTTGTTCCAATCTCTGAACACATATTGAAGTAAAATCTAATTGAGTAGATCACTGTCATAGGCAGAGCTTTCTGTTGTTGTTCTTGAGGGAGAGCTCAACAGAAAGGCAGGTCTGTGAGGCTGTATTTTTAGCTTTGAGTGGAAACACATTTATCAGTACAAAGCCTGCTTTTTTAAGCCATTCTGGAACTTGCAAAACTGATGGAGTTGTCGTCTGGTTTCCCTACCAGGTTCACGACCTCACTCCCAGTACCACTTCTGGGTTGGTGTCACGGTTTCTTCTTGTGAACACTAATTTACCATCTGTAGTTCCACTGAACTTGCACCCCATTTCTGTAAGCTGTGGCTTTGTAGCACTTGACACTGGCCTGAAGTGTTAATAAATACACTGTATACCTGTAGCAAGCTGTTATCTCGAGGTCTCATAGTTCGTAATTATGGTTTATTAGCTCTGAGTCTTTTCCCTGACAGAAGAAAACAAAGGCAGAGGGAAATAAGTAACTCTCAGCAAAGCAATAAATGGTTAAACGGTTCATTAGATGATTTGCTCAGTTGGGTGTACAGACTGAGCTAGAGTGTGGATTGAAGTCCTCACCCTTTGATGGTGATAGTGAGAGTCCAGTTAGCTTCAGCCTTCTCAGGAGTTCACTGCCATGTTTTTCGTTTTGCATGAGGATAGCACTCAGGAGCCCAAGTGATGGATGAGCTGCCACATAATCATAAACTTCACTCTCTGAAATGACAGCTGTCATTCTGTGGATCTGACTGAGGTAGATAGCTGGGGTGTCAGTGTCATCCTGAATTCAATGTGGATGTACTAGCAGAAAGGTAAGTGGAGAATAGTGTTGAGGTGGAGAGCAGCTTCTCTGTGTTTTGAAGCAAAGCAAAAGCATGATGACAGCAGTCATCTACGACCCAAAATGTGCCTATTCTGGCAAGGACAATGAGGGGTGTTCAACAGCTCCTCCTTGCAACAGGAGTGTAGCACAGCTGTTTGTTGTAAACCATGTTGTTGTTTTATTATTGCTTTTGGAGTTTGAAGTTAACCGGTAAGATTTATCTATTCATGTCTGTAAAATAACTTGCACAGGGAAAAGCCTTTACTAACATCTTTGGATGCTATTAGTTACTCACGATAGAGAGAATAATATGGCTCCACAGGATCCCAATGCACCACAGAAAGGTGTCCTCTTCATATCTCATGCTTTGTGTGAACTGCCCGAGTCTCCGCCGTGCTGTCTGCATCCTTTTGGCACCAGCATCAAGCACAATCCTTCCTCTGGCTGTAAGTCTGTCTTTTTTATTATTTAATTTTCTTTTAAGTGTGGATTGGAATGTCTTGGTTGCTTTATTTTACTTTACCTTTGTTCAAGGACTTGCCAAAAGAATTACTTTGGATGTGAAGAGGAAACCTTGATCACCCAGCCCTCAAAGGTGACAGTTTTGGCACACTTGGAAGATTCAAAGCAGGGGAGCCCGTTCTTTGCTCTTATAAAAATGGGAATATCTGCTGATTCAGTCAAGCTCTGTTCATTTACACAGAGAAGATAACACCCAACCGTTTGCTCTATAATGATTTCCATAACAGGCATCTCAGCTCACCCCCTGTAACAGTGTGGTGTGAATAATCACCAAGCTGTTAGCAATTTTAAGTCAGCCTGTTAGCACCATGATTAGCTGAGTTTTGCAGAGTGGCATTGCTGAACCATTCCATTACTCACAGCTTAATTGCTCTTGTAGTTCATGCCTTTTGGAGTGGGTGATATTAGGTAACTCTTTCTCTTTTTGCTGTCCAGTGATGGCCATGCCCTACCATATCATAGTTAATTTGAATGTACTTATTGAGTTCAGTGATTCTGAAGACAGCTGCTTTCCTGCTTAATGCTAGTGACATTGAGGCAAGAAGTGACCACATTACAGTGTCACAGTAATGATGAGGCTGGAAAAGACCTTAAAGATCATCCAGTCCAACCTAAAACCAACCAAGTAAACCTAAACATCTCACATCTAGATCATGCCACTCAGCTCTACCAGTGTGACCATGATCCAAGACCAAAACATTTGTGTGCATTGAAGCATGTATCTATTCCTCATGCTTCCTCAAGTAAAAAAGTTTACTAACCTTATCTAAAGTGTATATCTACAGATAAACTATATCTGTATGTATATGACTTGCATGTCAAGCTGTCTGATGACAAAGTGAAGAAAACAAACACCTCTACAGCTTCTGCTGCAAAGCACTGCTGCAAAGCACTGCTGCAAAAACCTTTATAGTGATTAACTGACTTCTGTCTTAGTGACGATGCCTTCATCTTTTCATTCATTTTGAAGATAAAGTCTGTTTTAACTGCTTTGCTGTACTGTTAACAGACAGATACACTCAGAAGGTTGGCAGCTGTGTCCAATGCTGGTTTAATACAGGTTTGTTGTTATCAGCATGTCCAAAGGCAAATACTCCTACTGGACTCTACCCTTGACTTGTGAAGCAAGCTGTAAATCAGCCTTTTTTTTGTTGTTTTTAAAGTAGGTTAGGGGCTTTAAAATGGCATTTAACATTATTACAGTCTGCTTCATTATTGTACAGTTTCTAACTATTTCTTCTTTTTCATATCTGCTTTTCTGCCACTCAGAAGCTTCTAAAGAAAACACCACAGCCACTATTAATGCCAGGTTGTAGCAGAAGTTCTTGTAATGCCTGTTCTCTCTTAAGAATTTAGTTGCAATAATTTTCAGCTTGCTAAAATAACCAGTATTTATAGACAGAAAGACTGAAGGCCAGGTTTTCAGACTTTGTCCCTTTGTCTTTGAGGCGGGAACAGGTAGATCTGCCCTTGTTTTTTTCCCTAGAAAAGCTCTGGTAGGCGCTCAGCTAGCTGTCCTTCTGTTCGTGCTGTCCTCCTTAACATAGAACCAAGACTATGGAGAAAAATACTATGTGTCTGGAAATATGGAAGGAGAAGGTTCCCGGGTCAGCAGTTCTGGTGCTTGCACACATCCATGAAGCACCCCATGACCTGTGAAAATTCTATCCTAAAATATCCCTGTTCATTTGGTTTTGTGTTGAAATTGTGGTCTCTGGGTTTACTGTCTTTTGTCAGAGTTAGAGCAATGTAATCTGAATGTTGGTGGAAACTGTTGTTTGATCTGATCTTCTTAGATTTGTTACTAATTCTAAAAACAAGGCCCTCCTATCCATTAAGATAAGACCGAAACTCTGGTAACAGCTAAGAGCTTTGGTGTTCAGCCTGCAAAAGAAGTCCACCCTGTCTAACAGGGACATGGTTCCTGTCTGATCTCTCAGACTTTGAAAGGCTCCAGTCTATCAGGTGTCACCTTTCACCATGTCCTAGCCACTAATGTTCCCAGAGGAAGGATCCAGCTAACATAGAACATTTCAGAGCTTTTGTGAGAAAGACTGTACACCCTGGAAGACAAATCTGCTTCTACCTCACCTTGTCCTCTTCTGACTTCACATCCCTGAATCTCCTTGTGCCCAGGTGGAACTCAACTCAACTTGACCACTGACATAAACAACAACAAAAAAATTTCTACAGGTCCATCAACAATAAAAAGAGAATGAGGGAGATTCTCTATCCCTTACTGGATGTGTGGGGGAACATTGCAACCAAAGATGGGCAAAAGGCTGAGATGCTTAATGCTGTCTTTGCCTCTGTCTTTAATGGACAGACCAACTGCTCCCAGGAAGCCAGCCTCCTGAGCTTGCAAAAATGTGTTTAAACCTTCCCAAACGTAAGGACCAGCTTGTGGTCTGGTGCTCTATGAGCCCGTGTGTACAAATGTGGCTACATGGTCCCAGCACAAAGAGAGTGTTGGAAACCAGTGATGATGAATGGAAGAAGAAAGGCTGGGCCACTACCCTTGGGAGCACTTGGTAGCTGGAAGAGACTAGGTGTGATGTTTAAAAAAGCCCATGTGGAGGGATTGATCAAAGTACCATCTCAGTGTGTTCATGTCAGACCCAGCAAGCATTTAGCTGTTAACTTCAGCAGTGAGACAGAAGTTGCTTACTTAGTATTTCTGGAAGATATCTGTGTGCTGTGTCTCACTCCTGCTCACCTTCCCCATCTGCCACACGCACACGCACACACATGCATGTACAATGGCCTCTTTGTTGGCATGGAAAAATGCTCTATGGGGAGCTGCACATCCCAGAATGCAGCTCTGTTTGCGTCTAGAGTAATGATGGATCACTGTGGGGAACCTTAAGTCTCTGCAGCTCTCAGATCTCTATCAGAAATGGGGGCAGCTAAAGTATGCTCCATTTAATGCTAACTGCATGCATAGCTGGATACTTTACCACCTTGTCAATGCCACCCCCAATTGCCAAGGTCTGAGAGCCCCTGAGTCTACTGAAACCAAAGGGAGATGAGGATTTTCTTTGACTTGGATGCAGGTATTTTAAAGGGAACTTGGGAAATAATTAACACATAATTAACCTGTGGAACTTTCTGCCAGGAAGTATTACTGAGGCCAAATGCTCTGCAGGGTTAGGAATTTATATGAATAATAAGAGTCCAAAGTGGAAAAGGTATCAGCCTTCAAAGTAGGGAGGACATCATTAACTGAAATGACTTAAGGAGATGATTTTCTTATGGATGCATTATTGCCTAGTGCTCTGTTATGGGATGTCTTGCACCTTCTGTGAAGCCTCTAGGTATAGCTACTTACAAAGACAGTAGAGCACTGGTCCGAGCTACTCTGGTAAGCATGTTTCCTATTAAATATTCCCTATTGCAGATGTTTTGCTCTTGAGCTAATACAGCAGTGTTCACCATGGTCCCTACTGTGCTCCAGGAAATAACTGTTTGTTCAACCTATTTAAAAAAATCTATCTTATTTGATCCTAGATCAGTCACTCATGTAGACTGTCATTATTTGAATGATTCATTATCACTTCATCTCAGTGTCAAGTTGTTCATTAGAAATGAAAAACAGCATCTATTTAAGGGGAGACCTGCATGAGGGTGTGAGATGAAACTCTCAGAACAGGTCAGACAGTTCAGGATGCACCTTTGCAGTGCTCTACGGGTGTCTGAGGATAGAATATAAGCAATGCAGTAAGCATAGATACTTCATGGCTTGTTGACACTTGAACCTTGAGGCTGTGTCTTCACCACAGAGCTTGATAGCCCACTGAAGGTTTTTATTCTTTCTTAAATCCTTTGTATATTTTGGCCTCCATGTAGATGCTGTGGCAGTAATGTCCAGTGTTGTGACTACATCCTGGGTGAGAAGGTGCCTCATTTTGGTTGTTCTGAGCTTGCTTGACCTCCTCCCATGGGGTGGGCAACAGTTGGCAGTCATTCATAGAATCATCAAGTTCAGAAAAGACCTTTACAATCATCAAGTCCAACTGTCTGCCCTACAACCCCTAACTACTAAACCAACTCTTTAAACACCATGTCTACTCATTTTTGACCACCACCAGGGATAGTGCCTCCACCACCATTCTGGGCAGCCTGTTCCAAGACCTCGTTATTCTCTCTGTGAAGAATTTTTTTCCAATATCCAATCTGAAGCAGCCCTGGTGCAGCTTGACCCCTATCGCTAGTCACTTAGGGAGAAGTGACACCCACCTCACTATAACCTCCCTTCAGGTAGTTGTAGGGAGTGATAAGTTCTTCCCTCAGTTTTCTCCATGCTGAACAGCCCCAAGTCCTACAAGTTGTTATGACCCCAGGGGCATCTCTTATACTTTCTACAAGCTGATTTCTGCCATCTCACCATCTAGCAGATCCTGGAACATCACAAAGAAGAGGTGAAACATCTCAGATGGGCTCAGTAAGAGACATTCAGGTTTGGCAATTTTTACCTCTGTTTTACACCCTGCTCCCAAAGCATTAGGTTTTCTTTCCTTTTCTCCATGTCTTTGCAGCAGATCTAAGCTTTTGCTACCTACTTCCTCTTCAGTGTTTCTGAGTTCTCTGCACCATTAAATGGTTCTACTACATCTTCTTATCCTCTCCAGCCCAAACATTCTGAATAGTTTGTTTTCAGTCGAAGTACTTTTTCCACTGACTGCTTTCATGTGTGAAAGTTCAATACATCCTGTTCTTTATGGCCCTTGCTGATCTTCTTTCCAAAATGCCTGTTCCCCTCCCCTTTTGTGGTTCTGCTGCATCCTGCTTGAGACTGGGCAGGAACAACGGCACCAGGGATTCATGACTTTGGGGCACCATGCATTTGCACAGTGAAGCAACGAGCACTGTGATTGTGTTCTCTTAACTCTGACTTCATGTTCTCTCTTTAGGCCATTGTAAATCCCAGAGCTGATGCTTTCAGAGAACAAACTGCAATGCTTCTGTTTCATTTTCTAAAAGCTTCTGAGGCTACTGAAGGAGCATAGCTCCAGGAACTGTTCCTTAAGACAACCTATAAGGGTATTTTTTCTCCCGTGAGGAAATGAAAAATGGTTCTAGCTGTTTTGTGAGAATGAAACCATGTATTGGATCAGACCAGAAGTGAATATTGCCTTTGGCCCTGTCTCTTTGATAGTGACTGGTGGATGCTGAGGGAAAGAACCAGGTGTTGCTCTTCAAAGTTTTCTGTATATATTTTCCGTATTGTGGCACTCTGTGATTGGAAAACTTATTGTCTAGGAGGTTGCATCTGTTTTGGTTCTCACAGTCTGTGGGAGATCTTTCCACTGTTCACTTTCACACAGATTTTTGAACACTATTTATTTCAGCAATTTATTAACCTGCAAGAGGAACTTGCCCCTATCCTTGAAGAGCCTAGGTCTAAGGACAAGCAGGTAAAAGCTCTTGGTTTCTGACTTTAATTGAAATCCCAGACTCATTCAGCCAACAGCCATAATAGCCACTGAGGTTATTGCTTTGAAAAGTTCCTTTTTCTAATACAATATCCTTGTCCAGTTGTCTAGCCATGTCAGAAACAGAAAGGCACTACAGGTCATGAAAGCACTCCAACCTAGCTTGAAACTAGCAGTCTTAGAGCCCTTGGAGACAAGGCTCGTGGCTCTCGCTGGGTTATTCAGTCCTCTGCTGCCATCATGGCACAGTCATCGGTACCCAGCAAGCCAGATGAAAGCTAGCTCTGCTGTCTGCTCAAGCTGCAGTCACACCTTCGGCCTGTAGTATAGACAACCCCTCTTATCTGAGAGCATTACTCGACATGAGGTATTATAATACATCTACAGTGAAATATTAAACCCTGGCATATACAAATTTTTTGGCAAAAACAAACAGAAGTTGGAATCTGAATTTAAAACCATAATGCAACAAGTGAACACACAGATTTATGGGCCTAACAAACAGGCACAACCTTTGAGACATGCCTAGCAGATATCATGCTTTTAAAATGTCACAGTCTGTGTGCCTGTCACTTCAAACACAAAGGAAACTAGCACTCCCAAAGCACCAGCAGCTTATGGCTGGGCACTGTGAGACTCAGAGGTCTAAAATGAAAAACTTTCCAAGAAAATAAAACAAATAACTTCTTAAAGACCTCATTCTGAATGTTTTATACAACACTCTCGTTCTTCGCTGTCTGATCAGCTGAATAGAAATGAAATGTTTCCACCACACCTTCAGCAGAGGAAACAGAGCTGTTTGTAATGGAGCAGCTTCCACAGGGAGTGTTACGAGTCCTGCTGACTGAAGAATATCTTCTCCTATGAGGTTTGCTCTCCTCTTTTTTTTGGCAGATGTCTAATCAGTAATGCTGACACGTTTTACACAGTGGCCCATCAGAATGTCACTGGTGAATAGGATGTGTTCTAGTTCTGCAGTTATTGAAAGCCTTGTTTCAGTTCACAAGTCAGTATGAACAGGCAAAACTCCCTGGGTTTTGAGACCTGCTGCTCTTCTCCTTACAGCAGCAGACAGACATGCCATGGAAGCAGCTTTCTCCTGCTGAAATTCACCAAATAGTATGATAAATGAATCTTTGTCTTCTGGTGCTCCAGGAGGTTAAAATAAATATCACAACCCAGAACACAAGAACACGTATTATGAATTCCAAGCAGACTTCACCCTTGGGAGAAACATGTTTGTGTTTGAGTTTGGAACTTGAAAATACAAATTAATTTTCTGGTGAGCTGAGACAGGAGAACTCTGAAGTGAATTTATTCTCTGCTAACAGGATATTTTGCTGATGCACAGCATTAAATAATTGCAGATCTGATGGTTTATGTTATTTTCCATATACCTGGGTGTACTTATACAATCACCAGCTCCCTTCTCCTCACTCCAGAGACGTGCTGTCTATATTGGATTTTCCTGTCCTGTCCCTTAGGGTTGGTTGTCAGCCAGACCAACTCCCTCATCCAATTGAAATCACCCCCTTGGATGTCATGTGAACACGGTGAGGTATGGGTCCGTGTACCTGAGCACAAAAGAAAGAACATCTCATGTCCTTTCAGCTGTAGGCTCAATATTACCTTTTCTAAGCCTCTTCTGCAGCTGTTGGACACTCATTAGTGCACTGACTGCCTCTTTCCATTGGATTCTTTGTTTTCCTCAATGGCTCCAGTCAAACGCTTCCAAGCCGAAAGTCTGTATTGGCTGTGGGCATTGTGCTTTGGCTGAATTAGAGCCCATAACAACAGCACAGTTAAGTCTCAACTGAAAATGCAGAACCATGCTTGAAGCACATTAGGACAAACAGTGTTGTAGTGTCCTTTTTATTCCTAAGAAAAATTACTTTTCTGAGACAAATGGAAATCAAACAGAAAGGAAAAGAAATACTTTTCACTAAGAGGGTGATGAAAAACACAGAGAAGCCTATTAGAATCCTAAGACTACAAAATAAAACACAAAAAAACCTCCAAGAAAATAAATAATTCCTATGTTGCCAGTAGAGAAACACCAAAATTGAGTTGTCTCTCACAGATGATCAGGTTCCTTTTCTTGTCTCCTTTAAAAATTTGTGAGACAGCAGCAGGACCCACAATGCCATTGCAGGTCTCAAGTTTACTGGTCTCTCTTCTTTCCTCTATCAAATTGCGAGGCTCCTCAAAAAAGCCTTTCAGTTCAGGAAAAGTTCAAGGATTCTGAGTCCAGCACAGATGATTAAGGGAGTGGGTGGTGAGACATTGGAACAGGGTGCCCAGGGAGGATGTGGATGCCTCGTCTCCTGGAAGTGTTCAGGGACAGATTGGATGGGGCCTTGAGCACCCTCGTCTGCTCATGGCAGGGGGGTTTGAACTAGATGATCTTTAGGGTCCCTTCCAACCGTAACCATTCTATGAATCTATGAACATCTCCCTTATGAGGAAAGGCTGAGGGAGCTGAGTCTCTTTAGCTTGGAAAAAAGGAGCTTGAGAGGTGACCTCATCAATGTTTACAAACATGTAAATGTCAGGTGTGAGGAGGATGGAGTCAGGATCTACCCAGTGTCATCCAAGGATAGGACAAGGAGCAATGAGTGTAAGCTGGAACATAGGAGGTTCCACATAAATATGAGAAGAAACTTCTTCATGGTGAGGGTGACAAAGCACTGGAAGGGGCTGCCCAGGGAAGTTATGGAGTCTCTTTCTCTGGAGATGTTTAAAACCCACTAGGACATGTTGCTGTGTGACTGGATCTAGGTGATCCTGCTCTGACAGGGGGATTAGAGTAGATGAACTTTCAAGGTCCCTTCCAATCCCTAACATTCTGTGATTCCAAGCTTGTACATAGACTGAAATAAGACATTTTAATTAAATTCCAGACCTGCTATGGCATTAGAGTATTGTCACAACAGGCTATTTTGTTTTGAATATTTTTTTTAACACACAGTGCACAAAACTCAGTAGTGCAAGAAGAAGATTCTTCCAGGACAAGAGGAACCTCCAGTCTCAGGGTTAGCGGATCCTTTTTGTCCAGAGGTGGTAAGAGGCACGTAGTGGGATACAATGTGTTCCAGGACTTCTTAGAGCAAGACCAGACAAGTACTTGCAAAGAAGTGGTTCTTGCTGTCATGGAAAACTAACTTCTCATTTGGGAGGCAAGTCCTTGCTCCAGCTTGAGGGCTGCTGCCCAAAGCATGGCAGCAGTTTTATCAGCTGGGGGGGAAAATGTACAAAATGCTAGCTGAACTCAAGTGTTTGCCTTTCCTGAAGGAGTTGTCAGCAGAGACCTCCACAGGCTTTTTAACAGTGTATAGGGCCAATTTTCTTAGACCGACTTCAGCAATTGGATCCTTGGGAACACAGCTGCCAAAACTATGATTTTTCCCTGTATAACCACGTATCCTACATGTCTCTGCCCTTCCAGTGCAAGTGTATCGCAAGCCTCCTGCATCCAGCCAGGCTGATTAGGTGTGTGGCTAGAATTGAGCAGCTCATTGGGATGATTTCTTTAATTACTCCACTGGGAAGATTAAACTATTTCCCTAGCTGTGTCCAATGAGCTGGCCATGTATTTGACACCCTCTATTTACAAGGAGATGACAAGGCAAAACATTTGGTGTAGGGTGTAATGGATGGATGGATTATGCAGAAATGTGGAGACAGGCTAAGCAGCATATATAAGAGAGGTACATATGTGTAGATTGAAATGCTTAGATTAAAAGAGCATTAAAGACTTTAGTCCGTTTGTTGTTGTCTTGCCCTGGATGCCAATGGAAGAGTGAAAGGGAGTGGTTCATCAAGTGTGATTTAGGTTTCTGAAGTATGTTTTCACAGACCAAAAGGGTTTTGTAGCTGGGCTGAGGTGAGAAGGGACACTCATGAGGGGCAGGAGATGACACACAGGCCAATGGTCCTTGTGCGTTCACAAGTAGTTTCTAGAGCATCTAAAGTCTCTTCTGACAGCCCCATGACAATCTGTGATGTTTTCACTGCTGAGTAGGTCAGGTGCATTGGTACCTTTCAGTATTCAATGCTGTGCTTATGTTAGCCCCCCCACATCTGTACAAAACAAGCTGCTTCTTACCCATGAGTTTGTCTTTGGCTTAGAGAATGAATAAGAAAGGTACAGACAAAGAAGGCCAAATACCCCATGGAGCAGTATGGTGTGGTCAGGCTGTGTGGTGACAGCCTCTCCCCTGAGATGCTGCACGTGTGCCTGGGCAGATCTAGCATGGGACGTGGCCTCTGTACCCTCCACTTGATAATGTACATTTGTCACCATATGGCATTGCTTATTTAATATCTCACAAGGTTTACAGGACCTCCAAGGCCCATATGTCATAAAAGAGATGAAATCTTTTTCAAAGCATAAAAACCCACTTTTAATCCCAGGGACAACTGTGCTGGACTTGTACCCTGCTTCTACCATTTGTTTCTCCTGTGCCCCGAAGTCTGAGGCTTCTCCAGTAAGCTCTTTCACGACCTCTCTAGTGGCCCACAGGCTGTCTAGCAGAGCTAGGTCCTGCTTCAACAGGTGAAGAAGCTATAGATCTTGTGCTGGCTGTCTACTGAAATTAATGCAGAACCCTTCCTGCACTTCCTTGAGTTGTAAATCTGTCCTACGACAATTAAGAAAAAAGGTATGTTTATGGACAGAAGAGGCTTGCGTGGTGTATTGCTAATAGCTTTCTCCTTGAAGAAATATATATTCAAAAAGATAAAGAAATATTGAGCTGCCAGAAAAGTGATTGAAGTAGCCACCTATTTTCTTTCTCATTTGTCACTGACCATCTTCCATTGATGTGGTTATCCCCAATTAGGCTAAAAGTACCACAATTACAATATTGTGCTGCCAATTTAGCTTTACAATGGCTTGATAATTATAGAGAAGGAAAATAGCATGTCTGGGAGGGTGTTAGCTGAAGAGCAAGGGGCCATGTAAATAAACTTGACAATGATATAGAAAGGCAGGAAAAAGACACTACGGGATAATAATGTTATGGCTTGCAGGAGTTACTTACATGCAACCGGTGCTTGTCACAAATGACGGGAATTAGAGCAAAAACCCTACCCTTGCATGCCGTGCTCGCTATGTAACTTCCTTGCCTCAAAAATGCACGCATGGGAGTTTAATTATCTTTCAGTAATGCAGAAGTCTGAAATCTGTGTCTTCTGACTGGGTCTGAAACTTGGCCACAGTGTCAGCCTCCACCTACAAGCTCTCCAAGCAGGTTTCTCTTCAGAGTTCACTCAGCTCCAGAGAAGAGTGGGAAGAGGCGTGTGGGGCATGCATGAAGTGGGCTATTCTTGTGGGGCTGAGTTGGTGGTAGAACTCCAAGTTGCTGTCAGGCCTCGTGGTAAAACCTGTAAAAGTTAGCAACAGAAAGATTAGACAAAACTAACTACTGATTTCTGTGGCTTTCACCAGAGACTTTATGGTTTCAGAAGGTTGCCAGCCTCTTGTATGTGCAAAGAATATTAAATCAGATCACAAAATCCTTTGCCTGCTCAAACTAACAGCTCCTGCAAGCCACTTGCAGAACTCTTCTGCATGTGAACCTGCGCTGCCCTTTTTCTGAAGTAGTTTAAACTTTCTTGGAACAAATTCAAACTTTCTCTGCTATGGCATATCTTGATCAGAAGTTATGGTTAGTGCAGCCCTACCAATTATTAGAAAAGTAGATTAGCATAGATAAATGACCCCATTGCTTTTAGCCTCCTTGGAGCATGTGCAGAGTCAGATGATGTTTAACGGGAGAACCTGTGTAATTTGTCTTTTCTCTAAATTAAAAGGAAGGCTTGTATGGCATCTGGCAGAAGGTCCTACTCTGTGACAAAGTCTCTTCTCTGCACTGAAAAAATCCCTAAGGATCTTATCCAGTATTTAACCCACAGAAATGATAAATGGAAAAGGTCTGTCAGATTATGAAGTATACATAATATTTCTCAGTTTTTTTCTAACCGTGTGTGTACATTCATGGAAACACTGCCGAAACCTACCCAATATCATGATACCCACTACATTGTATAATGACCCACGTTGTTGGTTGGTTCAAAAAGCAAACCTAAGCAAACTATAATCCTTCTCCTCTGAATTAAGAAATGTAAATGTTTAGATGTCATGGTGACACAGAAAGCTTAGAAACTGGAGACATGCTCACAATTCTGAAGAGCAGGAAAGCAGGCAGAAGTTGCCCTGCATTTTAAAGTAAATAAATCATGTGTATTAGTTTTGACTCATTGTCTTGTTTTGGGGAGTTATTCCATGTCCAAGTGGAGGCCAATGACAAGTAGGATCCCTTAGGGATCAGTCCTGGGACCAGTCTTGTTCAACATAAATATGTCAGTGACATTGACAGAGGCACAGAGTGCACCCTCAGCAGCTTTGCTGATGACACCAAGCTGTGTAGTGCAGTAGGCACGCTGGAGGGTAGGGATGCCATCCAGAGGGACCTGGACAGGCTGGAGAGGTGGGCATGAGCCAACCTCATGGGGTTTAACAAGACTAAGTGTAAGGTCCTGCATCTGGGTTGAGGCAATACTAAGCACAGATACAGGCTAGGCAGTGGCTGGCTGTAGAGTAGCCCTGAGGAGAGGGACTTGGGGGTGCTTGTGGACAAAAAGCTCAGCATGAGCCAGCAGTGTGCACTTGAGGCCCAGAGGGCAAACCAGATCCTGGGCTGCATCAGGAGAAGTGTGGCCAGCAGGTTGAGGGAGATGATTCTCCCCCTCTACTCCTTATTACAAGAAAGATATGGACGTGCTGGAGTGAGTCCAGAGGAGGGCCATAAGGATGATCAGAGTGCTGGAGCACCTCTCCTATGAGGCCACACTGAGAAAGTTGGGGCTGTTCAGTCTGGAGAAGAGGGGGTTCTGAGGTGGCCTTATTGTGGCCTTCCAATGTCTGAAGGGGGCTACAAAAAAGCTGGGGAGGGACTTTTTAGGATCTCAGGTAGCGACAGGGCTAGGGGGAATGGAGCAAAGCTGGAGATGGGTAGATTTAGACTTGATGTGAGGAAAAGTTCTTCACCGTGAGAGTGGTGAGAGCCTGGAATGGGTTGCCCAGGGAGGTGGTTGGGGCCTCCACCGTGGAGGTGTTTATGGCCAGACTGGATGAGGCTCTGGCCAGCCTGATGTAGGGTGGGGTGTCCCTGCTCATGGCAGGGGCTTGGAACTGGATGATCCTGTGGTCCCTTCCAACTCTGACCTATTCTACAACTCCTTGGATGACAGGGCACTGGAGTGGGCTGCCCATGGGGTTTGTGGAGTCCCCTTCTCTGGAGATGTTTGAAACCCACCTGGGCTTGGTTTGGGTGTCCTGCTGTAGCAGGGGGATTGGACTGGATGATCTTTTGAGGTCCCTTCCAATCCCTGATGATTGTATGATTCAACTCTGCTGTTCTTTCACAAGGAAGATGCATCCTATTGCCTGTTGCACCCTCTCTGGAATCATATTGCCTCCCTGTGGTTTTTCAGCAAACACCTTGGCATGGGGTCATTAGTGTTGGGCACAGTTTTACATTGTTTGCTGTTTTTTTTAATGCAAGGTAACACCTGGAAAAAAGAAGGCAGTACAGGCTGTGTCAGAGGCAAGTTGGGGGGAATGGACTAGATGATCTTTCGCAGTCCCTTCTGATCCCTAATGATTCTATGATTCTATCCTGCAGTGTTAAGTATCTCATGTGAGAAAAGCTCTACCACTGTCCTTAAAAACTAGTTATCTGCTGAGTAAGTCTCATACCGACAGTTTTCAGGGAAACTAAGGTTCTACAATTCACCTCATTAAGAACTGTTTTCCATCAAAGTAGTCAATACTCAACCCTAACTAAGGTTGCTGCTTCCATTGCCTATAAATGCTGTTCTTTAAAGTGCCTGACTGTGTGACCAAACTTCAGCCTAGTGTGTGTTTGCACTACCCAACGTGCTCTCCTATTCATCTCCCCACGTTATATATTCCTGCCCTCAACTGTTGTGCCAAGGCTGCCAATATGGCTGCTTTGGGCTTGGGCAGAATTAACTGATGTGGATAAGAGCAAAATCTGAACACTGATTTTAATCTAGGAAATGCACCAATACAGCCTGACACAGCTATGTGACATTGAATGTCTCCCAATCCTCTCCTCTAGTCGGCTTTCATATCTCTATCTAGGGATACTTAAATATTTCTGATTTTGGCTTTAAGTAAATACCAATGCGTCAATACCATCTCTTGTTTAAGTAAATACAAATGTGTCAATACCATCTCTTGTTTCTGAAACAAACCATATTCTTCCCAACTCCTTCACACTGGGGTAATGCAGCTGAGTATCTGGGTCTCATGCTGTCCCACCAAGGCACCTCCCAGCATTTTACAACATTCCTGTGTCCTTCTCATCCTTGCTCTCTCCCTGTCCTTGTGTTGCTCTGTGCGTCCATCACGTCCAGCAGCGTGTATTGAGTCCAGCAGAGTGGAGCACTGTAACCCTCCAGCCCTGTGTGAGTTGTTGCTGTGTGTCGATGTCTAAAACTCAGCTAAAGCAGGACCCTTCTGCCACAGTGACAATCTCCTCTCCTGCCCACATTGCTATTGCCCCTTTGTCCATCACCTGCCCGTGGCTGAAGCTGTCTGCCTGCGTCCTGGGAAGCCCTATGGTGGTGTGGCACCTGTAGCTATGTGTTTCTTTCTAGGAGACAAACACCGTGCAACAATGCAGGTCGTTGCTAGTGGTTTTGTGCAGTTGTGAACTGTAAGACTAGAGGTGTGTCCAGAGCTCAAAAATATCACTCAAGGTCACTGCAGGCTGGAACAAGCCAAAGTCTCAGAGATTTCAAGGTTTCGTGTCAATGCCTCTTCATGATGCACCCAGCAGGTGAGACTTCCTTTCAGGTCCTGTGCTTCAGGAGACTTGCCTTGATTTATGCTCTGAAAGAGCTGGCTACATTATGCATTAAAATGGCAGAATACTTATCTGGATCTCAACTGTTAAATCTTCTTGGCCTGGCATCTTACTCAGATGATCGACTTTTTCTTTCCATCCTTAGTCGCACTGTAATGACCTGTGAGAGTCGGGCATTTGAGCATTTCAAAAAAAATCCCCCCTAGGGATCTGTCTGCGTATCCAGATATTTAAATACTTAACAAATTTTATCTCCACATATTTACCCTATTTCCAGGAGAACCCAGAGTTTGGGAGCACAGCAGTTGGTGGTGTCTCTGCAAATTCTCCAAGCAAATAAGCTGACTACTAAACATATTGAACAACTAAGAGAAAATTAACAACCTAGTAGTATGGCTACTTTACGTCCTTTTAATGGTTTCCTTTCATTTCCACCCATTTGGAAAGAACCTGACTAAATGGCAAAAATTAATACCTGGCAAGTCAGTGGGCTGAGTGCATTCCTGATGGGAAGCCAATGGAGTTACATGTGGGACAGACTGGGCTCAGTGGATTTGGGTATGCCTTGGCATTCAATGCCAAAGGACTCACAGAGGATAGAAAGCACGCCTGGAAACATTCGTACTGTCCATGAAATGAGCTTGTGTTTCACATAATTTAAATAATATAAATCATTAAAAAGAGGTTTCTATGTGTTTCATATTTCACATCAAATAACACTCAGAATGCTGTATGAGCCTGCTTCTGTCCTTCATGATGCAATCACCCATGGAAATTGACAGAGCTGGCCTGTCAGGGACTTCTGCCTCTTCAGGCATGCCCCAGGTAATGGGGGGCAGCCAGGAAGGGTATAAATGTCTGTACCTTCCCCAGAACAGGGACATAGAAGCTTGTGAAAAAGGATCCAGGATGGAAGCACCTGTGCTTCCTTGTGGGAAGGAGCATGGGAGGCATGGAGAATTGGGGAGCTCTCCAGAGCAGTTTCCCTTTGGGCCAAGCATACAACATAAAAGCAGTTTGTAGTTACCTTTCTATTCCCCCCCCCTTATCACCACCCACCCCTGCTGTTGTGAGCCCAGTGTGTTAGATCCCAAGGATCTATCCCAAAATATTCAGCTCATTTTGTACGTATTACCTTCAAGTAATCATACACCACTGAGGCATACATCATGGGATTAACAATCTTACACATGGTATAAACAGAACCTAAATAAAATCCCAGAAAAAGGATATTGCCTTTTAAATAAGTCCTGACAGCTGTGGAAAATACTATGCCCCGATACAACCCTCCCATATGAGATACATTAATACGAAGAGAACCCCAAACTGTTCCTCTGGATATTTTGTAAGGTTTTATTTTATTATGGATTCGACATATTGAAGTAAGACTATAATCTTATTGTGCTCTGACCTGTGTTTTTACTGCACTGTATAAACAACCGTTACTCTGTTAGATGGAGAAATGTTTACAGAGAGAAGAAATAAAAACAAACAGATTTATTGTGTTGCAGAAATTTAAAACAGGGCTGAAATGCTGCCCATGTGTTTTGCGCTCGTAAGACCTTTCCCTGATGGAAACAGACAGCTTAGACATGACAGAAGCACAGAGAGGTCTTGGGCTATCAAAAATAAAATGTAATATCCACATAGCACCGGCTCTCTCCAGCCAGCCTTGCCTGCAGTTGAAGTCCTTGGTGTGGCTCTTGCTGCTGTCTATTCACATATAGAAGGTTTGAGATCTAGGTTTTTAATAGATATTGAAATTGTGTTTAAGTTCTCAGGAAAAGTGCCAGATTGACTGTTCTGGAGTCTTTTTCTGACTGCAGTAAGGCCACAGCACAGGAAACGGCCACATAAGCTTCTGCTCCCCCCACCTGCTGAGATAACGGTGAGTTATCCTTCCCTGCTGGCTCTTCTGACTTGTTAAACACCCAGAACTGGCAGCAACCAGCCTTCATGGGCTTCAGGATAGGAAGTCAACCAGCGCACCCATAAAACTAGTCCAGGCATGCAAAACACTGGGAAATGCAAGTATCTATTTTGGGGAAGCCTTTCTCTCCTCCTCTCTGAAAAGTTGACTTCTTCTCAAGACAAATATTCTTAGAAAGACCTGGACTTGATCATATTCAGGATTTGGCTTCTTTTTTTCTGTTGACATTTTTATTGACGTGTGTTATCAAGTTGAATGCCAGCATGAACATCATTTCCCCAAATTCTGTGGATTTGGAAGAAAAGAATGCTAATAAACACACCTAGTGATAGCCCAAGAACATTGATTAAAAGCATTATATGCAAAATCTTGAAACAGAGAGGTGAAAAACTGGTCTGTGTTCAACTCTAGAAAATAGAAACAATTTTGAAATTTTTAGGATTTTTCTGGTTTATATTTCAGCCAGACTTGTGATCCTCAACGTCAAGTCTCCACAGGCTGCTCAAAATGGGTTGGGGGGGAAAAAGCCTCTTAAAATGAAATCCTGGCTCCACTGAAGTAAAAAGCTCTAGCTGAATTCAGCCCAGCTAGAATTTCACCCCTTATTTGTATATTGAGCAAATCTGATCTGGACTTGGTAACACATAATAAACATGGGACCCTAGGATGCCATTTTTAGTCACTTTTCAGGGGAGAGCTGTGCTTTAATTTATTTTGTCAACTGTTTCCACTTAAGCTTTTCCTATTAATGCTTCTGTTACCCACTGCACAGTAACATTATACTTCGTATAAGTTCTTCTCCACCAATAGTTGTGGCACTTTTGTAAATGTTACTCTCTTTAATACATTATTTCAGAATAATGAATGCTTGTCAAACTGATTCTTTGCTGTCTTAAAATGCATGGATGTGTTAAGCAATCTGTGGTAAGAAACAGGCACGATGTGACTTAAAAATGACAATGGCACTACAGAACAGGCTGAATTATCCAGAGCATCTTCCCAATCATCAGATGTCAGCTACCTGACTGATAGAAAGATGTCTCAGAATTTGTGATACTCTGGATGGTTCTGTTCCTTTCAAACCCACGTTGTATAATGTCTATGTAGACATGAAAAATGAATTTCTGAGATTAACTGTGTATCAAATAAAACCCTGAAAAATTCTGGCGGCCACCAAGTAGGATAAGGAATGTAACACACACACTTACACCTTCACAGAAGAGGAAATTCTAACCCAGGTGCTATTCTTGGTAACTTTAAATAAACCAAGGATGAAATAAGAATTAGTCAGTAAACAGGAAAAGTGATTATGTTTCCTGATATTTTTTCTCTCTTAGCACTGAAATCTTCCCTGTATGAAGAGCTTCTTGAGACATTCTGAAAAAAGATCACCGACAAATACTGGCTTTAGGATGGAAACTTTTACTGAGTAATAAAGAAATAACTGCATCAAAATCAGCTTCTCTGAAGCTAAACCCCTCCAGATGCTCAAGGCTCCAGCATCAAACCTGGCAGGCTGTAAGCTTATTACAGCTTGGCATGTGGAAATGCTGTCACTGTAGCACCTTACCTGTTGAAAAGAGTAGATGTCAAGAAATTACTGAACAAAGTAACTATTCAATATTTCTCTGCTGAAGTGGGTTCAGCTTTATCTGTTGTGTGGAGTCTAATCTGCATTTTCCTAGCTAGGGAAAGGGTTTGCAGTGATCAGAAGTGCATAATCTCTATAGATTCCCACCAGTACTTGCTTTCGGAGAGCACAGCTAATGAGTTACTGTGATATAGGCAGGAATTAAGTGATTCATCCCAATGCTGAAAAAGTTTCCTTGAGAGAGCTTAACAACACTACTTCTTACCAGTTTGTAGAAGGACTATGGCTGTGAAATACTCAGAAAAGTATGGCTTGATAAGGTCTTCAGAAGCTGCTTAGCGCAAATTGAAAGGAAACCTATTAATTTTGTCATATGGAATCTGGGGCATGGTTGCAAATGACAGAGGTACAATTCTGACAGCTCGCTGCTGGTAAAAGGGCACAGATGCACATCCTCCTTATGTAGTGGTCACCTGCTCATCCAATACCCTTATGGAGAGGAGATATTTTGGATATCATATATTTTGGTTATCAGTCTCAAATTAAATTATCAGTGCAAAAGGAATTAAAATCGGTGGCTGATTTTTTTCTTCTCAAAATGAAGCCAGTTACTTCTGACTGCTGGAACAACTTCTCCACAGCTGGACTGGACTGCTCAACCAGAGATCTCTGTTAATGTGTTTCAGCTCAACCAGAAAGCACTGGTTTGGTTCAGGAATCACTACTTAGCCTTTGTTGCATTAAAAGTCAGTCTAGTTGATCATAGCAGTCCCTTTCAGCCATCAGGTCTTTGGATCTATTACACAGTTTTAGGAAAATCCCACCCTGGCTCCAATGAGTTACACGTGGTATTGGTGAAAGTCAGAGGGGTACATTGCCTGTTGAAGTCGTCTGCTCTTGGCATATCATTGTACAAGTAAGTACTGTGTACAAAGAGGCAGATAGGTGAGTGATTGTGTGAGCATGTGAATGAAACAAGATGATGCACTAGAGGGAAGGGGAGCTCGATAAAACGAATCTCTTTGTAAAACCAGCCATCTAATGGAAAAAGAGAGAACAGATGGTGAAATAGCTTTCTAAACAAGCTGCTGTTTTAGACTCTGACCTTCCACAAACAAGTTGCAAGTA
>VZRI01001511.1:0-138493 GCA_013397515.1 Upupa epops
AGATGATGGAGAGTGGCTTAGATGAGTTCCGCCATCTTCCTTAGCACACACGGGTGCATCTCATTGGGGCCTGTGGATTTATGTACATTCAGTTTGCTCATCTCATCCCTAACCCAATCCTCATCAACCAAGGCAAGCTCCTCTTTTGCCTCGACTCCCTCCGGAGCCTCAGCAGTCTGGGCTTTGATACCAGGACAGCTCCCAGAAGTATAGACAGAGGCAAAGAAAGTGTTCAGTATCTGCTTTCTCTGTATCCTCTGTCTTCAGGCATCCACCTCATTCAGGAGTCCCACATTGCCTCTAGGTTTAGTTTCACCCGCAATGTATTTGAAGAAGCCCTTTTCATTACCCTTGATCTCTCTTGCAAGGTTTAATTCCAAGGAGGCCTTGACTTTCCTAGTTGCATCCCAATATTCTCTCACCAGACTTATAATCACTGCAAGTGGCCAGCCCCTCCTTCCATGATCTATAGACTCTCTTATTCCTCTTCAGTTTGCCTAGCAGCAACCCATTTAACCACACAGGTATTCTGGCTTCCTTCCTTGACTTCTTTCCTGTTGGGATGTACTTGTGTTGTGCTTGAAAGAAGTGGTCTTTGAATGCTAACCAGCTACCTTGGGTCTCTTTACCTGACAGTGCACTGTCCCATGGGATTTCCCCTAGTGATTGCTTGAAAAGGTCAAAGTTGGCTCTCTTGAAGTTCAGGGTTGTGATTCTGCTAGGTATGCTGTTCCTACCACACAAGACCCTGAACTCTAACATCTACAACCAAGGCTGCCCCCAACCTTCACTGCTTTGGCCAGACCCTCCTTGTTGGTGAGTACAAAATCCAGCAGTGCTCCTCTGCTAGTGGACTTCTCCACCATTTGCATCAGGAAATTGTCTGTTGTTCTCTCTATATATAATTCTAGAATATATTTTTACATATATGTTTTGTTGGCCCTTGTTCCATTCAGATTTCATGTTCTAATGGCACAGTTGCTTTAGAATCAGCAAAACAAAATCTTGTTGTCAGGAGACTTGCCTTGCTTTGAGGTGTTAAGCTATTCATTGAATGGTATGACATACACATAAAATATTTCTTTCTGCTGCTTTTTGTGTTATACACACCGGTGTTTAAAGAAGTTATTTTATGATTTGTACTGTGATTTTATGGCAATAAAGTGTGTTTGGACTGATTTTCCATTTTGATACTTCTGAACTTTTAGCACACTGAAACTGTATAAGTATCTTCTAAAAAGCATGAGAAAATTCTCATACACCTTCCGGTTGCAATTTGCACGTCTGTCTTTCTGTCCTTTTGATAAAAATTGGTAAGAATCTTAGGACAGCCCACTGGACTGCTCCTAGGCATTTCCCTCCAGGGAAAAGGTAAAACAGTTATGCCTTAGTCACTGCTGTGTTGGTGCAAGCTGCAGCTCTGGTACAGATGGTGAGGACAACTTAAAGAATTAACTCATGAGCATGAATATGAGGATGCAGATGATGAAACACTTTACACAGCTAATGGCAAATACAGCTGATTGACTGGCTTTTTGCATATGTGTTGACACTTGTTCACTGAGTACAAGACTTGAATGGTTCAACATTGGGTGAATTGTATAGCCTAGCCAATGTTGGCATAAACAAAACTTTTAGACTAATCTGAGAAGTGTTTTGAAGAGGATTTCTTTATTTTTGATGCATTAGTACTTAAAATTTTTGTCTCCGGCATCTGTCACACAGCTCTAATTAAAGTCGTTAAAGGTGAAGAAACAACTAAAATTGCAAAAATGTATCAAACTTAATTTTACATAGATCTAAGTACAAACTTAGGTCAATAATAGAAAGAGTTTCTTTCTCCATGGGAAAAGAAAAAAAATTATAATTTTGGCTTCAGAGTGATATACAGTATTTTATTCTGGCTTAATGTATTAAGGATATGCAACCGTAAGTCTGTAGCTGGACAAGAAAAACTGTTTGGAATGAGCAGTTTTCTTGCCAGTTCACTTCCTTTTTTCAAAGGGTTTGTCCTTCAAGAGCATGGTCCCTGGTTTATACAGAAACAGAACACATAGTGAATATAACAAACATCCTGACTAAAACCCCAACATATTAGCTGGCAACTCTATATGTAAATATAAGTTTGAAAATAATGTTTTTAATAAGAAAGGGTGTTTTGTTGATTCCTTCAGTAGGACTATTGTAATAATTCAGGCATGAGCTGACTTGGAAGAGAGACAGCCAAACTTCAGGACAAACAGCCGTGAGGAAAGTCCCAGCATGGAAGGTAACTTTACATTAAGTCAAGAGGAGACCTGGGAGATCAAAAGGATGTGGTTTAGTAGTACGTTCAAGAAGCTTTGCAGCTGCAGCTCAGGTAATGAGACAGGCTTTGTTATTGCTCATTTATTTTCAACTCAGTTTACTAAGCTCATGCATTTTTTAGCTGACGTTTCAGCAGCAGATGCTTTGGTGATTTTGGATAGATTGGAGTGCCTACATAGTTCTTATTTTAAGGGAAGCAGAGTGAGGTTCCAGTTGGCTAGAAACAGAGTCTGGGGGCAGGAGCACTTTGGTTTTTCAACCAATTGTAAACCGAATTACTGTATATGCTTTACACACTGAAAACAAGACTTAGGTAAGGCTGATGTTAAATAATCCTTAAGCCCCCTTAGGATCTGTGGCATTACAAGCAAAACAAGAAATAATTGATTTTGGTTTTGCCCTACCTGAAATATCTTTACGTATGTACAGGTGCAGTTATAGTAAGTGGGAAATCTCTATAAGTAACATGAGAAACAGAAGGGTAGGTGAGGAAGCACTTAGGTCCCTGAGCAATGTTCATTTCCACACATCAGGGGGTTTACAAGCCATAACCACCACAGTGAATGAGTCACCAGATTTTCTGGAATTAATATACATCTCCTGTCTTGATAACACTGTGTCATAACAAATAATGCAAACAGCAAATAAAGCAAGATGAGCTTCACCAGAAGGAAAAATAAAACGGAATGCAGCTTTTAATTTTAGCAGGGCATTCAGCTGTGAATAGGGGGGAGTGTTCAAGGTTGTACTGCCAGCATTTTATTTCAAAGGATTTTTTTGTCAATAATTGTTTAATATGACGGGCATTCAGCAAGTTCTTCAGCATCTCCTTAAATAGAAAATGTCATGCAGTTTACCCCAAGGAATACAAACAAATGCTTATGACTAGGTGTTGTTTCTCTCTTCACCTCGGACTTGAAGGGCTGGGTTACAGAGTTCCTTATCTTGTATCTTCCAAGGTATTCCTCATTCATATACTGGGAACGTAATGAAAGTTTCCTCTGGCATTTCTTCTGGTTAGTTGTGAGCACCTCCTGATCTGTGTGACTTTGTTCGTGCCATGCCAAGCCTGAGCTAAATAAATATTTTTCCTGGTTATTCATACAGATTTTGCTAAAAAAATAACCCCAAACCATGAAACAGGCTTTTTTGGCTGGGGATGTCTGGGAAAGTCCAAGTTTTTTTCTCGATGTCTAGTGTAAGATTACTCCTCTTGGCTTAGCTCAAGGAGTGCTTTCAGTTTATTACCCAGCGAATTCCACCTGACAATTGCCATGAAAAGCTAAACACTTAAGTCTCATTTAAAGAGTCTTATTCTATATGCCAGACACATGGCTGTTAAAATCTGAAGTCTCTAGACCTTACAGAGGCCACAAATCTGTACAGAATATGACCTTTCATTCTACTAGATTCCAAGTTTCTCCTCTACTAAATGAAATAATGGTAGTTTTTTCCCCCTACTTCATTGAGGTGGGTATTGTAATCCTCCCTGCATGAAGGAAATCTTGAATCTATCAGAGTCAATGTCAAAACTCACATTGACTCCAATATGAAAAGATTTTATATAATATTTAGGATGCCCTAGTTTGAACTGTGGCAAATCCCAAGTGTTCTGCATGTGTTGTAAAATATATCATTGTGCACTCTTCTGTTGACTCTGTGTGGCTTGATTTTATGCCCTTCTTTCCCCTCATACAGATACTTAATGTGTCTATAATATTCTTAATTATTTTAATCCCTTGTTTTAATGTTGCAGCCATATTTGCTGGCTTTCCTCCTGGTCTCCAGGACTTCTCTGAACAGTGTGTGCTTTCACTTGTTATTAAACTATTTTACTATCCTCTATAATTTTGTTTAATATCCCTTCCTATATTCTTTAAAACTTCATCCTTGACCTCTCTCTTTGGCAGAACTAAACCCCAGAAAGTTCTTGGATTAATGTGGTTTGCATTTCCAGCTGTAGTGCATCTGATTCAAAACTTCTTCTTTGCACCTGAAATGCCTTTATCTGCTCCAAAGCATAATAGAGTTTCAATTTATAGAATGCTTTTAATATCAAGCAATCCATTTGAAGGCCTTTATAAGATGGGGAAAGAGGAAGCTAAACCTGAATAGTTGGCACAAATAGAAAAGTTGTCAGGCTAGATTTGAATTGAGATAGGGTAAGTGTATTCTACAGATTATTATGTTTCTCTTTTTTACTCCCAGTCTCCCTACTTGTTTACTTTCTATTAAACATTGTACTAAGTCATCTTTCTACTCCCTTGCATTTTTTTTCCTTGCAAATGGCTATACATACTTGAGGGTGGTTTGTTTTTTTTTTTCTTGTAGCCTTTCATATACAAATTCTGTAATACTTTGTTATGATTTCACTATTATTTTTAGACAAAACCAAAACTTCATCAGATTGTTGCCTGCATGTTTTGGTTTAGCATCACATCTGCCTCATCTCCAGTGCATTCTCTGTCAGAAATGTAACCACTGCTCACTCTCAGGAATGCTAACATACCAAAAGTTGTATCTCATTTCTTGAAAATAATTTATCTATAATTATCCTGGGAAAATTAGAATATGCCCAACTTTTCCTTCATTTTTTTTTTCCTGATGTTATCCGACACAACCAAGACTTGCAGTTCTGGCTTGAAGCTACTAGAATAATGCAAACTCAATTGGTTTTGTCTAATGTCATGATGAGAGACACCATTAAAGTTCAATAAAGTTAGGGGTTGTAAAAGACACTTCGATTTTGTAACCCGGAGATTTTCATAGGCATGCTGTGTCACTGTAAGACATTCTCCTCGTGTGGTTATCTCTCTCCAATGTAATATTACTGTACTGGAACTCTCAGTGACTAATTTTTCAGAGTATTATTTTATTCTATTATAAAGAATCCTCTTTACTGTCATCCCTAAATCAGGACCATGCAGAAATGCTAATGAATACTCAGGGATTAATCATTACTGCTAACTATGGATTTACCCTGGGACAGAAGTAGGAAAGCACCAAGTACAAGTTCATGAAGCAAGTCTAGACCCAGAATAAAGTGTAAATTAAAAGAATTAACAGATGTGAACAGCATTAAGTTATCACTCCTTTTTGAAGCAATTTTCCCAGCCACTAGTTTGTCTTTCATAAGATACTTCAGTGGACTCCTGGCCACAGTGATCAATACACATCATCAATTAATATGAAAGCCAGTGACAACTCAGTGCTATGCTTCATCCTGTCTTTAGAAACTTCTTGCCAATCTTCTAAGTCATTATAGTAATGGCAAAATTGACAAAGGAAAGTAAAACATATTTAAACTAAAGTACAAAGATATTTATTTTGCTGTTCCATAAGCTATTATATTTTTCCTGGAAGCATTATGCGTGTCCACAACACCTATTCAGAGATACCTGCTTGTGCCAGGTTTGCAATTCATTATTCATAGAATCACAGAATCATCCAAGTTGGAAGAGATTACAAGCTATCATGAAATCCAAGCCCCCTGTCAAAGCAGGACTGCCTAGAGCACATTACACAGGGCTACATACAGGTGACATTTGAGTATCTCTAGAGAATTAGATTCCACAACCTCTCTGGGCAGCCCTTCCCCAGCCTTGTGACTCATATTGTCCTTATTTCTAAATGAAACTTCTTATGTTCCAGCCTGTGCCCACTGCTCCTTGTTGTGTCACTGGGCACAAGTGAAAACAGTCTGGCATCATCGTCCCTATAGACACCCTTCAGATATTTATAGGCATGAATCAGGTCTGCTCTAGCTCTTCTTTTCTCAAGACTAAGCTGTCCCAGAGATTCTCCAGGCTCCTAATCATCTTTGTTGCTCTCTGCTGGACTCTCCAGTAGTCCTCTGTCTTGAACTGTGCAGACCAGTACTGTTCACAGTACTCCAGGTGTGGTCTCACCAGAGCAGAGTAGAGGGAGAGGACAAACTCTCTGCACCTACTGACCACACACTTTATGCACCCCAGAGTAACATTGACCTTCTTGACAACAAAGGGTCATTATTCCCTCATGTTCAACTTTCTGTCTACCAGGACTCCAAAATCTTTCTCTTCAAGGCTACTCTTCAGTAGATCTACCCCTAACCTATATTGGTCCATGGGGATGTCCCACCCCAGGTGCAGGACCCAACATTTGCTCCTGTTGAACCTCATGAGGTCTCTGTCTAACTCTCCAGCCTGTCCAGCTCACACTGAATGGCAGCATAGCCCTCTGGTGTGTCAGTTGCTCCTCCTCCCAGCTTTCTTCTTTTCCAGATGTTTATAGATGGCCTTGAAAAAATTTATTCCATCATTAAAAGGAGTTTGCATGCTACTTCAGTGCAAACATCTGAGGCATAGAACAGAAAATATATGCTTTAACATACATTAAAAAAATGACCGTAATTCTTCACTGCTTGGTTACATTTGTCCTTGACCGGACAGTTACTCCAATCACCTCACTTTACTTTTGTATCACACTTTGCAAAAACATCTCTAGATTCTATTTCTCTCTGAAAATTTCTCTAATTTCCTGTCTCGTATTCTCATGTTTCATTGGACGGCAGAGTAGAGGAGAGTAAATACAGCAAGAGGCATTCATTTACTGAGTCATGGATCCCGCTCATAGTAGCACTGATCAACAGACATTTCCAAGATCCTTGTGGGACACAGCTTCACTCACTTTTTCTTTAGTGCTATGGCTTGCTGTTGTATACTGCATGTGAAGTTCTTTCACATGGAGTACTTTGTGGGTTTTGACTGTTTCCAAATTAAAGCCACCTCCACTTGCATAATACAGTTCTTTCCAATCAAATTATATTGATTTCAGGTTTTTTAGGTTCTGTAGCTATACAATTGTCTGCTGAGCATGGTCTGAATTTCTCTATAAAGAGAAGGACTCATTCCACTCTTCATCAAAGGAAATGTTTGCTGGCTTACACTCCTTTTCCCAGTGCCAGCACTACTGGCTTACTTTGCTATGTTTTGGTGGAGCCATCCTACCCTATTCGTCTGGAGTTGTCCTATTCCACTCATATCAGATTAAGCTCTCTAACTCTGCACGTTTTTGCTCTGATTTGGCCATTCTTCTCTAATCCTCTGACTTTCTATAATCAGCCTACTCATTTCTTGTAGAAAACTGTCTTGATAATCAGATCTGCTCCATATGGAATTGTCCATATGGAATGTAAGCCATATTTACTAATGAAAGCTAAGATTGGTAGTTGTTCATTCCAGACGTGGTTTTGATAGGCAAACTATACTGTGCATCTCTCATATGTTAAATAAAAGCATACAATTACTTCCATATTAATGTAAAATGGTCTGCATAAAGCCATCCAAAAAAAAAAAGCTGTGAACAGTCCTTGTGCATGCCCTGGAAGCCAGACAGATATGAACCTTTTGCTTATTATTATAGAAACACTGTACAGAAGCATGAAGGAATCCCATTGCAGTCATTAAAAAACACCTGACTAAATCCTTCACAGAGTGTGTAAATACCAGTACACCTGGCCTGGGGGCCGTGCAGAAAACTTTTCAAAACATGAAACTTGTTTAAAGAGCAAGTCTAATCCCACAGTGTTTAAAAGTTGTCAGTTATTTGGTCCCTGATTTGTAGTAAACATGAAAGAATTTCAAATATCCTTTTGTATGTTGCTATTGGCATATTCAAGCTGCAATTGTTCTAGCCTTTCCTGACAAATAATTTTTTAGCTTCCTGCTGTGTTGTTGTAATCAGTGCTCAAAATGTGTCAGGTTTTTGTTTTTTGGGTTTTTTTTTCCAGTACTTACAATATCCCAGAAAAAAAAAAAAACACTCAAGAATTGCACAAAAGAGAATATACAATTAATTCACAAAAGTCCTTTTTGAAATTGATGGCCTATATTAATCCATCTTTTTCTATTATCCATGCCATCCTATTTCTTAATTAACCTATACTGCATTATTATACATTAGAAGTTCATTATTGTGAATGTTTATTTTGACTGAAGCATCATCAGTTTTAACCAACATGCTTCTATGGATCAGAGCATGATAAAAAACCACTTTGCTTCATAAATCTTTTACTTGTGAATGACTGATGAAAAAAGAAAAGGTCTGTAAAGCCATGAATACCTTCTCAGTAAATGATGCAAAAAGTTCTATAAAAAATAATTGATAATTTTGAGATCAGTAAAAATATTATAAATCTGTCTCCTTTATGAATAAGAATGGTTTAAGCTACAAAATATATGCTTACCAGCAGGAGACTCAATCAACATCTTAAGACATTTACAGACAAAACCCAAAATCTAATGTTCTAAATAAGCAAATCAGAAATAGTCTTTATATTTTTATTCACTTGTGCATTTTCACTGAAGATAAACTATTACAACATTATATGCAGTGAATTACTTCTGCTGAAAACTAAAATACTTAGTTCCAGCACCTTTTCTCAACGGACTTGCCAGACCCTATTTAGAATTTATGTCTATGGTGCATTGCACATCTTAAAAACATAAAGACCATGTCAGGGGCTCTAAGGAATAATAAAATATTAACTGGATGGCAAAAATTAAGTGGCTTAAAGACAGAAGCTGTCGTTTATCTCATGAGTGCCTTTTAAGACATTGATGTCTGGTTCTGAATGTGTCTATTGTTTGTCAAACTAACCACACATAAAGAAACCTAAGTAACTATCTGACTTCAATCAAGTAGTTCATTTATGAAAAATCACTAATTTTCTGTTAGGTCTTGAGATGAGAAAGGACATTTTCTCTTTTGGACCCTTCTGATTTTGGTAACACTATCAAAAGTCCTGTTTCACCAACATGACCTTCTGGAAAAAAAATCATATATTTAAAGAAATGAAACTCTCTTTGCAGGTGAAGAAGTATGCAAAAAGAAGCAAAGTGTGCATCTTCTGTGTGATATCCTAATTCAGTGAGATCACAGAAATACCTAACTGACCATGAATAGGGAAAAAAAAGTAATTTTATTACATGATTGTTAAAATGAATGAATGGTTCTGATGTTCTGCTGCTTCAAGAGTATTAATTCAATTTACACTGCCTAAGTTCCTAGCCTACAATTTAATAGTGGCATATACTGCCTAATCAGGTTTAAATAAGTAATCTGGGGATGTACTTTGCTCTCATAGATTGACAGAGCTACACATTATTAGAAGGATCAAAATACCAATTTATCCAAGAAATTCTGCACTACAAACTGTTTTGTAGCTAGAAAAGTCCTACTGACTATGATACTTAATAACATATTAAAGTAATCATAAAACATCCTAATAATTAATTTATTTTAGTATGACATAAAAATGTAAAGCAAAAACTTACTTCTATACCTATTGTTGTAGTTGTTACAGCTAGTAATGCTAACTTCTCATTTTGCTCTTTTGACTAATAACTTCTAGAGTAAATCAGACAAAGCCTAAACTCTGAAAATAAAATTTTTCTAATGTGTCTTTTGAATACCCAAGGACCATGGCTATACCCTGTCTTCTTCCTTCTCCTATTGACAAATTCTTCCAAGCAAAATGCTAGGTGCATCCTAAGAAAGTACACCAGACAGTCTAAAGATCTGAGGCGACTTAATGTGAAAGCATTGGTAAAAGGGCAAAAGGTGTGAGAAGAGCCAATAAAGCAGAAGGAGACTGTGGTAGCACAGAGGTGAGCAGATAAAGGTCTATTTCACATCTCAGAGATGTACAAAGAGCAGGAGTCACTGAACTTAACCCAAGACTGTAATTCTTTTGAGTTGTTCTAGTGAAATCATTCTTCTTATGCCTTGAAGTTAATGATCAGAAAGACAAAATGAAACTGACCCATAGTCCTTGAAGAAAATAAAAGGAGAAAAAAAAAAAGGAAAGGAAGGTGAACTTTTGAATTGTGCATGCCTCAGGAATCTTGCAAGGACAAAACAGCGGGATATATCTTTTGCTGACTCATATTGCTGGTTTGTATGTCTTAGCAGACTTCACCATTCTTTCAAATTAGTATGAAAATAAATTTTAAAGAGACATTTTGCCTCTGAATGCAGATGTGATGCACATGATTGGTTAGCTTACAGTTCAACTATTTCAACAGAAATGCGGATAAAAGTAAGTATATGGATGTTTTGTTTTGTTTTTATGTTTTAAACACTGCTTTGCTGTGTTGCATCTACTATTTGCTTTGTAGTGTAATTCTACTAGGTCTACTTTGGTTTAGAAAATCAGGTTTATTTTTCAGTAAAGAGATGACAAAGTGCTATTTTAATCTTTCCCAGACTTTCAATACTAAGCATTCTTATTACATATCAGTTTGGGGAGGGGAGTTGCAACTTCACATTACTACATCTGAAGTTTCATCCACACACACACAGGTGGAGGTGACACCCAACAACAGAAGAGAGAGATAAGTTTGGAATTGGATATCCATTAAATTTATACATTAATGATGTCAAGCTCAAGGGAGGCATTTGACAGTTCTGTGTCTTCTACGCAAATTATCAAGCACATCCAGCTGACAGCTTTTTTAGGTATCTGCTCTTGGAACCACTTCTTTGGGCATAACATGTCCAAGATATTTTATTCTAAGTGTTCATCTCAGTACTAATTAACTTTTTGTCTTTTGGAGTTCTCATTTTCTGTTTAACACATTTAATACTGTGCCATTGCAGTACAAGGGGAAATATTCTTTTGTTATTTACCTGGGTTGAATTAAGAGCAATTTACACAGATTCAGCAGACATACATTGCCTTTTGAGAGAATAATTAGATCCTCTCAATAAGATTAACAAACAGCTCCATTAAAAAAAAAACAAACAAAACAACAAACCTGCAAACAGATTTTACCTTTCTTTCTCACCATTTGTGTTTTATGTGCCAAAGGACCCTCAGCAGAGGACAGCCCAAAGCTTTTCAAGATGGCTTACTCAAACCAGCAAAGTGAATAGTGAGATAGAAATTAAATTGCCCTGCTTGAATTCAAGTTGCATATTTCTCCTATATTTTGTTTTATTTTGCACTTAAAATGATGGATATGATACCTTTTTCCATTATTTTTTGGAAGATATTAATGCCACTTCATCTACATTGTATTATGATTTAGCATGTATGATTTAGCATTCATAGTGTGTTAATGTGTGCTTTTGTGTGTATTTACTTACTTGTACTAAAATATTTCACTTAAGAAATCACACTGCAGGTTGAGAAATACTGAGAACCTTGGAATATTCTAGAATTTTTGAATGCATTTGGTAGCTGCTTGGATCTTGTAGTGAAAGGCATTTGACTTCATTCTTTGGACTACTTAACTTGATTCACATTCTTTTTATGACTCACAATAAATTGTGTAGCATGCATTAAACAAAATAGTAACTATAAATACATTCTATCAAGCTCATTATTTCTGTTATAATTGGGTTTTTTTAATTAGATTATATAGGAAACAATAGACATGTGACTAACCTGTAAGTCAGACAAAAGGATATTTGTCTGACAAATGTATTAGACTATTCTCCACTTAGTGTTATATTGAAGTTTCCTGCCCCACAAACAGCCATTTAGATTTATAAACCAATTTTCAATTTAAAAAAATAGCTACTTCGATTTTTAAACCTGTTATTATAAACAATACATTTGGAAATAAACCCTGTTAAATTAGTGTGCTGTAATATTGTCAGAAATTTATTCCAGAGGATTTTTTTGGAAACCAAATTCAGAGAAAATTAGAACTGACCCAGTACTATGTTGACAGAGCTGAATATTTGAGAGAAATATATTCCAGCTAAAGTGACCAGGCCTACCAGTAATTAATGTGAGCTTTCCAGTTTCCATCACAGAAGCATACGAACTGCTGAGAAATTAGAAGCCAGAGAAAGAGATAAAATATACACATTTGCTCATTCAGCAAGAGGAACAAGAAATCTGCTGCTGTTGGCTGACAAACTCAGTTCTCAGATTCTGAGAAATTCAGAACTTTATGGCAGGATTAAGCTGATATGCCTGACTGTGGAGTGATAAGCCTTGACTGAGTCTGAATGGTGTTCCCATGCACAGCAGAGATAAAACTGTTAAAATTTCTACTCTCTTAGAAAGTTAAGAGAGAGGAGAAGGAGAGGAAAATACATAGACATAGCATAAGTTACACATTTAAAAGAAAAACTGCTTACTGAAGGGTATAAAAGAACCATTAGTGTTTGGGATTTTTTTCAGTTTAAAATTCACTCATGTGGAGTGAAGCGATATTGTGGCAGCCAAAACACTAGAGTGGAGGTCAGGCCTTCGTTGTCACTGTTGCTAAATGCTTGATAGCCCCAACTGCATGAGAGACCACAGGCAGAATCTTCACACTGACCCAGCAGTCTGGCTCGGAAGCAAAAACATTTCCCAGAAATTTACAGTTTGGCAGTTCCTACTTGTGTGTACCAGCCCGCTCAATACCCAGGCTCCCTGCAAGCTACTCTTTGCTTTGGGATTCAGAGTAAGCATATTGAAAGCAATGGAAAAATCCTCGTTGATCTTAGGGGCTTTCCAGACAAACCTTCTGTGAGTGCAAATGCTCCAAACACCAAGTTAGAGATGTTAGAGTAAGTTTGTCATACAGTGAGATTGTGACAGAATTGTATATAAACAGTGTTTTAAAGTGTGGAGCAACAACCATTTAGTGAGTGAGATGAAACGGGGACGTTGAAGTCACAGCAACATATTTCAGTAGTTTGTGTTTTGTTTATATGAAAGCAAAGAAATAGCTATGAGTTTTAGCAACCACCATGAATTTACTGGCAATTACTAGCATTTTTTTTTCTGTGTTGGATTGACAGACACAATCTATTTATTTCCTTGTTCTCTGTTCTTTGTTTTTATTTTGTACCTTAGGGATAATTCACAGAGACACAGATGGCAGAGAACAAAAATGGCCATTGACCTTAATAGCTCTTGGAATTAGCAGCAAGAAGAAGCACATTGGCCAAAGGGAAGATCTAGAGCAGTCAGGAGTCACGTGTTGTCCCAATAAGAAGGACACGGAATGACCTTCAGTTTGGTGTTCTGCAAAAATAAATGTAATAGACTCTGATACTCAAGACACTAATCTTGTTTGGTTTGGAACGTTTTATTTGTTTATTTTAAATACATTGCACTTCACCAAATCTGGATATCCAGGATAAAGAACTCAAGTGGTGAAACTCCATTTATCAAAGGTTTCCAGTATCCTCAGGAGTGTGTGTATAACAGGGAGTTTGCCTTACGTTAACATACACTTCCACCACTCTTGAACTTCTACCATCCTTAAGCAAACACAAGCCTAAAACAGAGCCATGTGTATACAAAAAAAGTCTGAAGAGATTAGCTAACTCAGAGACACTGAACCGAAAAACAAACAAACAGAAATTAAGATAAAGTAGATCAATACAGCAACACAAAGGGAAAAGTTAGCATCTAAATCTCAGATTGCTGAAAACTAACCCACTGGTTGCTCTTTCAAAGGAGAAATAGCTGGTTCAACCTCTGCAATGAGAACAAAGACAAGGAGAGCATTTACCTTTTGTGGCTCACACAGAGAATGGATTATTGCATACCAACAAACAAAAAACCCTAAACCAAGCTCTGGGATTGTGTTGCACTGCTAACTACTTTTGAAAGAAAATTTAGACTATGTAGACTGCAAATACAACAAATCCCACATCACAGTGACAAACACACTATACAAACACTAAACCTGGTGGCTTGTTTAGATAGTCCCGATCAGCTACACCAGACTGCTGCCATCATGTTTTCAAATGGGACTTTCTGAAGCATAATAAAAATGTGTGTATACGGGAGACAATCAAATATACCAACATGTTTAAAGTAACAGACACTACCTTATGCATTACTCTTGCGCTTTAAAAATATGCACATAAAAATTGCCAGATCCTATATATCCAGATATAGGATCCAGATCCAGATACAGTCTTTAATATAAGGTCTTCACAGTGGTGGCATTAACTTCCAAAACTTTAATTTTCTGGCCAGATATAAAGCATACCCAAGGTCCCTTATTGTGGATTTGATTATCCATGCCTGATTGATGTGGTAACTACAGCATCTATGCTGTGATGAGGAATTCAACTTAAAAAAAAGTCATTCTAATTTACAACTATACAAATTCACACAACGTGAAAACAAAGAGGACACATCATGAGACCTGACAAGAGGTTGAGCTGGTTGCACAAGTGTGGACAGCTGAAAAGGCGAGAAATAATACAGTCATCACTAGACTGTTTAACCTTAACATCATATAAACAAAAGCACTGTTGTTATCTGTCCAACTCTACAGCCACAGTGAAAGCTGCATACCTCCAGCTTCAGTGGGTACACAAAACATATAACTGTACAGCAATCTGTTTTGGTCAGTAAATTATTTTAATGTTTGAAATGATGGCACACATAGCTAGAATATATGCATAATGCTTTACATTTTCTCTAATGTGGGTCCTTATTTTCTATAATAAATTTCTAATGAAATGAAATTAATTTTAGTAGTACTCAAAAGATACAGACACTGAAACTGTATGAGATACAGTTCTTCAAGTGTATGATCTGAAAGAGTAACTTACTTTTAAAGAATTACATTTTCATTCTGGCAATGCTTACTTTGCTTACTTCAACCTCACCATTTACAAGAATAATTTAAGTGATAACTAGCCATGTGCTTCTGTGATACCAAGTGTACAAACAGTCTGGTATGAGACAGTCTTTAATATAAGGTCAATGTAGTAATCACATCTACTTGTTTTTAATATTAATTAGCTTACATTCCTATTATACATATGTATTTTTCAGACTATTTCATGGTAAGTATATAGATATTTGATTTCAATTTTAGGTTCTTAATTAAAGCATAAATGTCTTGAGACATGCTTAAAAGCAGCTTTGTTGTGGTCACATGGGTTTTTTCAACTGTTATCAAATAGAGAACAATATACAATGTTCAGAATCTTCTGTAAAACTATTTATTGTCAGCTTTTGCTCCTAAATAAACCGATCTCTTGAAAACTTAACTTACACAGCACACAGCAGGAGAAATTGAGGAGAAGCAATCACTGTCCAAAGAGAGGTGGAAAGAGACTGAATGGAAAACGGATAGATATGAATCACATGTGCCAGATGCTGAAGTAAAACCTGTTTATCCCTAATAAGTTGGTGAAGTTGTGGAGAAGCATTTATCCGTGTGAATATAGGATTCTTATAGTATTGCCAAGGTCAGTGATAATGGATGGTGATCAGCTCAGTAAATGCTGGATGTGCAAGTTAGAGTTGCCTAGGGACTGCTTTAACCTATGCACAGTTTTTTCCAACCCTACAAAATATTTGAGAAATGAAAACACACGTAACATGCCTATGAGGGCCATGTGTTCTTTGTTTCCTACTTTCCTAAGTAAGCCCTTGTTCCTCTCTATTTTATATTTTCTTTATGCCCTGGGTTCTTGGAGATGGATGTCTAATTGCAGTTTGAATGACAGATTGGGGTAGTGCCTTTCATCCACATCTCACAAACCTCTAGGATCCGCAGGGTGCAAGCAAGGGCAGAATGGAGCGCTTAGCTTTTAATGGATGGTTAAGAAGTAATGAAAGGAGAATCAGCTTATCTAGGGATGCCCTGTGGGCTACATTGTTTTCACATAGCTTATAGCTGTGTTTTCTCTTTCTAAGGTTATATATTGTTTAAATGATTACCTCAAGAAACTTGACTGTTTTAGATACACCCCTTAGATGCTACAGCTGTAGCCACAACTCCAATTTGTGTTAAAAACAGCTTGCATTATACTGATAATGCCAAAGCATGCTACTGAACTCAATTTATGAAGAAAAACATTGTATTCTTTCTTCCACTAATGCACTGCATGTGTTTGGCTTCCAGATAAACAGGCTAAAATTACAACAGATGTGGGGATTTACAGCGTACCCTGGGACTTGCAGTCCACCCTGAAGAGGATCTCCACTGCTTCTTTTAGGACACCAAATGTCCAAGACTTTTTAGGGTTTTAGAATTGATAGGAGCCATAGACAGTGTTTCTTCTTTCTCTCTCGAAGTATTACTTAAATTTATGCAACATCCACACATGAAATTAATTTACTGTACAAGTGATCCGTGGCAATCTGAAATTACCCAACTATTAAACTGGATGTTAACTTGAACTTAAAAGCATTTCTGGTTTAAAAATGAGTGTGCTGTTTTAAAAGGGTGATGTTTCCCAAGTAGGGAAACTTTCACAAAAGAATGTGGGTTTTGAGACAGACCAAGAATGTGTTATAGTCAATTGAGTACTTCAAATTAAGGAGTTTTCCCCTGTATTTTCTAGGAAGGAGATGACACTTATCCTTGCCCTCCTTAGGCAGATGGGATGGTCACCTTCTGGATGTTGTAAATCTTTCAGACTTATTTTACTTATTGTTTCTAAAGAGCTAAGACAGGATTCTCATTTTACCTCCTGCCTCCTTCAGCAAGTGAGGGTCTGGGGTTAGGCATAGTTGGTTTTGGAGAGGTTGGATGTATCTGCATGTATCCCACCATGTCTTTGAAAAAGTGTGTGCACATGGAACTCTTACCAACCATATGGAAATTCTGATATAGTGTGCAGAGTAAACATTTACCAAGAGCTCGTTTTCTCCCAAACATATGGAATCTCCAGAATAGTAATAAAAACAATTGTCTGAATAAAGTAAAGAAATATTGAAATGCATATTCAAGGCAAAGTTTAACTTGTTTGAAATTGTTTTTTAATTTCCACATTATATTCTTTTAATATTACAAAAATTCTCAGTTTGCTTATTTTTCTTGTCCAGCATAAATTTTTATTTCCAGAGGCATTACTGGCCAGAGAACTAAAGGAAATTGCATGGTCTACAATTCAGACCAAGAGACAAGCTCACATTCTAGTCCTGTGTCTTACAATGACCACCCTTCTTACATTTGAAAAAATAGAAAAAGGAACATAAAATTAACTGCTTCAGAAGATACTATTAACTTTATTTACCTAGATTTCAAATGTCCAATTGCCACTGAAGTTAGTAGAAGGAATAGTATGGATTCTGAGCCAAGACCCAAGCACATGTGATTGCAATGTTGAGGTAAACAACTGACCACAATACAGATCTTGTGCTTTTTGAGGTTTGCCCAAATCACCCAACATATTATGCAAAATATTTTGAATAGCCAAGGACTTCACCTGCTTCTGTCAGTCAACATTTCCTTGCCATGTTTAATAACACATTTTGCAATAAATTTCAGCTGGCTTTAAGAAAATCAATTCTTTAACTCACTCAAAGGTGTATCATGCACCTGACTTCTGCTGAGCAGACTGACCAAGTCCATCAAGACCACCATCCTGAAGAACCATGTTTTTACCATTTTATGTTTATTCTCCCACAACAATGTTTAATTCCAGGAAATAAAACTTTGAGTATAAAATTATGTAGTTGATATGCCAGTGACTGTTTGGCAGCAAAGACTGAAAGTATAGAGGAATAAACAGTCCAAACACAGTACTGGAGAAGTTAGCAGGTTATTATACATGTTCCTTTTCAACTGAGTATCACACTGTTGATATACCTGAAAACTAAAACATTGTATGTATGCATGTATATGTACACAAGCACATATGTGACATGTGTGTATGTGTATATTATTCTATTTTTTTGTGATTTGGCTAATGCTACTGATAGCAGTAATTGGAAGAGTGTTTATACGTGCACACAAACACACACAAAGAGGCACACACCCTGCACAACCTTCCAAATACTCCCTCCTTTCCTTAAGGCTTTACAAGACAGTACATATTTTTTGTAATCACATTTCATTAAAAATATGCTTCCTTGGAAAGTAGTCAAGAATAAAGCCATGCTTCTGCTTGGCAGTAAAATCATTACAGCAGACACTGTGCTGCAGCTAAATAGCATTGCAATCTGCTGTAACTAAAGTTGCGAGTAGTAGTCACGGGTGCTTCCCAGGATAAACTGCTGGCATGTCTTCCTGGACTTTTTATTTCCTTGTTCTTTGTTTTCTCTCTCATTTCAAAGTTTTCAGTCTGTGGTCCTTTTCCTAGTAGACAAAATTGGAGCAATGGGAAATATAATTTGATTATAAGGAAGACAAACATTAACTGGACTGGTTTTCTTGTTTTTACTTGGAAACTTGTTTTTCTAGAGTCTGGTACTGCAGTTAGAGAGAAGGAGATCTCATTAAAAATAAAGTTTAGGTGACTCATTTGTTAGGAAGAAGACAACAAACCAACTGACCTTCACTATCTATGCAGGTCAGCAGTCACAGTCTTGCTTTTGAAAACACTGATTCACTTTTCTGTTCAAATAAGCTTTACCAGGACTCCACTTCCTAGAATACATTTTCCGTATTTAAGACAAACTGAAAGCTGTCAGCAGAAGGTTTTTAGAGATGTGTTTTAGGCAGTGCACATTCAGATGTCCCTTGTGTTAGCATTTCTGAACAGGTATGAGAGTTCTATTACAATTATCTATTTCTCTCAAAATCTTGCCTTTCTTTTTATTAAATATTAAAAAAAAAGAAATTTTTGAAAGACACTGTTTGCATTGATAATGGTGGTTCTATGAATTACTTTTAACTAACTTGCTAATTGAAAGCAGAGTTTGAAAAAAGTGAGTTACACATCTTCTGGGAATGGGATTGTAACAGTGTTTTTCAAGGTTACTTTCTCTTCATTAAAAACTTTGTTAAATAATAATGAAAAGGAAACCATCTCATTAAAGAAAGAATAAGATCACTTGTCAATTTTACTGCTCTTCTCATCTAACTTCATATTGGTAGGAGTATAGCAATGCCTTAGGTTTCTTAAGAATTCTTTGCCTCATATTCACTGTAAACAGAGAGGAGCCATAATTATACTGCATTTGATCCATATCAAAGCTACTGATCCATGTATCGATTTACATAAAGTAAAGCACATAAAACATTTTTGCTTTTCACCCTTACTTCACCACCTTCTAGCACAATTTTTCCTTTACAGACTTCATTTGAATATAAAAATCTCCTGTTGAAATTTGCGATGTTAAACAAACCATACCAGTCATTCAACTTTTTAATTAAGGATTCAGTGTTCCATCCCTTTTCAGACATTAAAATTCAGGTGCAGTCATTAATCTTTCTAAATGAATTCACCTGTGGCTAATACTGATGTATTTTCTATGAGGCTTGTCATGGACTGCATACTGCATGCATAACCACTCTACAGTTAATTACACAAGGGATTATCATTAGTGTCATAAAGATAAAGCCTTGCTAGAAGCATTACAGACATTTTTTTGAGCAATGACTTACTTCATTTTTGTTAACAGTGACCTAAGTATTAGAGAATGGTGAAAGTTTGTTTATATCATTGAAGATTGGATGGCAAAGTTCAAAGAACCCTCAAATCATGTCCAGAGCCTCCATGACCACCTCTTTCTTGTCTTCCCTGTATTGTTTTCACACATAGCTTTCTGAACAGCAAGGGAGAAAACAATGCAATTATTTTAAAGTTTTTAATGTTAGAGTTCTGTGTCAAGTGTTCCTTAAAAAAAGATGAATAGTAGAGTTTATGAGAGCTGTAACTTAGAGCACTACCTACCAGTTTGCTGAGGAAGAAAACAGTTCAAAAGTTAAGGAACAAAGCAATTTCTGAATAGCAAGCAGTGTAATTTACAGGAAAATATGTATGAATACACTCATGCCACAGTGTTCAAGCAAGAAAACCCTTCAAACTTCGTAGAAAAGAAGAGACTAGCATGTGAACTGCATGAGTTTTTAGCATTTTAAGGATTGAATTTATTAATTTGCTATTATTGATTAGAAATGCAGTTTTGTGTGAACTTTTGTATCTTCTAGCAGACAACAAAGAGTTAGTAAAAGACTTGCCATCATCAGCAAGACTGTAAAGCATTTCCTATCAGCTGAGTTCATGGTTTTAACTTGAGTTGGCTTGTCTCAGCTATGCAGAGAGATGTAATCATGACAGCAAACATGGAATAAACACATGTAGTTAAAAACAAGAACAACAACTTTCTTTAGAAGATAATACAGTGAAGAAAAAAGATTTTGTTTGCGAGCTCATTGTCTGCTTTAAATTCACTTCAGTTGATTCATTCCTCATTTATGCTATTAGAAAATAATCCCCAGAAGAAATTATATACATCAGAGAGAGACACAGACTGCGAAGAATAACATCGTGAAAGACTCAAACCAGACAAAATAATGAAAACAATTCTTTAAAACAGCAACTAATGAAAGAAAAAATAAAAATTTCATTTCTATTTACTAATATTGTTAGTGGAAAAGAGGACAGATGGAAATATTATTTTTCTGATTAGAATAGTAAGTATTTTCCAGCCAAGAATGAGTAACTTTTTAGTCAGAGTAGCAACGTCCCACCAAAACCAAAAAACAAAACAAAAAAAAAAAAGGAACCAATCAGTAGCAGTGAGGGGCTTTTTTTTAATTTCCTGCAGTTTTGAACATCTGAGAGCTGAGGGGCAGTGGAAGAGAACCACCTACTTCAAAGCTTTTTTTCACACTTTGCTTTCCTGTCTGTTAAATCCCCCAGGGACTGCTTCTATAAACAATAGCAGATAATTAGATTTATGTATGTAATTTGATTTAAATTGATTCTAGCAGATATCCAGTGATGTTACAGAAATCATTGAGTCAGTCTGTGGACACCCAAGCACCAGTAACTTCACAAATGACATGAAACAAACAATGATCTATTTCTACACTTAGCTTTATACATGACATAAAAAAAATAATCTGTAAATTAAGGGAATTTATTTATGTTAAGAAGCTTACATTTAGTTATGTATGGAATTTTCCTCAGGCAGCCTTATTCTGTTCTTCATTCTTACAGACTCAAATCTACCAGAAAAGTGTTTAAGTAACAGCAGCAAATTTGTTATGTATAACCAAATCTTTGGTGTAGGACTCTCAGCTGAGACAGTATTAAGGAAAGCGCTGTTCAGTGTGTTAGTGTGAAGAGGGGGCAGTTCTCGCTAGGACAGAAAAGCTGGTAGCAAAACTTAAAATTAGTTTGGAAAGTAACTTACTATCATGCCCGAAGTCCATGATAACCACTATAACATACTAAAGTACTACCCTGTTTCTATGTCTCTAGTGGAATAGACTCCCTTTTCTATAAAAAAATTAGGTGTCTCCAGTAGCCTTTTGCCAATAATCTTGTTCATATCAATTTTTCATTAAAAATGATTGGAATTTTCCTAAACTCAGAGTCACAATTACAGGAAAGTAGCAACTCTCTCAAAGTATGCTCTTTTTTTCATGTTATTTTTTTTCTCCTTTTCCTTCCCACAAAAATAGCTTCATTTATTATGGCAAGATTTCTTCTCAGTCTTGAAAGTTTTACAGAAAACCAATTACCTTGTCAATGCTCTTGCCTCTAGAAATTTGACTTCACCCATCGGTTTGAAGAAATATTTTTTTAATCAAAGATAGGTCCAAAGGATAGGAAGCAATTCCAGCTAGATGGGATGTGTTGTTCTCGTGCTCCTTTTGATTTAATATGATAATGGTCACCACAAAAATATAGTGAAAACAAAAAATTCTCAGAAAAAGCAAAACCCTCAATCCATGAATTTTACTCTGGTTTTGTCTCTTTTCTTGGTTTCAAAACAAAATGATCAAGCTCCAATTTTACTGAAAATTGAAGAAGCTTCAAACATTTTTATTATTTAACCCCTTTCTTCTGTTGTTCTGGGACAAGGTGTCCAGAAAAACTACATTTCTTAAGATGTCCTGTGGGAGAAAGAACAACAACATGTTGTATTGTATTACTTGGGAATATCCTAGACGTGTTATAGGAAATACTTTGTGCTGTCACAGTCTTTATTTAGATTTAAGAGTAGATTTGGTGCTGTTGAGGCTGAAAGTGAAGCCTACAGTCAGGTGCAGCACAGGCAGGTGCTCTGAAAGCATCTTCAAACAGTTCTGTTCACAAGTACGCTTTATCCTGTTTTGCAATAACCCTGCTTGCATTCAGGGTGCCACCTTCTGCCAGGTGCTGAGTGCCCTTGGCTCTCACTGATGAAGAACAGCAGAAGGCCTTCACATAGTGAGCTCAATACATAGCACTGGGAATTCAAACTCTAGTGCAGAGCTAGAAATTAAACCAAAAAGGAACTTTGTCAAATACTAATGTTTGTCCTAAGGACAAAAGCATTGGCTATGAAAAATCTTTCATCAGTGGTCTCCAGAAGTCAGCTTACTGCCATTAACAGTTCTGGTATTTGCTGTTATATAGATCTCTAAATGATGTAAAATTTAAGTATTAGAACAGTTATCGCCTATACAATAACTAACCATTCCATCTGTTGATAAACCAAAGAAACAAAAAGGTAGGTTTGAACATAAAAAAACAATGGAATTAGATTTTGTTGAAGTGTAAAAATGGAACATTTAAACATGTGCGTTCTTTACATAGGTCAAAAGTAATGTGACTGTGGCTCACAAACATTTTTTAAAAGCAATCATCAGAACCTTGTGCTTGAAAGATCCCAGAAGTTTCTTCAAGCTTTTGAGTTTGGCCTGAGAGATTCATTTGCTTTTAAATACCTGTTTTGATTTTGATTACTGCTCCTCTTTCCAATTCCCTGCCATGTTCATCTTCTCCTCTGCTGTCGTTTCACACTTTAGGACTGAAGACTTTGAAATTATCAGAAGATGAGCAAGCGCACTGAAGAAAGTGACGTTTTGGGACTTTCAGATAGGGCAGCCTGCTTTGTGACAGGGGGGATGTCTGGGTTAACAAGAATTTTGAATAACACATCTCTGAGGTCTGGAAATCTCTAAATCTCTTCTCTTTGTGGATTCTTCAATGTTTAATATATGCTCCATAGAATCACAAAATCATTGGAAGACACTTTTAAGATTACTGAGTCAAATCATTAGTTCATCTGAACTGAGCCATGTCCTTAAGCACCGTATCTACACAATTTTTGAACATATCCAGGGATGGTGATTCAATCATCACTTCTCGAAGTTTTTGCTAATACACCTTCTTTTCTACCTTTGCCTCTTATGATCGTGAGATCTGTATTAACTGATTTTTGTCTTCCATAATTCGTAAATACACGTGATAGTTTCAATTCAATTTGCCAGGGAAGATTCAAAGGACATGTAGTACAGTTGCACTATGCTCATTTTACTCAGAAACAAAAACAAATAGTGGGCTGTTTATTTAGGAACTTGCATTACAAGATGTACCAAGACTTCATGCAACTCCAGCAAAATGAAGGAATCTGTAGTTAAGTATGGGAGCATAGAAAAACGTATACTGCCTTATACGTTTTGGATCTAATAGTGCACAAAGAAGGTATTTGAGCTAGAAAACCCTAAAACATTTTATACTATTAGTTTTGGCATGGTAGATTGGAAGCAAATTGTAAACATCTAAAAACTGTAATGAAAATGATGATATAATGCATTTAAAGAATGATACTTTAAAAAAAGTTCAACAAATTCTTTTCTAACCCTTGTGATAACAAGCCAAAATAATCTAGCCTGTGTTCTTGTAATGCATGAGAGTACATTCTTCATGTTTCTTTGTTGGGTATAAATACACAAGTATACAGTCTTGTTATGTTATTCAGTGGTTGTATTTGTATGCATTAACACAACCACAATGAAGCTTTCATATGGACTACACAAAGAAGGCAAATGTCTTAGTCTGACAGCCAGATCACAAATGTACTGTCAACAGAAATTTTAACTCCATTATGACGCACTAAATTACTAGTAGGTTTAATATAAATCCTGCAAAACATGTCTTTGACCATTTTAACAGCTAAATTATTACTCCACTACTCTTCATAAACTGTAGTTGAATATGATTCCCATAATTAATTCATTAACATAATCTGGTAGTGTAAATATGTAGATTTCTGAAATACACCTTTTGTGCTTCCACAGTACAAGTTTTGGTAAACTGAGAATTCTATACTTAAACTAGAGTGGCAGTACCTTACAAAGATTAGCTTTGCATTTCTGGACTCATGCTCCATTTCCACTCATGAACAGGCTGGTTACTGCTCTGATACAACAGCCATGAAAAGTTTCATTTCTCTCATTTAATGGTTCAGCAGTATGCCTTGTAGAGTATATTTGCAAGATGTCATATTCTAACAAGCATATAAACAGGGCATGGAGTCAGAAGCAAATTTCACAAAAGGCAAGTTCTTATTTAACTGAAAGCTCAAAAGCTAAAAGCCCAGCAGGATCCATCCAGTTTACAATAGCTCTTCCTTCTTGCATGCAGGGTGTGCTTAGATATGCCCACACCATCCTTACCAAATGTCTTTTTCTGGCTGCTCAGTTCATATCTGTCACCAGTATACAAAAATGTAAAGTGTAAAGAAACCATAAGCAGCTTTGCATCACTAATCTCGTTACTGTAATGGCTATGAAAGTATCAAACAAAAAAGCTGCATATAAGCCAGTCCACATGTACATACTATGCACAGCATGTGCCCCAGTGAGCTATGGATGTTCTCCAGCTCATTGAAACAACAACAAAACCCAGTCATTTAAACACTACTCCTTACATCCAGCCACAAGTGACAAATACCTCTTCTAGCCCAGATGAAAGGGCTGCTGACAGTTCTTTCTACCTTAAAGATGGATGAAGCACTTTGATGTGAATAAAAAGTTCACCAAAATCTCAAATCCAATTAAATATTTTTATCTTTAGAGTCTTTGAAAATAAGAGGGATTCCTTTCTCTCTCTTCCCCTTTCAAGCTTCCCACTTGTAATTTATCCTCTCTTTAATTTGGCATATGAAACCCCCAAGACTTCAACCATAAGTCTCTTGAGACCAAGATTACATCATTACTGTTATGGCATGTTATACACTAATCATAACCATTACCACTTACAAGTTCACAGCTTCATTCAATTAACTGCCTGACATGGATTTTGCAGTTAATTCATAGTGAAGGTCATCAGTGGTCAGAATGGCAGGTGCATTCTGCTATCTCTCTGAATGCCAATTACCAGTCTTATGCAAGTACAGGGGAATACTGAGTCTCAACAAGTTAATCAAAAGGCTTAAGACTTAAGACTCATTTTTATAGGTGTGTCTAATGATCTGTAAAATAATACAGCACAATTAGCATATCCAAATGACAGCCACATAATTTAAAAATCTAATTTACAGTGAAAGGCAGAAAAGAGATTATTTCAAGAGAAAGAAAACTATGAAATTATACAACTGTGTTAGAAGTCTAGACCTATGCCATGACAATGACCCTTTGCTCCTCTATTACACTTCTGAGCTAATGATGCAATAGGTGCCGTGATTAGATCCTGCTCAATACGGGTTCAGGGGAAACAGATAACAGTACAATAGCTGAAGGCTGAATTAGGTAATAAGCTCAAATTTAGTTGTGTATATAGATTTGACTATGAGTCTATTATCTTATCTCCATAAATAGTGGGAGGCCCAATAGCCCTTTGAACTCTCCTGAGTGACTGTGGCTAGGACTGTCCATCCTGCCCCCCTGCTCCCTGTGGGCAGGAAACTCCTGACAAGGAGACTCCTCTCATAGGTGGAGAGATTCCTTGCACAGCAGATCCTTGGTAGGTGGCTAATAGCATATTTACTTTGCTGCTTCATTAAGGATATTTTAAAGACTAGGGTCTTTTAAATAGGAGTGTCTCCTGGCAGTTTTGTCTACCCAGTCCTCCATGCAATAAATAATACAGTGTACTTTGCTATCAAATCTTGTTTAAAAAGTTGAATTTAGTGGCCAAATTTTGGTGAAACAGCTTTGTGTCAATAAATATATTGTTACTTCTCTCCTGTTAGCTAAGTGTATAAATCCATTTAGAACACAACCCTACTTTCATTGTCTAAACAGAACTGTAAAACAAGCTTTCTCTGATTCCCAGCATTGCACCAATCTAGCTGTATAGTGCCATAATTATATGTGTACAAAAACATATTCTCTATCACAGCTACACATACAAGAGGGCACAGCAGAATTAGATTAGGAAGTCCCAATATAGAAATTTAGATACTCTATTTAAAAAGTTATTAGAGGTTTGAATTGAGGAAGAAATTATTTTAGCTAAAGGGGGCAAATCCCCATAGCTTTATGTTAAATTTCTAGAAAAATTTCCAATATTCCTCAAAAATGTTAGTAAACTGAAAGCTTACCTAGTACTACTATATAAAATTAATTTCATGCTTGTCTACTCTTGTAAAATCACTGACAGAATACTTTACTTGAATGCAATATTCTTTTAAGATAATTTTTGGGTTATATGGTTGCCCAATTAATTGAAATAAGAAAGCATAAATGAGGCAAAATTTCTGTTAGGAAAGCAAAAGCTTATCAACAGATGCCACTGCTTTTTAGCTTCTATTCCCTTGCTGACCAAGACTTGACATGTTGTTTCATACAGATGGAAAATGACAGTGAGAAATATGTATATTCTCTACATATATTACAGAGTGGTAAATACAAAAGAACTGAGAAAGATGCCCTAGGAGTAATATTTAGAGGATGAAAATCCCTCCAGTAATTAAAGCAGGACATGAGAAACTATTCATATATTTTATTAAAAAATCATAAGTTCCAAGACAGTTTTCTCAGCAGTGGAAGAATCCTGGATTCACTGATACCCTATGCCATGCAGTATATTGTGTTTGTAACTGAATTTGAACAAGAGAGCAAGCTGCACACAGAGAAGAAACTAAGACTAAACTATTTTTCTGCTCAAGAATGAACAATCTTTCTTAATTTTCCAAGTATGACTAAAAACAAAACAAACCCCCACCAACCAGGGGATTATTAAGCAGAACTAATCAACAGAAAGCTGTACAAATAAGAGGGAGATACAAGCAAATAGTAACTTGGGAAATTTGAATAATTAAGGTTTGCAAGTTTACCTACCCCAAGCTTGTGTATTAGATAATACAGTCTCCCTTCTCTGACTGAACTTAGAAGTAATTCACTAGGTCAGTGTTTCATATGTCTACTAAAGACATGTAAAGCACAATCTATCTGGGGCTGCTGGGCCCCCTCCTTTCCAGTATTGAAATTAGTGCAAGTGATCCAGTCTCACTTTTGGCTTCTTCACTTCTGTGAGATTCACTGTACCTGTTCCTCCTCCCTTTTTCTTGACTATCCATGCATCAAGTCTTGAGTTACTTCAAGGAGGCATTTGTGACACTCCAGACCCTTTTTCAGTTCCCAATATAAACAAGAATCTGAAAAAAAAAAAAATCTTCCCTTACCCTCATATTACTATTTCCTTTCACCTATTGTTAAAACTTTGCTGGAGCTTTTGATGACCCCTCTTTCCTAGAAGCATTGTACAAACACTTCTGAACATGAATACAAACATCACATTTACTCCAGGGCCACTTAGAGTAATGTTCTAACAAAAAATTCACAAATACTTCGTATCTATCATATGGAGGTCCAGACTGCTCTCTGTGCTCTCCAGCACAGAAGTCCTTCCTTTAGGGTCTCCTACCCATCTGACCTGCTCTTCACACACTATCAATGCCAATGGTAATCTCAGTGTTTCAAAGATATCTAGCTGTGAGGCTTACCTTTGATACTCTCTGTATATCAAGTAAATAGTGGAGATGGTCAATGACATAAAGTCAATCCATGTACTCGCCAAAACAATCTGGGCTATGCCCAGTGTCATCTCAAGTACCAAGCAGCCCAGCTAGCTTGGTACAAGGAGGACCAAGAGCTGTTGTAATCCTCGGTGAAAAGGTTCTACTCCTTGGGGACTACAGGAAGTATCATTGCTCCTGCCTTAAGTTTCTCTCAGGCACCTTAGATCTTGACAGTGCTTGAACAGATTTGAAAGATTAAGTTGTTAGACACTTCAGGTAATATCAACTGCATTCAGTGAGAAAGTGTCCAGGGAGTAGTTCATATGCAAGGGTCACCTTCAGAGAAATTTCTCTATAGAACAAAGCCTGTGTAAATATTCCTGTTACACCTTCAGCGAGAGAAGAATTGGAGGATGGACTACAATTTCCTGTAACTGAAGACAGTTTTCCTCTTATAGTAAGAGCTGATTAGTTTTAACTTCATTTTTACTTTAAATTGCAATTGTCCTGTTGCATGATATCTCACCTGCACTATGTTGTAGCATAGTAGTAGCCAGTGCTCTAATTCACAAAGTAGAAAGGCAGAGACATTCAGTATGAAATGATAGAAAGCATGTGAATAGTAACTACTTTTTCCTTTGGCCAGTTACTTGCTGTTAGTTCAAAAAACAAATGTCCAGCACATAGTTTATGGCAAGAATTTAAATAGTTGTGACACAAATATCTTATACTTTGCCATGGGGTTTTTTTGATCTGTATTTTCTATTTAGAGTAAGGAATGACTTGGCACCTTTGTGTATTTACACCACATTTTGTCAGAAATCAAACTAAGTTTTCTGCTGAATGGCTTGCAGATAGTAGCATACTCTATGATAAAGGAAAAAAAAAGTGTTTTGAAGTGTTTGACACTACTATGTATTGAATAGTACTATCTATTGAATCTACTACTGTATTTTTTATGGATACCCTGCTTAGCTGCTCTGGCTCATAGTGCAGGGAACTGTTCAGTTTGGCTTGGCTGCTGTTGGAGAAAACGTGGAGTGAGCTGCAGCCCTGGCCTGGAGACAATCTTCTTCTTTCTCCTCACCACTAATGGATGGATTTCTGGCAGGTTTGTCTGGAGGTATAACTTTCAAGCAAAGCACAGCCCAAGGCCTCAGCACCTGCTGCAAATTAGCCCACAGCCCCGGGACCAAGCCATCTATTAGCACCCAAAGTAAAACTCACTACAGGACAACTGGGTTGTGTGTAGGACTACTTGTCTTTTATCTGAAAGCGATTCAGATAAAGAAATCTCAGGTGCCACAAGGGAAAGACTAAAGAAAGATAGGAACCCAATAGTTTAACTGTCAATTGTTCTCTTGGGACCAATCCTTCAACCTTTCAGTGACTTTAGATGTTGCCCACACTTTTCACAATATTCACTAAGACCCTAGGAAAATCTTTCCCTTCCTATTATGTTGTAGACTTGGCTGTGTATCTTCTCCCTGATTCTCATGCTGCAGCTTCCTAGCTTGCTCCAGGAGAGTCTTCTCTACAGGTGCATCACTGCATTTAGGGATGGAATGTTTTCCTTCTTCCCATTCCTCACAGTCCTTTCTCCCTTGGCTCCAGGCACATCAGACAAAACATAACATGCAGTAACAGAATCACAGAATGGTATGGGTTGGAAGGGACCTCTGAAGATCTAGTGTAGCCTTCAATACATAATACATATGCATTAACCTGGCCCGTACTCAGTTGGCTCAATGTAATCACTGACCCCAGTCACTCTAATTTTCTTTGTCAGTCATTTTAATATCCATAGCAGATATGTGGCATATGGTCCCAACTAATGGCTAATTACCTACTGCAAGCTAGGACAAAGACTATTAATGTTTGGTTAATTGTTAATTGCTTTTGCCCAGTTCCCTTATAACAGTTGGTTTTATTCTCATTGTAATTAAAATTTCTGTTTTATCAGAATATATTTTAAAATATCAATATATAAGTTTCCATTGTAATTGTTTATGATATGAATTGATGTGGTTTCTTATTACTGGAGTGTTAATTTCATTAACTGAGGCAAGTCTCTTGTCTCTTAAAAACAATAATATGACTGTGAAAGATGTTGTTTAATATGAAAAGTCTATCAGTGCCTTAATTATTGTCAAGAAAGTATTCCAATAAGGGCACTTACAAAAGCATGATAGCTGGTTAGCACTGCCCTCCAAGAGTATTTCACAATAGAACCTGGTCTTCTACCTCACCTTTTAAATATCTTGAAACATTTCTATCAAAGGCACTTTATATGTTAAATCTCACTAATGTCCAGGTCAGATTGTGAGAGGTTTCTTTTATTTGCACAGAATATCCCAAACCTCTCTCTGTACTGAGCATTTGTGAGGTCACATCTTGAATACTGGCTTCAGTCTTAGTCCCCTCACTGCAAGGAAGGCTTTGAGGTGTTGGAGTGTGTCTGGAGAAAGGTGACAGAACTTGTGAAGGGTCTAGAGCACAGAATTTATGAGGAACAGCTGAGGGAACTGAATTTGTTCAGCCTGGAGAAAAGGTGGCTGAGGGCAGACCTTTTTGCTCTCTACCATAGTCTGAAATGAGGTTCTGAACTCTTGTCCTAAGTAACAAGTAATAGGACAAGAGGAAAAGGCCAGGTAAGGTTTAGGTTGCATATAAGGAAATATTTAATTACAGAAAAGGTTGTAAAGCCCTGGAACAGGCTTCCTAGGTTATTTGTGGTGTCAACTTCCCTGGAGGTATTGAAAAGATACTTTGATGTTGTGCTTAGGGACACAGATTAATGGTGTACCTGGCAGTACTGGGTTAATACTTAGATTTCATGAGCTGAAAGGTGGTCTTTTCCAACAAAAACAACACTGTTTCTGTGATAATGTGCACTTAAGGTAATTCTATGAGGATTCATAAGTGCACATGATTGCAAAAGCATTATTTAGGCTTTATTTTATGTGGATTGGTGGGTTTTTTTAGCTTGTTTTGGATTTTTTTTTTCTCCCAAGAAGGGAATATTTAGAGTTTGAAATACAAGATATTTCCAAAAGAAGCTCACATTCTTCTCAAGGATTAGCAAATTATGCTGAGTGTGCTATTTTCCAAAGAATATTAAAAGCAAAAATAATAATTTTGTTTTAATGAACTTCTCCCATCACTGTTCATTGGGGCAAAATATGGAATTGAATATATGGATGATAAATAGGTAATAATATTTTTCCTCTCTCTCCCCTGACCCACACTCATAATTTTCCCTGCCAGGCTTTTGTTACCACAGCCTGACACACAGCCAGGCAAGGGGCAGGCCTTTCCTCTGCCTCAGGATTCTGGTTAAAACCTGAGGAAAGTCATTAACTCTCTCTGCTTCAGTTCCCCATCTATAAATTGAAAAGAATACTATTGCCAGGACTACGATAAAGAAAATACTTTCCATTACAGACTGGGAAGTGCTAAGGTGTAAAGGTGCTGATATAAGTACCTTAGATAGATAAGTATCTGGGGTGCAATACAGGCAGATAACAAATAGCTTAATCCAGCTTCTTATCAAACTAGTCAGCAACTTTTGCAGAAGCAGGTTGTTGGACACAGGAGAAACCACTTGAGGCTCAGAGTGGAATCTATTAGAGATGTCTGAACTCTACATTAAGCACTGCTCAAAGTAGTGAAGAGCTATTAGTCCCAATTTACAGATGAGGCATCTGTGGTAAGAAATTTCAGGAGTGCTTATTCTGCTACCTCTGCCTTTCCAAAAGGGCAGGGTGTGTAGCTCTATGGCGCCTGCTGATACAAGAATGAAAGCAGCACAGTCATCAGCCATGTGTGGTTCCCGTGATTTCTTGCTGCCCCACAGTGTGTTCAGAGTTCACATAAGTTAAATGCTGATAAATTCAAACAAGTGAGAGAGTGCAGTTTTGCACAAATCCAGCATTATATTTGAAAGAAAGTTCCGAGTGTGCAAAAAAAGAGGATCAGGCACCTACAATATACTCTACAACGGCTATGAAAATTCAGCATCATGTTTTTTTCATGCATTTAAATGGGATCTGTCTTCCTACGCCTACTCTACATGATCTGTCTGGACTGCCTGCTGCGAAGCAACAGTACCATGGCAGTTTTCACCGAGAGATCACTCAGTCACATCATTTACAGCTAAAGACTGTAAATTTTAGGGAGACCATAAAGGAGTGACTGCAAAAAAGTATGTGGATTGTTTGTTACTTAGATTTGTATTTAAAATACAGTGTTCATTCCTATTTAGTAAACATTTCACTAGAGCATCCAAAGTGTTATAACATCTCTCCCTTCAGAAAAATCCTGCCTTCTCATGGGAAGGTAAAATTTTCAGTTTTTCTCTGACATCGCTGACATTTTTTTTCCCCAGACTCTTGAACTGAAACATAATTGCTTTTAATTTTTAAGATCATACTGTTATTACTAATCTGATAGTGTCTCTCTGTAGTAAGGGAAAGTTTACAAGTATGTTTGGCAACTTCTTTTGTTTGAAGTCTACAGCATTTTGCTGAGCGTACTGCATGTTGCATTCTAATGTGTTCAGTGTATATGCAATTAGGTCAACTGTTTACACTTAAAAGTTATTTCAAGGTCCAAGTCAGACTAAACTGAGAAGCTGTCTTAATCTTGCAGTTTTGTGTCTGAAGTAGACCAGAATTCAGAGAAGAGAAAGCAAATTAAAAAATGTATTAAGTTACAAGAGATGAGAGAGCTGCAAAACCCTCTCTCTTATTTGACATGCACAAATCTTTCCATTCTTCATTCACTTGAACAGGAGCTAAGTATTGTGCAGAAATTACTTAAAATGAGTAAAAAATCATCTGTTGTTGAAGCTGCCAACAGCCATATAGCTTTTTTGCAAATGACATATACTTTCAGACTACAAGCCAGGCTTGTTTGAGTAGCTAAATTACTTCTGCTCTTAAAAATCATGAGCAGATAGCAGACTAACTGAGAAGATATTGCTTCTGGATGGGAAGGAGGAAGAGAACTAATCACTTCAGTGCATGAAGAAACTCTTCAAAATCTTTCTAGCATATTGCAGAGCAAATTATTTTGAAGAGTAGGGAACTTTGACCAGCTCCAGCAGCTTTTATGTAACAGCATGAATAGAACATATTTTATGGATACTCTAGTGTGATATTCCAGCTTAAAGACCTTATTTGAAATCTATACAGATTATATATATAAGTTGTATAAATACACATTAATAGTATTAAAAATAGCCTTATGAAACCCTTGCAAATTCCAATGGGTTAGAATGAAAACAGGCAAAACGTTCTTAAGTTAGTCTCAAGTGAAATTTGAAATTAAAAACTACTAGTCTTTCTGATAGATTGGTTGATCATTTCAGCTGATGGCAGTAAAATAGGAATTAACTATATCGTGGCTAAGCCAACATGCCTTTGGTTAAACTGCTCATTTTTGTTTATGAGATTGCTGACTCATGTATTTCCAAAATTTGCCTTTAAGACTTCTTTGTATGATTAGGATATTCGTAATATGCCAAGTAAGGCTTTATAACATCTCTTATGGGACATTGCAGGAATCTGTATCATATTTTTTATATAATTTTAAAAAGTACTATGCCAATATCTCCTCTTCCTGTGTTTCTATAAAGAATCACAGAAAATTGGTAATTCCTTAAACTGAAATGACCTTTTTTAATTTTACAATTATTCATTACATTCTTAGATAGCAATCTTTTGTCAATATATAAATTTAAATAAGAATTAAACTCATATTTCTATCATATAATTAACACTTCTTGCTTATTTTCAAAAGGAGCTATTTAAATTACAAGATGCTTATTAAGAATTATGCTTTTCCTCATTAGATATAATTGAAGGACATGACATTTTCTTCAAGAGAAACATTTTAATCTTAATTAGTCAAACAATGCAATGTTTGAAGCTTCTGCTGAAGTTCAGTGTGACATTACTTGAAATTCTTACAAACTAAAAATAGAGAAAATAAGCCATAATAAACTGGAAAATTTATCATATAATGCAGCAGTTGTACCTGTTGAACAGTGAAGCTTCATAGCTTGCAACTGAGACTGACATCTTGCAAGCATTTATTTATATATTTAATTTTAAAGCTGTATTTTTAGACTGTTTATAGGCCTGGGACCCAGTGTACAGCATTTTTAACTCAACTGATGACAAGAGAATTGTGTCAAATATAATTGCCATCAGAACTGATGCTTCAGATTTGTGATTTATGTGTTAGACATGAGACTTGAATTCTTCTGAAAGGATGATTAATGTTTTTGAAATATTCCCATGAAACCATATTCCAAAATCATGCAAAATGTGTAGTTTCTTACTTTTGACACCAGGCCAGAGAAAACACTGTGTTTGATGGTGTTTTGCTATGTAGTATTAAGTTCGCTTGAACTCAAAACCTTGTAGACATATTTAGAGGTGGAATTGGGTGTGAGCCCACACAGGTTGCAAAACAGCTTTTTGCTTGCACAAAGCCAAGAAGTTGTGCAAATTGCTAATGCAAATCAAAAATGTGATGCAAACTGAAAGCAGGTATGTGTGAATACATATGTTTATGCAGCTAGATCGCAGCTAAAAATCATAACGGCCTTTATCAGTTACAGTGCAGTCTCTGATGTCAAGACATGGATCAAACCTGTGTAAGTTACAGCTCCTTGAACAGTTTTTTTTCCTTTGCTGCACTGCAAGTTTTAACGCTGTAGTTGGTGTTGAACACTCTGAACAGTACAGTTTGAATACCCTGCAAGTCAGAAAGGTCTCAAAAGTAAAAGTCAAGTAAACTAAGCATTGGTAAAAGAAAAAGTGCATCTTCTGGGAAAGGTTTGTTTCAAAGGATATACTTTCACGGAGACTATTTCAGTTGAAACCGTCTTTAACTACATTCTGCTTGACTTCATCCAAAAGAGGGATGAGAATAAAAGATTAGGAAAGCTATTCAGTAGCTTCAGCAGTGGTGCTTTGGGAGGTGACAACAGCTACTAGTAATTCTTTCCATAATCTTTTTCCCCAAACAGCATTTAGAATTTAGATTCTGTGATACTGTGAATCCTCTTCAAAGGTTGGCTCTGGATCTGTGGCTTCATTATTTTAACAAACCATAATGTCACCTCCTTTCTGTGCTCTTGGATGCAGATTAAATGCTTCAGTTCCCCCAAACCATCTTTTTTATAAAAAACTGTTGCTAACTCAGGAGTCTCTTCCACCTGATGCTCTTGCTTTCTTGCACAGTAGAAAAATCCCTGCCTTTGCCCTTTGCCCTGCACCCCGACTCCAGTTTCTTCCCTCACTGACATGAAAAGTTCAGGGTTTTTTTTGCTGCTGACTTATCCCTGCTATGTCTCAAGAGAAAGAAAAGGCCACTAACTCCACGGGCAATCTAAAACAGTGAGCCACCACATCCTGGCCTCTGCTCCAAGGACAATGAATGACAATGGCTCTTGTCATAGCATGAGAGCTATTAAAAACTAATCATTAAACCCTGATGCATGTCATCACAACATTCTGGAGTTGGTTTTGTAAATCATTGTATTTGGTTTATTTTACCACAAAAGAAAAAGAGTAAAAAAGAGAAATGAAGGTGCTTCTCTGTAGAAAATAATCCACTGTGATTAATATAGTTTGAAACAGCAGAATGAAGGCCCCATTCACAACAGCAAGCTGATTACTTAAATCAATTGTTGTGATGGGGACAAAAAAGTGCTTTATTTTCTTGGCACTGAGTATTGGCTGAGTTTATTCACACCTACCGAAATATAAACAGGCTTATATTTACATTAGGTACTTTAGGGAAAACATCCTACAGCCAGAACTTCGGAGCACATCAGGAATTTTAAGTACGGCTATATTATTATACTCTAACTAAATAGGCTTTACTAGTCAATCTTCTCTTTGCAATCACATTTCACACAGGCATTGTGGTCTCTGAAGGTTAAAATCCAGACAGAAAATGCAGTATTTAACAAACTGATGCTCATTTCCCTCACGCCTTTTATTTCATTAAATTTCATCCTTTCCAGGGTTCACTGTTGATGTAATTATAAAACACTCAGGAGGTGAATGTTAGTTCAGGAACACAAGAAATCATCATTCAGATAGTGCTGTATTTTGACAACTTAAGGAATAAGAATTCCTTTAAAGGGAATGAAAACAATTCAATTTATGTAAAAAAAACCCAAAAAACAACACAACCAACTACTGAAAGCCTACCTTTGCCAGAAAACAATGCTGACAGTCAATGCAAGGAGGAATATGACAGATATATAAAAAGAGAATCACGTTGCAAAGACTTTAGGTTGCAACTCGGAGGGAAAGTGAAGGCCATGAGAGACAATTTTGAGAAGGTTTCATTAAGCAAGGGAATGACTTGCACTTTATCAGCAAGTTCTCTAAGGAAGTGCAAATCCTTCCCACCTTCTAATCAGGCAGGTGGATATTCCTAGGAAAACAACTTTCCTGCATGTGAAAGTCTATGTGCCTCTGTACTTCTACATGTAGGTTTTTGTTGCCCAGACAAACATTTATTGATTTCATTTAATCCCCAAGTTGCAAAGATGTTATATCTTAAAATGGCCAGTGGACAGCTATATTTGTAAACTGTGGGTTCAGGGGAACTGAGCACATTATAGCAACTGGCAGTTACACAAAATTTTTATCTGTCTTATCTCCTAGGAAGGAAAATTTTTGCATGATAGCCATGGAGGATACGTTTCTTTCATAGATAACATCACACTTCATAGAAATGAGAAGGAAAACAGACATAGTCATAAAATCTCAGTCGTTGTCTCTTGTAATACCTGAAATTGTGGTAGCATAAAAGGAATTGTCATAATCAGCATGGTTGATTATATTGCAGACCATGTTGCAGATCAATTTCTCTGCCCAAGTCATTCTCAAACAAGCAATCTTCTCTCTGAGGACTTTATATCTTTCAAGGAAATAATAAATAATTTACTTAGTGCTGATAACATTTTTTAATGTTGAAGAGTCTGGATCTAGAGTCTGTTCTTTAACCTGTGCCCAGTCACAATGGTGTGGAGTGCAAAATAACTAGTTAAATAAGCAAGAAACAATGCTAGAAAGGAGGAATATATCTGAGCAAGCGGTTACAGGATTTACATAGCCACTATTGTTAATGCAATAGTTGGTTTCACTAAAGTAAATGATGGATGTAGTGACAAGAATTTAGAAAAGATTTTATAGCTTTCTATGTAGCATTGTCAATAGACTGTTGATCTTTTTTGAGGAGGCTACATAAACATATATAAACACAACAGATGTAAGAAAGAGTGCAGGTGTGAAAGAAAATAAGAATTCGGCCCCCCAACTTCTGTTTGTGTTTGAGTCAGGTTCTTTGCAATATTAATTAAAACCTGTGTATCTTAAGGAATGCCTTCTATAAATTATATAGCACAAATTGGCACATATTTCATAACATTATATGAAGCATTGACAAGCTTTATGATAAAAATGTTACCACTTGTGTTGAAAAACCTGAGGGAAAGAAGAAATAGAAAACAATTGGCAATGGTCTCAGGATAAATGAAGGCATGAAAAAAACTCTGAAGACAGTAAAAAGAATAGAACTTATTATTTTAGAGAAAAAATAAATACAAGAGGCCAGATGAAGCATTATAAAACAATATATGACATAGAGAGCAGTTAGTGGATTATTCAGTTCCAGCTTTCCCATATTACACAGACAAAGGGATATTTAGCTAAAAGAAGAAATCTAAAGCCAAGGAAAGGAAATATTTGTCTCAAAAATGAGGAAGAATTATACCATGGAGCTCTTTTGCCATAAGGCAGAATTTGTTTTAGCAGAATTAAAAACAAATGAAAAAAAAAAAGAACACACAAATGCTGATCGCATCCAAAGTGATAGTGCTAAACAGAGGTGTAAATCATATGAATTTCATTGCATTGAGGAGGAGAGAGCTGAAGAAATTCTTTATAGAGCCTTTCTCTGAAATAGCAGACATGCCATACAAAGCCTGAAAATGAGATACTGGTTGGTTCTAACATATAGATTCTATAATAATAGGCAGGAATAACAAAGCTTAAAATAATCTCTTGTTAATTTTCAGTGTTTATATTTTTAAGTAATCAAGAAGTAATAAAATGTAGTAACAGGTGCAGTTTCACTTAGCTGGTATTACAGACTCTCACTGGGAGGTAGTGACACAGTAAGAGTGAAAAAAATTCCTGAGTGCCACAGCTTCACACTTGAATGGAAGCAGTGTTTCATGAAATGGGCTTTTTGACAAAAAGTATAAGTGGTGGTAATGGTGGTGGTGAAGAGCCAGAAGATGGTTGTGGCTGGGGGTCAATGCTTGAGATGTAAGCAATCTTGTATTTACTGCAATGAGTTGTATGAGTTAAAGACTCATGCAATCATCAGACTCCAGCAAAGAAGTGTCAACACTACAGCTGCTTATGTACTAAGGATAAAAAATTTATGCATTTAGGATACATATTTAAGTTTTAATTATTGAAATTTAAATAAAAATGCAGAAAAAAGAGTAAATATGTATTAAGATGTTTTCATATTTGGAAACAATGTTTAAAATACTTCCTGTAGGAAAGATAAGTGCAGGCTAGTGTTGGCTATGCACAGCTCGCCATCCCAGTGAGAGCTGTTGCATATCTATTTCATGCTTCAAGTCTGCCTTTTATTTCAGCACACTGATATTACATGTCATTATGGCACAGAGGTGAATACAGATGTTTATCTCTGCTCATTTCAGGTTGGCTTCCTGCAGTCCTTGTACCTGTGGCAGAGATTCACAACAAACATGAAGTCTGGATTGGATGCATTCCAATTAAGTTAGAAATGTAGCCCAGTACACAGCACCAGTGAGAGCAGCCCACCTGCCAAAGTCATCTGCTGGAGCCACAGATGTGGAGCTCCAGCTCTTCTTCACTTTGTCTCCTCATTAAAGCTAGCCTGTTGGTACTGTAAGCAGCTCATGAATGCTCTTTTTATGTTGAGTTCATCAAGCCCTCACAGCTGCTTTCACATTATGTTCAATTCAGTATAAATGTGGTATGTAGCTCTAGAGCCACAATCACACACGAATATTCTAATAGGATTAGTGTTACAGTTCTTGTGGAAGAAGAAAAGATGTTTCTTCTACTTCAAAGATTTTGAGTTCTGTATATCACCACTGCTGTAGATGGGGTAGGGGGAAACCTCTCTGTTACCATCTTTCTCACTCTGCATGTTGTCCAATAATGTTTGTTTACTTCCATTTATTTCATAATTTTGCCAACTGGTGTTATGGTATTGTTATTCTTCCACCAGTATACGAGGAATGTAAAGAAGAGGCAAGAACATGTTAGTATTACTGTGTCAGTGTCATCGCTGGTACTACAGAATTACTGTGCTTGTGGTCACAGACCACATAGCAGAGAAGGTAATGAGTTCAGGAGTCTGACCAGTTCTTCAGATGTTTTGTGGCTGCTCCAAATAGAATCACAGAATCATAGAATGGTTTGGGTTGGAAATGACCTTAAAGATCATCTAGTTTCAAACTCCCTCTCATGGGCAGGGACAACAACACAAACCACTAGACCAGGTTTGTCGAAGCCCCATCCAACCTGGCCTTGAACATTTCCAGGAATGGGGCATCCACAGCTTCACTGGATGACCTGTTCCAGTGCCTCATTACCTTCACATGCAAGGATGCTAGTTTCTATTGAATACATTTTTTTTCTATTTTGCTGTACATGTTACAGAACTGATTCCATTTGGAAAATGCTAGTTTCTATTGAATACATTTTTTTTCTATTTTGCTGTACATGTTACAGAACTGATTCCATTTGGAAAAGATATACTTGGCAACGTGTATGCATTAGTGTGGTGTAAATAAAAATTTTCAAGGCTGGTATACAGTGATATTTTCCCGAATTTATGTCAGTGAAACCCAAGATTGACCTCAACTTTCCAAGTGCTCCCATATTCTAGGAACTATTGCCAATGAAATCTAAAGGAACAACCCATTCAGAAGCTGAAAAAAAACAGTTGATTCCAAGCTCAGGTCAAAGAACGTGTTGGTCATTGGGTTGAAAGTAAGACAACATGCAGGCAATACTGGAACAATGTTCTAATTTGTGATTGGCTGCAGCACAGTATTACACAGCAATATAAACTATATCATCAGACGGAAAAAGGAGTAATATTCACATATAAATGTTTATTGCACAAAAAGTTGGAAAGAGAGACAGGAGTTTGACAGCTCTCTAAAATTACTTATTCACAGATAACATAGCAGAGGGAAGCAGCAATATTTGGACATAATGCCCTTTCTGAAGTGACATTTCTCTTAGGACACAAAAACATGAGAAAGAAAGAAAAAAAAAGAGACAATAGAAAGAAAAGTAGTTGTAGTTTTAAATTAATTCAGCTGAAAACAGGGATATGTCATATCCATCACTTTTTTTTTAAGACAATTTATTTCAGGGTTATATAACTACCGTCTGTAACTAGGAAACTGTCATCTGGCTTGATCTTCTGCTGTTTCCCAGTCAGCCTGTCATACCCTTGTTATGTCCTTACTTACAGCACCCATATTATTTTGAAACATTTACTGGTTCAAAGGGCAGTTTGTAGGTACAGGAAAAAGTGTTCAAACTGCAGAAATACTCTTAGTGAGATGACAGTGTATTATTTATTGTCTCGCAAGCAACTGGTGGAAGGAACGAATAAATATCAAAATAGACAACTGTAAATAAAACACTTCAAAGAAGTCTAACAATGTTTTATATTAAATCATCCATTAGAGCTTCTACCCAGACAAGATGACTCTTTTGGAGGACTGCATGAAAGAAGGCACATGTAAGTTTGTAATTTCTCTGAGTTTCATGACTGAGAAAGAAATTCTGAAGTAATCCTGTACAGAAAACATAAAATCCTGCTAGGCATCTACATACATATGTACGTGACTTACAGAGAAAATCTAATAGAATGGTCTGAACCCTCTCCTGCTATCCTGTTACTTTTCAACAACTTTCCAAGCTAGCCAATATAATGTCCCTAATATTTAATATGATTCATTTATGGTTTCCTGGTAGACTTGTACTCCACTTTATATGAGTTCTTCCTAAAAGACAGACTCAAAAGGATTGTACTTATGTACACATGGCTTGAAGTGAGACAATTTAATTATAAATCACTATGCTAGTTTCTGAAAAGTAGCTGAAATTCTAGTGATGTTTTAAGAAGTTAAAAACCTGGTTTGTTTAAGAGGGCTCTGTAACTTTAAATGTCATATGCTGAAAGGCCCTTAATAAAGACTGCCACAGGTCACACGTCAAGGGTAAACAATCAGTCCTAAATCCTTTGTTTCAGGCTACAGTGAAACCTAATCCCCACGGTGTTCTTGCCTGGCCATGCATGCTTGTAGATATGCACTGCTTTCATAGTACTTGTGCTTTCTTTCAAGCACATTGCTCCTGACTGCAAGGCATTTGATTTCTGGTAATTAATCAGCTCATCTATACATGCTGTGTTTCTCCCTCAGGTCCAACTGAAGTTAGTGATCCAAATCTGCCCCAGGAAAAAAGAAACCATTTATGTTCTTAGTGCACAGAATGAACCCTGATAAACAGTACTTGGATAAACATTGAATTCAGATGGTGTTAATTTTTCTTACAACATATAAGTCTAGATTTGGAGGACTGGGTGTTTTGCAAGCTGTTAGTCTGTTTTTTCTCTTCGTAAGCTCTAAGGCTGTTTCCCTTGTTTGCCCCATTAGAACAGCAAAATAACCCCAATCCACCAAGTGTGTCCCTGAATGAGACATCAAGATCATTGTTTTATTTTTGAATTTTTGTGCTTCAGCATGTGAACTCACTGCCTGTCATATTAGTGCTTATTTTTAAGGAACACTTTGTCACATATTTATCTGTTATCCCTTATCTTTCTGTTTTTTCATGTTTAGCTTGTCTGCATAATAACCTGGTTACTGCTAATTTTATCAGATCTGGGAAACAACTTCAACTTGTGTTAGTAATTCTTCATGCCTAGAGATGTGGCAACTCCCATTCTTCTTAATTATGTACCAGTTGGCCTTATTTGCCATTTGAGGAGTCATGCATTGTTACTAAGGATCCACAAAAGCATTAGAAAACAAGCTCTCCCTTTTTGTCTTACCATCAAAATAATAATCTGCATGAATATAAAGACTTTGTGCTCAGCTAGTGAAGAATTCTGGCTCTCTCCCTCAGCTCACAGATAGTAGTACATTTACTTGTTCTGCTAATGCATAAGGATTTTGAACACTTACTTCCTGCTGTGATGAGACATACAACCCTGCCAGTATTATTTCCAGGCTATATTTTTCTGGCACAAACTAAGCTCTTTATGCTGTTTTTTTCCCCTATGGCAAAGGCAAGAAACCAAAAGGAATTATTTCACCTAATAGCTCCTTGCCTCACAGGGCTGTTGTGAGACTTAATTAATTAATGTTGTAAAGTGCTTTGAGAGCCTGGGATAAAAAGGTGCTATATAAGCATATAGCAAAGTATTGTTATTATTAAGTCCCAGTCTGATACAAAGCCACTGAGTGAACAAAAAGCTGAACTGTAGACCCCAGTGTAAAAATAGAGAGAGTTGGTCCAACATAAGGAGGGGCATGACAGCATGTGTTTGTTTGTAAAGACTTGTATATAAAGATGTCTTTAAGCTGTGGGTCAGCTTGACTCAATTCTTGCAAACGCGGGAAAAAAAAGGCTTTTGAACATTGCTACTGTGCTGTTTTTAATTTCTCTGTCTTTTCTTGTTTTAAGCATACCATCCAGATAAGAAAAATAAACCACACTGGGTTACAGATTAAGTCAAATATCAAAATCATCACATGCTGACCATGAAAACTCACTCATGCTGAACATTTGTGGGTTATCAGGATCAAAGAGCACTTCAATATTTATCAAAAAGCATAGCCCACCATGGTTTAGTCTTCATTCACCTGGTGTGTATTTGAAGAACTCAATAGAGCTAATGCTGTCCAAGCGAAAGCTGACATTTTTTTGGAATTATGGAAACATTTATCCTCTTTAAGAGATACGTATCTGTTTGTAAATGTTGTGAAAGTGCAGAATAACATACAGCTCACATGCGCTATTGGGTTGTCTGAATGAAATAAGCTTTATGGAACTGAATTAAGCTTTGTACATAATGTCAAGAATGAACTTGTCATTTCTGTAATACCAGTAAAGCTTATTTCATGTATAATGGGACATCCTGCTGTGCATAGATGATACAATTTTTCTAGTTGGATTTAAAAATATTAAAATGAAAAAGAGGCTAAATTAGGATGTGAAAGCTTGAGTATGTGTGATACAAAGGGTGCACAGCCAGCTCTAGGGAGTTTTGGAAATATATGACACTTTTGGCTGATTGGGTTTCATGTCTGAACAAGACCTTGAGGAGTTTAGCTTATATAAAAGACTCTCTCCCTTGTAGAGAAAAGAATATGGATTGTAATGGCTGTTAGTTCTGATTCCCTGGCATTGCCTTTAGCCTTTTCAGTATGTTCTGACTGTGCAACTAATGCTCATATCCATGATGTTCTGCTAGAAAAAGAATACTTGAAAACTTGCCATGCTAAAACAGTAAATTAGTATTTCAAAAAATAAAATAAAAAGGCTTGTGAGTATTGATGACATATGTAGGTCAGGGAGACAAAATGAAATGGAGACTATGGCTTAGGATGTAGACTCCTGACTCAGCTTTTATCAGTTTATTTTCATAACTTGAGCAAGTTTTTAATTTCTTCAGGCCTTGGCAAGGTGTTATAAATATTTTTTCTTTTTTATCTGTATGAAATAGCTTGCAGTGAAGCAAAGGGGAAAAGGCATTTGTGACTGAGAGGATCATGAGTGTCAGTATAGATAAAGAGAAATCAGGAATTTGATGCTTACGGAAAAATATTAAAGCCAAGTTCCAGTCAACATCTACTCATTGGCTGGAGCTCAAGCCGGATAAGTGTTTCATGCAAGGAGAGTTAGGTGCAATTTACTGCTGATTTATTCCATATTTCTTTCAGAATATCTGAAAATTTTCTTTAACATGTAAAGTCTTACTGGCATAAGAAAGCTGGTTCAAGCTGTGGACAACCATGACAGTAAAAGACTGGTGTCTTTCTAGACTACCTTTACAGTTAAACTGAATCATAGAAGGATCCAGGACTGGCAACTGATTCTTACACTTAGCTCCTCACTGGCTCTTGAATCTAATAAGTATTTCATTCTCTTGCTACTTCTTCAACTGGGATAATAAGGTAAAAAAGTACAATACTTGGAGTGTGCAGGGATCACAGGTAGAAAGTAAAGCATTACTGTTTATGTTTTAAGCACATTTTATATTTAATACAGTTTAACACTGGTTTTTATTTCCTTGTAGATATCATTCTGCTTTCAAATCCTAACAGAAGCCAGTTTAACCAGATACTGCCAGTAATCTGCAGCCTGTGCAAAGCTCTACATTTTGACTAAAGCCAGATTCAGAGCAGCTGTATATTACTCTCATCCTGTAGCACTTGTACAGCCACAGTCTGCACTATCCAGTTGGTAGCATATGCAAGTTGAATCAGATGACTCCATGTCACAGCAATCAGTCAGTTGCTGGTGTCATAAGGCAAAGTAACAGATCCTCATTCACAGGCTTTACAGTCATCCATTAGCAGGGAGCAGACTGGGAAATATTTTGAATGGGGAAGTTCCTTAATTCTATGTTTTCCTGCATTGTGGGGGAACAAGTAAGAATGACCAAAGAAAAAAAACCCAAAAAAAACCAAAAAAAGAGCCGGGCATTTACACCATCTGCAATAGAAACTTGTCAAGGGAAGAAGAGTGAATATCTGGATCTGCCTGCATTTAAATACAAATTGAAAGGCAAATACCAGTTTCAGTGGGAGCAGAGCAGTAGCCTCTAAATGTTCACTGGTTCAGTTTGAAGACTTCTCTTGTAACGTTAGTGACTTACTTTTACCTGTACACCTCTGGTTCTCATTGTTCTCTACTGTGTGAATTGTTTATTCCTTTCAACAATTACTTTGTAGTTAGATAGAAGTTTGGTCTTTGCATGGTCCTAAAAAAGGAAAAGGAAAAAATATAACAAAACTTACGTTAGAATAGGAAGAAAGAGAGTGCTATTGGAAATATTTAGACTACTTTTTCTGATTTTGAAATAGGGTTTAGCTGGGTTTTCCCTAACAAATTCATTTCTCCATTGCCACAAAAGAGATGGGAGGTCTAAGCAGCTTCCTGAGTTAATAAAGTAGAAGAGAAAGCACAACCACAGTCTTATCTGAGTTTTCCCTCTGGCTTTTCCACCATGCCATCCCTTTACTCCATAAACTTCCAGCAAGTTTAAAGGCTCTCAGACAGCATAAATATAAGTGGGTTGCCTAAGATAAGAGATACTGCATGAAATGGAGAACATGAAAGCAAGCACACATCGAAACAGCCATCTGCTCAGCCTTGGAATAGGAACATTGCAGAGCTCATATGAACATTAGTCTTGCCATTTAATGCAGTTTCTAACAAAAAAGTTAATAAAATTCATGACTGTAGCTGACTCACATTATGATGTTCTCCTAGAAAATGCCTGCACCATTGCTCTGTGAATCTGTGCACAGAATAATAATGTGTACCATAAAGTAAACTAAGGAGCCTCAGATTTCTACTGCTGCAGATAGGTGGACTCAGAGTTTACAAGTCAGTTGGAAAAAATCTTCTGGGTTGGCAACAAGAAATAACTTGTTTTCCTGACATACCACAGCAGAAATTGTTCTCAAAACTGGGAGCCATGTGTCCTTAATATTCAACAATCATGCCAACAGAGTAAGTATTGAAGAGGAGGTATGCAGTGATTGTTTTTTAGATCATTGGAAAACTGTTTAAAAATTGGATATAAGGTCAATGAAGTTTTAAAAAACATCATCAGTATCTGTTTCTACTCTCAGATATTTTGTACATGGTGGTCTAAAGTGAAATTTTCAGCATTTACCTAAGACGTCATTAGTAGGGTTACTTAAGTGGAGGTATTGGTAAGCTAAGTGGATGGCATATGGCAAATTCCACACTAAGGGTAAATACTTGCGAACAGGTGCTGTGAGGCTGTTAAGAGCAAAAACTGTATACACAACAGTTCAATTTAATAGTTTTCCCTACAAATCACTGTAGTAATTTTAAAACCACAATTCTACAGAGAAATATTTTTTCTATAGGCTGCTTCTCAATCTAAACCTTTAAGGGATATATTTGCTAAGAACATTTAAATTATTAAATTAGATTTCTCAAACAAATATTGTCAGTAGCACTTGGAAGCAGTTCTTGTTTCATTTACTGAGAATGGATCTGTGAATTCTCTGAAAAAAAATGGAAATGTTTTATGTTATGGAGGGCACAGTAGATCGTGTCAGTTATTTCCTTTGATACTGTAATGTTTTTGCATTGATTTATAGAAGTTTATAGAGAAGTTTTATACTTTACACAAACAGGGACATGAGAACCCGAAACTCTCTAAGTACAGAAAGACTGCAAAAACAATGTATTTCACAGTTTACAAAACAGAGTTAAAACATACTTTTTTTAAGACATTTGGAAAACAGTTTTTAACTGCAAGATATATTAAGCAAGAATTCAAAATATATGAAGAAGGGCTGCAAAATGTTGAGATCATTCAGATTTGGAAAACTGATAGGCTTTGTTTGTGTCTGTGTGTGCATGCATGCTTATGCATGTGACATTGATTCAACTGCCAATGTGATTAACACAAGACTGTGGGAGATGGTGATGATGAAAATCAAAGCTCTTTGCTGTTGAGTCCAGGACTATCTCAAAGGGGTGTTTCTAAACATCTCATGCTGAACTATTTTTTATTTATTTTTGGCATAAATAAGTAAATAATGTGTAAAAGACAGCTGACCTCATGCTTTCTTCTTAGATGTGCCTCAAATGGTGAGGCTATTTGCCTTGGACAAAAAGAGTATGTTGCATTGCTATGCCTAAGTATATATTCTCCTAAATGCCTCAGAGACTGTCACTTATGAATCAAAGGCTCCTTAGTGATTATCATGCACTTGGAAATGAAACTTAGGTTCCTGTGCCACTTGTAAACCTTGGAAAACATGATTCTCTCAAGGGTTTATGCCTGTCCACAGTACCCCAGCACTGCCACAGTGAGTCACTGGCATGCGGGTTTACAGTCAGTCACTTGCTAGATCATGGGTTACATAAAACAGAGTTGAAATCACAGTCCAATTAACACCTGTAGCAAAATTCCCAACACATTTTGGATTGAATTGAAGAATGTGGTATGAAATTATAGGGGGAAATACTGAATCATACTTAACAGATATAATCATAGAATCATAGAATCATTAGTGATTGGAAGGGACCTTGAAAGATCCAATCCCCCTGCCACAGCAGGATCACCTAGACTTCTACTAAATTATTTGGCTCAGATAAAATGTATATTAAGAAGAGCTTGTAAGACTGGCAGTGGAGGATTGTTTTTTAATCTATTATGTTAATGTTTTCTGCAAAAACTGTGGAAGTAAGAGATCCAGGTGCCCTTTCTTCCAATCTGAGGCAAAATGAATTTGTCACTAATCTCTAGCTACTGGACTAGATAACAACTCCTGTGGGTTTCTATTTAAAAGTGCAGGGCTGAACACTATGAAAATGCAATAAATGGGATGAAGTTTTGAAATCAGCCTTAAGAAGAACAGAAAAGAAAAAAATCCAAAACAACCCAACCAACCAATAGAGACTTTTACTTACTTGAACCAAAGTATCTATTCCAGAAATTTTTCATTATCTTGACTTTTACCCTCCTAGCTAATAATCAGGGAATTGAAGAATAACTAAAATACATTAATGGAACAGAATATACTGTGAGTATAGTTTAGATGGGACAAGGCTGAAGAAATTGCTTCAAATCAATATAATAAATAATCAAATGTGCAAATAGATTAAACAGATGTCAGTACTAATTAATGAGTTAAAATGAAAAGAAAGACCTGAAGGTTATTCCTGCTTGCAAACAGTCTCTAACATTAGCAACTGAAGGATGCTTAATATTTCTCTCTTTACAGTGTGGCAGTGCTGACTAATCTGCCACTGATGCACCCTGTTTGTCTCTCTGTCTGCTACATACTCATAGTTTTTCCACTACCTTATTGCTTAAAAGCTGCACAGAAATTTATACATCAGTGCAAACAATGTTTATATATGCCCAGCTAATCACTGAAGGCATAGTCACAGAACAGATGAGTGATGTAGGCATATCAGGTGCTCTGACAACTGTAGCATGATGCAATCATTCACTAACATAAATTAAAGCTACAATGCTGCAGGCTTAATAATTGAAAAAAGTTGAAATTTAGAGGTTAAAAGGATCTGGATTTGCAGGGAACTTTCAAAGCATTGCCCTAGACAAACCCTGCCTGCCTTAGCCAATGAACAGGAAAAACTTTGGAGAAGCTGATTAACAAAGTTCAGTTTGGTATTACAGACTAATGAAATTACTAGATCAAGCCTAGGTTTTGAGTCTGAAATAACGATGTAGCAGCACCTTTTCACATAAACTATTTCATTTCGTAAAGAAAGCAGTTATCTTGTAAGTAATTAAGGCACTTCTCTGAGTTTTGAAGCCCGCGCACTATACTCAGGCCGTAGCTTTTTCTTCTGTGCTGACTGTTAGTTGTTGTGAGCTTTCTAAAATGCTGAAAAGCAGCTCAGAGTGACTGAAAGGTGAATTTGTGCTTAAAGAATAGAAATGCCACTTCTCACGGTGCTACATGTATCCAGTTTTGTTGGTTTTCTTTCTGTCTAAAATGTGCTGTATTTTAGTCCCACAAGAATTCTGGCTGCAAATTGCAGTGGCACGTGAAGTGGGTTACATTCATTTGTGTAGAGTGAAATTCCTTCTGTGTTCTTGTGTCACAGAAAGTTTCCAATATACCTGGAATTGCCAAGCTCTCCTGCAACCAATTTGAAACACAAAGTTCTAATTTAGAACCAAATATATGAAACATTAACAGTTTTAAGAATAAATAATTTTCATTGATATTATGGTCTTACTACTGCTTGTCTAATTTATTTAAATGATGCTTAATCTATTCATTGTGCTAAATTCTACTTTGCATTTGCAAGACGAGAACAAGATCATATTGTGTTAATACATATAATATCTAATACATAAAATTACCTACATTTGGTCTTTTAAATTAAAAGGTGACTCTCTCAGTTAACCAGGATTGCTAATACTTCTCTGTTTGGTGATATAGAAATGTCTGTGTTTTCACCTGTCTCTGACTGTAGTCTCCTTTTATTTGTGGCTCTTGCTACTCCAATGAATCTGTTACCCTTCATAAATGTTGTATTTGAAAATATACAGAAAAAAACTTGCATGCATGCAGCTTACATAAACAGGACTAATGTTAAGCAGTAGAGTAAATTCATTCCTGGACTTCATAGGGAAGTAGACGCTTCTCAATGGAAGTGAATGAATACTTTATCTCCAGTCTGTGGTTCTAACTTCTAACTCTTTAAAGTGTTGAGATTTATAAAACATTTTGGTTTTGGCTACTGTAGCAGACTTCATGTTGCATTGTTCTTTAAATCAGCTGAATAATTTGAAGTCTCACTCTAGCTGTATACCATCTTTTTACATATCTTATTGGACCTTATGAATATTTAAACAGTGTCTCTCAGGTTGTACTTCAAGTTTCATAATTTAGTATTTTCGAGACAAGAGATTTCTTAACTTCTTTTCAAGATCATAAACTGGGTAAAAAAAATTTAAAAGAGCCTTTCTGTATGAGTTGCTCAGTTCTGTGCCTTCTAGGTGGGATTCGTAATTTCACTCTGTGCTTGCCCTAGAAGGAATACTCATTAGTATAGAAGGCCTGTATTTGCCTTTCTCAATGGTACACCTGAGCTTCCCTCCCTCTTGTTACACAATGTGCTATATAGTATCTGACTGCAGTAACCAATTTGACAGACTCAGCTTTTACGATCATTGGCATTCTGTTATTAAAGAGGAAGCTTAGTGTGCTTGACTCTAAAGTGGAGTGGTGTAGAGCCTGACTTTGGATGTGCCTTACAAAGAAGACAGAGATTTCAAGAGGAAAGCACTGCACCTTTCAACAACGTGCTCGAGCAGTTTTTCAGTTTTGGTCGCAGGAAAAAGAACTACTGTTAACAACATTAGGTATTATTTCTAGCTAGATCTCTGTCTAACAGTTCCTTATATGTCATTTAAAAGCTGATCTGACCTAACTGCACAGGATATAATATGAAAACTGCACCAGATACAATGTATTTCGGATGGGATAAAATGCAGTGTAATTAAGTGTCTAGTGCAGGGAAAATAACACTTAGCCATGGGATTTATTAATAATTATTCCAAGCTTATGTTAACTACAGAAACAACACAATGAACTACTCAGTACAAAATGAATAAACAGTCTAAAACTGGAAATTTGAAAATGTGATTATATGAATTATTAATAATGATAACAGTTTCAGTGTATGTACTTCATTCTCACACTCTTTTTGTCTTACAAAAATGTATTGTTTCATACCTACCAATAGCTTGAGGCTGACCAACTGCATACACATAACTTTTATGCAGTTAAACATTTAAAGTGCCTTGTTGTTTCCTCTAAATTCCTAAATGCCTGGGATTCCCATTTTTTGATACACATCCATAGTTTTGATCATAAATTTCTCTAATAGTAATGCAGTCCCCAGACCTTTTCCCCCAGAGATGTGGGTTACGTTTTTTTTTATTCCCAAGGCTTATAGTTTTCCTGGAGCAAGACATCACTATTTCAGCAGGAAGGCAATAAAACGTTTCTGAACACTAGAAACAGCAGTCTCCCCTGTTATACATTCCTATCTATTTTTAACAGAATCAATAGCTGTTTGCAAGTAATTGCATGCTGCAGCCTGTAAGTAAGGTAAGATTGAGGGTATGCAGCTGTCTTGTGATTCAGGTATAGTAAGTAATCTAATGAAGTCTGTGGCTACTTTCTATGGAATACACAGTGCCAGGTCTTTTGGCAGCTTCATGAGAGTGACCCCTTTCCAGATGGCTCCATATATCCCTTATGAAATCCATCAATACTATAAACTTCCTTTGCCTAACCTCTGCATTGATTCTAGTTAAGTACTACATTTGCTAGTAGAACTTCAATGAAGCTAATCATCACACAAGTGCAGCTCAATATTTCCTATTCACAGAGTTCAAAATATCTAAATATCTTCATAATTTGTCTGCAGATGAGTATATTTCTATCCTCATTGAATAACTGTCCTCTTTTATAGTCAAGAAGCTCACTCATCATACACAAGTAAATAATGAAAGATTTACATTAACCAGTAGTTTTCTACTATGAAGAGGATGTCTAAATTGTCTGAATCTCAGCATAACCTCTTCTCTTCAGCTTCTCTGAAATGCACAGTGTATTTGGTGTTAGCATTACTAAATTAGATGCAAAATACTACTTTTAAAATGCTTTCTCTAATTTGACACTACTACCAAAGCTGGAGCATTATCTCTGACTGCAATTTTAGTTTAATCATCATTATAATCTAAAAGACAGAAGAGCACAATAATGCCAGCTTCTAAAACTTGTGCTTTCATGAGAAGAGTTGCAGTTTTCATTCTTATTCTGATAAGATGTTCCCTCGAGAAGGGTTGAGGTGTATGTAATTCTGATTAAAATATTGTTACTGGAAGAAACTACCTAAACATTTACAGCTGTCAATTATGGCGATTAAGAAATGTATTTTGATTTATAATAAAAATAAGAATGTGTATTTTGTGTTTTTTTATTATTTCAGATGAATATTGGCTACACAATGTAATTATTAAAAGGATATTCATAATGTAGAAGACAAAGCAAACTAAAGAACTTATAACACTAATTTATACCTTGCATGGAGATAAGCAAAGGGGGTTTATGGGTACCCCAGGGTGCTTATTTTGTGCTGCAAGAAATGATGTCTTGTCTTGGAGAATCTGTCAAGAAGGCAATGGATAAAAACAAAACTGTGATGAAAAGAAGAACAAGAAGATCAAGCAGGATGCAGATCTTCTGCAAGCTATATATATCACCATAGCCCTTATCTTAAATTCATTTTCATTAGATTTATCTGTTTAAACAGAAGAAAATACCTCCAGTGGCAAATACACATTAAAAAGGTTCTGTTTTGAAAGAAGCTGTGCAAAATCTTATTCAGTGCCATTGGCCTTTTAAAATGTGTTCTGAAAGAAAAGTAAAAAATTAAGGGTTTTTTGGTGTTCAAATGAATATTTGTGAAGTGAATACACATTTATCTAACTAGTCTATACTATAAACATGCAAGCAGAGAAATGGGGAATATGTTTAACATTAATTTCAAGAGTGGCAAACCCACTGATACCCTGGCAGAGTGCTACATGCTTCTAGAGAAAGAATGGAATTTTTAATGAGACACAACACATGTGTTTTGGGTTGCAGGGCATTACATGAAATGGCTTATCAGAATAGAAGAAACATTTTAAGATATTCTTGAAGGCATTAAACAAGCATATAATGATTAAGTTAAGTTATAGTATCATAATAACATTTTTTAGTAGAAGGTTGGACAAGGTATTTCAGGGGGACCACTTTTTTGGCAACCTGCTTCTATTTCCTTATCTTTGGAAACTATTTCCTTCTTTGTTCTTACAGAAGCCAAGTGTTAACTTCTAGGGAGTGTTAAAAAGTATTTGTTTTCTTCTTTTTCAAGGAGAAATAAAACCATAGCTCAAATTGCAGGAAATATGTGGTTTTCTTTCTTTTTTTTCTGGAAATACATATTTTCCTTGGTGTTTTACCCAATTTTAATTATAATCTACTACATATCATGTGAAGTTTTTCTATTTACATATAAATTCAGGTACTGAAACTGAAGAACTGAAAAAAAAAATCATCAGTTAAAGAATGCCTAAAACAGTCATCAAGCCTTTTTTGTACTCCTAATTATGTATCAAATAAAAAACCCAAAAGAACAAAGCACAAAAGCTCTTTATTACCAAAGAAATACATTTGTCTTGTACTGAGCCAGCAACATATTTCCAGCATCTTTCTTGGTGAAGAACCATTCAAGTCTGGACATAATAAACAACTCTGTCTCTTCAGAATAACAATTTTCCCACAAAATAGTTCATATTTTAGCTACATGCAATCAAGCACCAGTTAAACATCATGGTATCTATCATCAAATCATCACGATTCTTTTCTCTAGTGTCAGCCTTTCACTTTCTGCCTTTGCTAACAGTCAGGAGTGAGGCTAGTCCTGAGGACACTTAAAGAGAAGTAGAGTACATAGGAACTCCAGAAAATAAAAAAAAAAAAGGGAAATGTCCCAATAGAGAAAAGACTACTAACAAAAGCTATGTAGCCAACTTCTCTGTAAACAGACGTTTACTTACTTTTGTTTGGAACAAACTTGAGAATGTAACAGGTGGGAAGAAGGTAGAAAAACTGGTGTAGTTTTAGTGTTGCTAAACAGGCACCAAAACTTCATTGGAATTCTGTATAACAGTGTTGCTGTGCTTATTGGCACCCCACAAATGCCACAGTTTGATTATAAAGTCTAATGAATATTCAAGTACTGAACAATAATGAAAATTCAATAGTAATATAACTAACTAGAAAAGTTAGCCAAAAAGCAGGGCGGTAAGGATAAAGTTTTAATGCAGAATTTCAGGAATGTTTTTAAATGAAAATATGTTTAACCACTTACTCTAAAAGGTATCATCAGTTTTCGTACACTTAAGAAATGCTGAAATTTAATTTTGACTTCATTATTGCATAACTAAACCTAGATTAGGTTTTGGCTGTCTTGCCAACCAGTTTCACTGGAAGTCCATGACTATATGCTAGTCTTTCAAGTACTTAGGTTCCCTACTTGCAGAGTATAAATAGTTCACTGAACAAGCCATATTCCTTTTTAAGTCTTGAATTTGGATGGTGCTTTTGTATTTATACACCTGGAAGTACGAAAAAGGAAATGTTTTGTGCAAACATTACAATGATTCCTGTTCCAATGGTACTTAAACTGTATTTGTATCCATATTTGTACCAGGTTTTGTAGAAAACAGTATATTTTCAATATTTATATACTAGGAAAATTATTTCTAAGCAATTTATTTTTTCAAAGATACAAATTTTGGCTAAAGACCTCTTTTAGTATTTACAGTTTAATAGCTTTTCTCCATTATAATATAATGGAGAATATATTCTCTCTAATATATTCTAATGAAATAACCAGGATAAAATAAAATCATTTTATGTAACAGTATTCATTTGTTGATTTAAAATTCTTCTCTTCAGTAAGTATACTGCTACCTCTAAGAACAGGATTGTGTCAAAAACAATACTACATGTCAAAAAGCACTCACATTAAAAGCTATATTCAGTCTCAGGGTTGTTTTGCTTATAAAATATATTTTTAGGTATGCCATACACCTGAGGTTGTGAACAAGTAAGAGAGACATGAGCATAATATTTCTTTTATTTTATTTTTTTATATTCCAAGTCAAACACAGCTTGTCTGCATTTAAGTGAGAAAAACCTTTGATCAGAATATTGCAATGAGTTAATAAGATTTAGCTTGTGTAATAGCTTGAACATCAATATGCTCTGACAGTGTCGCTCACTCAATTTCAAAGCAGCAAGTAGATGTAAATCTAGATTTGTTTTTTCAGTTTGGCTTAGAGGAAAACCTTCATCAAGTACAGTCAGATAGATGGCTTTTACCATTGGATGGCAAAGAATTAAGATTAACCTGCAAGACAGCAATAGCCCAGTGAATGATTGGTCAGTTCATTAACAATGGTTGAGACTGAAGGAAGGCACCAGAATAGGAAAATTTCCCTAAGAGGCAGAGGTGTTTGTGTTACAATTTTTATTCAATTTATGACAGAATTTCTTTACCAGCCTTCAATCTCTAATACTTCTCACCATACTAAAATAAGATTTCTGAAGATCAGTATCCAAGAGCTCTTATATAGATGTTTAAGAAACATATAGATTAATGTGCTATATAATAGTAGACAGGAAAAAGAACTCTCTAATCACCTAGGTCAAATGAATGAAGGAAGACATATTTGCCTGCCATCTGTTAATATAAATGGTGCAGCTAATTTAACAGTATTAGACCTGAATCATCATGCTATTATTCCAGTTTTACATCACTGTGAAACTGAAAGTGAATCATTAATATCAATGAAATTATACTGGTGTCAGCCATGGAGTAATCTTCAGAGGGGATCAGGTTCATTAGTTTTAATAATTTATAATATAGTATAGGCTACACAATTTTACTAAATCTACTTTTATTTAATGTGACCCACTGATCCTTGCATGTATTACAAATCATCCAGTGTACTTGATATGTCTGTTATAAGAAGTTTCTGAGGAAACATGACTTTTTAGCAGAGTGTACTAACAGGAATTTCTCTGGGAATACTGCTGACTTGATCCTTGAAATGTCATACCAATTGGCAGCTTCTAGGAAATGAAGATGTCACAATGAAATGAATCCAAAAAGCTAAAATTTTCAGACTACAGTTGTAGCTTGAAATGTGAACACAGAGCACTATATGATTCATCAAAGTCAGTAGGTATAAATTAAATGCAAAATGCAGAGCACCTAAACAATCAAAGATTTAATACTTCATTTAACAAAAAAAATCAAAACAAATTTTTGATACCTTGTAATGGTTTAGAGCAAAGGTCTCAATCAGTTTGGGTTGGTGCCTGCAATTTAAGCACAGAAACCAGCTCATACCGAGAATTCAACAGGCAATGAAGCAACTTCGCTAAAAAGAAAGGAATTTGTTGAACCCATCATCAATAAGAAAAGGAAAAAATCCCCAAATCAGTAAAAGAATCAAAAAGGTAGAACAGAAACTGTATCACAATCTTTACACATACTCAGAGAGAAATGGGAGGCAGCTAACACATGGGTTTTTTGCTTTAGATGAGAGCACAGGGACAAGAGAGTGTACACCAACACTCTTAACCATAAAGCCACCACACATAAACACACACACACACACACAATTGCACCCCACTTCCAGAAGGGAAAGGGATGGGGGAGGGGTGGGGGGGTTGGCTGTGTTAGCAGAAATACAGCACAAAACGTACATTTGATGCTTGTGGAAAAGTTCCTTTTCCAGTCCTCTTGCAGATGTCAGCCCTCTTTGACGTCTCTGGCATGCTTCTAGCTCCCCTCAGATCCGGAGCAATTCTTTGAGACTATAGCAGTGTCAAATGGAGAGGATATAACAGAAGCCCAGTCTGTCTATATTTGCCAAAGGTTTAGGAGATCGGTACTTATGATCTCTCTCTCATATCAGAGGCTTCTTCTCTGGATGGTCTTTAAGGTCTTTTCCAGCCTCATCATTACTGTGATACTGTGATACTGTGGTCTCTCAGGGGAGGAGTGTACAGGATCTTTGCCAGTCTGGTGGAGACAAAAGCAACATGGCGCTGGTTATGTGGGGCCACACCTGTTGTAGTAGCTAGGCTCTCCTCAGGGCCTTCTTCAGGGCCTTCTCCCTTTTTTTCATCTCCCCTATGGTTAGGACTCTTAGGGAGGAAGAATTTAAGATCTCACCACTGTCTGGCATCTTCAAAGGACATCAGGATGTGTGGAGGAGCTGCCCTCTCTTCGACATGCTGCCAGGAACTGAGATGAGCTGGTGCTGGTTTTCTGTATTTGAGCCCTCAGAGAAAGAGGGGAGGGTCACAGTTTTGTCCTCACCAAAGAGGGATGCAGGTGTGGGCAGCGGCTCATCTCTTTGACCTGCTGTCAGAAGCTGGGATGAGCTGGTGCAGGCCACAGTCTAGGGGTTCCGTTCAGGCAAATGAGGGCTGCAGTTGCCCCCATGGCAGAGTTGCAGCCAGGCTTAGACTGCCCTTTGATGGCAGATAGGCCTCTGCTCTGGGTGAGGGGGGCAGGGTGAGAGTAGGGAGAAGCTCTGTTNGGCAGCGGCTCATCTCTTTGACCTGCTGTCAGAAGCTGGGATGAGCTGGTGCAGGCCACAGTCTAGGGGTTCTGTTCAGGCAAATGAGGGCTGCAGTTGCCCCCATGGCAGAGTTGCAGCCAGGCTTAGACTGCCCTTTGATGGCAGATAGGCCTCTGCTCTGGGTGAGGGGGGCAGGGTGAGAGTAGGGAGAAGCTCTGTTCCAGAGTAGCTCTCTGGCTTACAAGACGTACCAGAGAAGAAGGGCAGAAGGCAGGAAGTACATTCCTTTTATAGACTGTCTACCAGCCACATATAGGGTCAGTATACTAATGCAGGGGGTCTGCTTATAAAGCTACCTCCCATTTCAAAATGAAATTCTTTTTCGGCATAAAAGCACCAAAATTAACTCTTGAAAATTTGATAATTTTCAAACTGCAACATATCTTTATTTTTTAATACTTGCAAAATGCAAGTGAATGAGATTTGCTCTGATTTATTCAGCATTAGTAATCTTATGATATGAAATAAAGTATGTGAATAACAATAATAAATTGAATTTTTAAAGCAATTTTATAACTTATCTATGGTTTCATAATAGAAAACATTGCAATAGGATATTATACCAATGCTTTTCAAACTACCACAATTTTTTCTGAATTGATGATAATTTATTGATAATAATGATTATTTTCTTAGCTGATGTTTTCAAAATATCTGGTAATATTCTCATAGGATACATTTTGACATCTCTCTGCTGTTCAGAAAACATACACAAATTTATACTAGTACAGTTTGTACCAGTCTGCTGTCCATTTTAATTAATAACTTCAGCTTGATTTCTAACCTCATTCATCAATTGGTTCTACAAAGTATTATTTGCTCCTGAAGGAATGAATGCAACCTCTACTTAATTTGAGCTGATTGTTATTGTTATTACTGTAGTTAAATTCTATCTCCACACCAGTCCAAATTCAGAGAAAAAGCCACAGAAACTCCTTAAGGTTGCACATCAATTTTCAGGAAGTTAGTCCCTTGGAATATTATTTAGTACCTTCCATTTCTGTTTTTGCAGGGATTCATCGATGCAGAAAGAAAGCTTGTGCAAAGATCTAGATGGCAGGACAGACATCATAGCTATGCAATAGAAAGAAAAACAGGAAAAAGGGATTTGGTAACAAAATAGCACAGGGAGAAATAACTAGTAATTCAAAAAGTATGCAAAGTCAAAATGCAACAAATTTTCCTTGTTAGAACATGTATAAAGTAAATGAATAAATAAATTATTAAGGTTTTTGTGTCACTGGAATGAATCTAATGACTTCTCAATTTTTTATCAGTCCCATCAGAAATTAAGTTTGGAGAATCACATATAAGGAGAAGCCATGGCACACCTCAAGGATAAACTGTTACAAATGAGAGTACCCAAGAATTTTTCCTGCTTCATTCTGGGCATAAATGTCTGAAAATCTAGCCCTTTTCCCCAAAGATACATCTGAACATAGGTTTGAAATACCATTATTTGCCTTCCTAATTTTCTGTCTTTTTATGTCAAATAGAGAGATAGTTAATTTATTTGTGATATCCCATTGTTGCAAATATTAACAATAATCAAGATAGTTATACTTCTACATTATTATTACATTTGCACTCTTTTTTCCAATTTAAAAACTATGTTTAAAGGGAAAATCTTTAAAGCTAAATTGTGGCTGAAACCAGAAAAATGAAAAACAACTCTTTAGAACCCTTTAATCATTCAGTTATAATTTTTTAGTGGGAGATGTCATTTAGGCATCTGTTCTTTTGATTATGAAGTTGAGATTAAAATTAGTTTTGTGCCTGTGTGATACAAAGTCCAAGTTAAATAAATAGATAAAAAGTAGACAAACCTGAAAAAGTCATGGCTTGTAGTTCAAGCAGGATTTTATTTTATATAAATCAATGGAGCCATCCATTTAGTCAAAGTTGAGTTATTCTCATTCACTGCATAATGATTTACATAATAAGCATAAGTTTGAAAAGCCTTTACGGCGTGAAGTTTATTTTGTAATATCTCCAGGGATCTTAATTACATTTCAAAATATGTTAGAAGAATTTTCATTATTTTTAATAAAATTTTGCATCTGATACCATGAATTTATTTTGTTGGAACTTGTGTTCGATAAATATGTAGACATTATTTCAATCATAGTGTCCCAGGATACCACCTTACTCAGAGTAATCACTGATTCAGTTTTTATTTTGCTTGTTATTGTTAATATCAGCATGCAAGGGAGTAGAAGCTGAGTAATGAGAGCTCTATGAAGGAATCAGGAGAGTATGTAGAGAGTAACTAAAGACCATGACTTCAATATGTAGTAAACCTAGCAGAAAATCTATCTTCAACTTACTTCCTTCCAAAGTACTTCCAAACTATACTATTCAAGTTAAAATTCTGTATTTAGTTAAGTGTGAACACATTGGAACTGAAAATGAGAACAAAATCAATATCCAAACTAATCATTCAAGGCTGTAGAAAAAAGAAACACATCACCTGTATCCTGATGGTGACAGTTTCAAGCATCTGGGTTTGAAAATGCAGCTAGTTGCTGAGCAATATGTTGGTGGTAAATATAGGAAATATACTTAAGACATAACAACATGGTTAGAGCACCTGCAGTGAACTGAGATTTCACTATCTCCTACCTTCTTCCTGTGCTGTTGAAGGCTCCTGTACTTGTAGTTGAACCATCAGAAGAGGTGGATGTGTGTCTGTGTTTCTGCCTTTCCAATACACAGCTGGGTGCCCTAGTGTACATCCATCTTCATTAGCCATTGAAGTTAATAAAAATAAGCTCGAAGATGCTTAATTATCAGCAGATGGCAGCTCTCTTTATATATTAGAACTAATAGAGCAGGTGAATATTTTCCCTGAATGTAAGCAGTCTATACATCTGAAGTGGACTTTTTTTGAGCTTGCTTTCTTAGATATATACAAAATGTTTGGCTGAATATCAGGTTAGTATTCATAGCTTTGGTTTGATACACCCTGATACTTCAGTCCTGTTTTAATGTGATAGGTTTACCTACAATATTTCTCTTACTATTATTTGGATGCTACTTCAGTAGACCTCTCAGAATGACATAGTCATTATTGTCACTGCCTTGTTTATGCTGCGCAATTATTATAAATACTGTTCTTTCTGTGCTTTGGCTGATCTCTGCATTTATAGGGACAGAATGACATTTAGCAACGAATCTTGTACCCTGGCACATTTAATTAGTCTGTCAAATGTGTGCTTGTACTTCTCTTTCTGTTTCTGAAGCAGAATCACTTTGCTCATAGTTCAGTGTCTGGATGCATGAAATCTCCTTGGCATAATGTGAATTAGAACCAGCAGCAAAATGAATGAATGATTAGCATTGGGCATGGATCCAGTATTTGACATTCCACTCATTAGAAAGTCTACTCTAATTAATTTAATTGGAATCTACTGGGTGTGCTATTGATGGATTTGCTTGTCACCACAGTTTTGTTTTATGTTCCATCAAACTCATTGGTGAAAACATGACGTATACTGAGATTGCTTTGTAAAGGCACAGTTCTTCATAGGGATCTGCAAATTACAGCCTCTTGCTCCCACATGGGGACTTAATGAAGTCAATGGGAGGCAGGGTGCATGCTAGTGAACCACTTTGCATGATAATTATTTTCTCATAGTCCATATAAGTTATACATAACAGACATATAACTTTGCATTTATCTATTGCCTGGGGATTTCAAATGATCTCCTAAACACTGAGGAATCAATTTAGCCACATTTCCTAATGCTAATAACAACTTTTTCTACAAGGGGTCACTGGAAGTATTCAATAAACTCATTGAGACTACTCAATACATTGTCAGAATCTGAAGTTAATTAAGTGAGTCTTGTAAAAACACTGGTATAAATAAAATTATATGCATTTTCTGACTGGTATGCAGGGAATATGGTATTTTCATAACCATACAGAAAATTATTAAAAAACCAGAATGAGACTAAGTATTCTGTTGAATGAAAACTGACTCTGTTAGTTGTCACTTGAATCATTAGAACTACTAACTTGAAGGATTTTAATCCTTTTATCTATAATCTTGACACGGCCATCTCTGCAGCCAGACACTTCACAAAAAACTTTTGCTTTCAAAATTGAAGATGTAGACCTGTGCAGACTTTCCATCTTCTTTACACTTACACATATATTTCATTAAATATATAATGCATAATGGTAGGCAAATAATCTATTCCTGATCTGGAAAATATCACTGGTATTAAATGTAAATGGAATGTTAGATTTCCATTACACTTTTCTGGTCTCAGGAATAGTATTCTGTAAACAGACTAAAAGAAAGAAGACATACTGTAAGCTCTGAAAGCATGAAAATACATGGATACCAGTGGAAGTAAAATCTACATGATAGGGAAAATATATAGACGAAGTTAAGTCTATTTTATTAATATAAAATATGTGGTCTTTTATTAATATAAAATGTGTGGTCAAACTTGGAATGAAAACACTTTCCCAGAGAAGTTAAAAGAATACATGCAGCAAGAAAAGATTCGTTGTTACTTCATGACTAATGAGCTTCAAAAGATACCATGACAAGTATATTTTAGGAAACCGTATTGTTTATAGTTGTCTACTGAAAGATAAAAAGAATGTAGTATTTCATTTATAATGTCTACTATTTCTCACAGCTTTCTAAAAATGTGTCTGTAGAATGAGCCGCTTTTTTACAAAAATTTCATGAGAACAGTAATACTCTTGTCATCAGTTATTGTGTTTATTAATACGGGATGTGGAAAATTTCCTCAAATGAACTGAGTTCTGTGAAACCGATTTACATTAATCTGTAATCTAGTAAAGTCTTACAGATGTTGTATTGTGTGAGAGAAATTAGAATGATATCTCAAGATGATACTATGTATTGAGGTAGGAATCTCCACTGACCTTTGTAATTGATACTCCACTGCTTGAGATTTTTGTCATTAAAAATTTGAAGAACTGCAACAACCATTACAAAATAAAAATGTCCTTTCTTTTAGTCATGGTCCAAATAGATTGAAAATAAATTAATGCAAGCATTTATATAGTTCCTGCCTAACATCCCTATTGGATTTCAGTTGAAAAGAATGTGGAACTTACTAATCTCCTTTTCACACTAAAATGTGGGCATGTCTATGGCAGTTTATGCACCACATAGCTAACTGCAATGATGGAGAATGCCCAATTTTATTAAAATAATAAAATAATTCTGCTGGAAAGTTAGGATTTGGCGGACTACCATGAGTATCTCAAACATAAACAGAAAGTTTGAAGGTTTGATAGAAGAAAAGAAGACAAAATATTTTCTAATCATCTTTACATTCCACTAAATATAGGGTGAATAAGCAAGAATGCCCAAATTGATGACAAAATTAAATATATTCTTGTGATCAGCTTAGTTTAAATAAGTTGGTGGTTTGGTATCTTATTATTTTAGCCTTTTAAAATGCAAAAATATACAAACCCAGAAAATTTTATCAAGTCTAAAAGAACTACTTTTTAAAAAGTTGCTTTCCAGGTCTATGCTAGAAGACTAAATAAAAAAGTCACAAAAATGAAGCACAAGTCTATCTTTAAAAATAAATGAGTCAATTCATGTAATTACCCTAGAAGAGTACTTTGATTTTGCAAGTCTCTATCTGCATGTCTCTCTGAAAACCTGCATCTTCTGGATTTAAATGTGTTTTGCAATCTGTTTGTATGGGGTTTTTTTAACATATTTGTAAAGAACAAAAAGTAGATTTTCCTCTTTAATTTCTTCCCATGCACAGCTTGTTTCTCAATAATGCATGAATTACAAGAGTCTGAGGTCTGGTTCAACTAAAGATTCATTGCAGTGGTTTGCTTCATGACCTTTGGAGGCTCTCATGCATTTTTCAAAATTTCTAAAGATTTTCTCCCTAGGAACATTTTTGTAGTAGGATCAGGCACCTGTTTTTCTCTGTTATGAAGAAGGTGTTATCCATGTTTCTTGGGCTACTGAACCAACACTGCTGTGGGAAGACAGTTCCATCTCTTTCTCAGGAAAGATCTCTCAATTTTTCCATATGAGAAAGGATTTGCTGTGGAATTTACTTTGTTCCCCACCGATACGAAAAATACCAAACACTCTTTTGGATCTACCAATGTACAGATATTAAACAGGTAGTGCAACACAGAAGAGAAAGGTGTTAAAAAGGGTGTAAAACTCTTTACAAGGTTATTCTATAAACATTTTGAAATTGCCCTGACTCTTGCTAGAAGTATATTAGTAGTGTCTGAGATTTGCATACTGAGATTGTGGACAGTTTATGGCATTTTTGTGGGGTTTTTTTTCATCTAATGCCACTGTTAAGGAGAGATTTGTGAAATGGACCACAGTTTTAGGACAGCAGAAATCTAGACAATGGCATTCATCACCACTGAACCAAGTATCACATTTCTCCAAGAACCATAAATTCAATTTCTGAGGCTTTAGAGCACTTTTTTATGAGAACATGAGTAGCAACCATTTTTATATGTTTTCAACCTTTGCTTAATATGTTTTAAATTGATGTGTTCCAACTTAATTTACTTTTGATAATAAGATCTGTAATAATACATTTATAATGTGTTACATTTTACACAGGTAAACATCATAAACTTTTAACTTCTTACTAAAATTTGTATTGCAGAATAGCAATTGCTTTCATGCCATTGTGTGGTAGATGAACTATGTGGCTAAATGGGAAATGGTAGGCAATCACTGGGTGACAGCTCTGCAACAGAGGAATCAGATACAGTTCAGGGTAACCTCACATAGGTCCACTGTTAGGGTTATTCCATTTCCATCAGTTTGAGAAGGTGGCAGAGTAAAGAATGCTCATCTGGAATAGTCATCTTAAAGAATATATGAATGACACTACCTGTGAAACCTGTGTGCATATTCTCCAGTCAGCATGTGCTATATGGACCAACAGCTAAAATTATACTCCTAGAATTACACACAAAAATAGTATTAGTGGGGTTTCTTTCAAGCTATTCTATAAGTCAATTTCTTCCAGGTTCAATCAGCTGAATAAATAGCTCCTGGTTTGTTGATATAGCTGGGGAAAAAAAGCTCTTTTTTATCACATTGTCCTTATATCTTTTTGCCATGATTAGTATGTAAGACTGTGCATGGAGAATTCATCCCTGTTTGCATGAAAATTGGATAAAGAACTAGGTCCAAGCATTATTCTTAATGGCAGATGAAGTGTTACTGATGGGCTATAAAGACATATTTATATTTATTAGCCCATCAGATTTTTAACTATGATCATGAACAATTTCATGTAAATTGCTCTACGCAAAAAAATGCTTCTTAACAAAGCTCTGCGAGGTAAGTATCACTTTTACAGTTAAAGTTGCATTATATGCAGCATAATTCTTGTGGAAAGGTCTGTTTATCTCATCAGAATTAAATAACATCAGTGTAGACATAATGTATAGTAGATATATATATATATGCATATATCAAATTGCACATTATAGCACACTTTACAAATTGCCCAGAATTTAACAAATTATTTTCAGTATAACATGCTGCCAACAAAAACATGGCTCTATAGCTGAAGAACTGTTATTATTCTGTTATTTCAATTTTTTCTTCTCTTAATAATGAGAAAAACAATATTGATTTTGGATGTAACTATGAAAGAATGATGATTAAAAATTACAGAAATCTTTAGTCCCTGCAAGATCCTTATAGCTCTCATGAAATTTTGAACCAGTGTACTTTGTTACCTCACAAATCATTAACACAGGCCAGCACTAAATTGTGGATTGGAACACTGCCCAGCATAGCACCAAGATCAACCCTCTGCTTTCTAGGAAATTAGAACCCAGCTTTCTGTATCAGAGGTACACATTTGCTATTTGCTTTTCTACATAGCCAGCTCTAAGCTAGGTCATGTAAAGGAAGTTACTGGTGGAAGCAGGAGAAACTAAATAGAACTGTAAGATTCATTCGACTGCAAGGAGGATTTGCTGAGATGCATCTGAACTTACATCTGAAAAAGACCTTCACTCTCAATTGCATGATTACAACATGTGTGATACACTATGTGTAGACTTTTACAGGACCACTCTCTTCATATTCGTGATCACAGAACAGATGATAGGACTGATCTAGTTGAAGTATTGAGACCAGCCCTTTTCTTAGCATGGTGTATTAATAAAATCTATGCATTGCCAATAATACAGGGAAAAATCACAACTTTTGGGAACACTTTAATCACTTGTACTGTAGTGATTACCAGCAATTCCTTAATCGGTTTGTGCAATTACTTGCTATTTGCTTGTTTTTAAAAATAAGTAGCTCACATTGTTTCTACCAAGCCATCATTACTCAAAAGACTTCAAGTGCTGTTGAAGTTGTCTTTTGTGGTCAGTAGATGTGAAGATACTGCCTAGCCACCTATTTATTCAGGTAGTTGCACAACAAAGAGCAAGGATTTCCCAAAATGATTCTTTTTCTTTGAGCTCTGCTGTATTTTAGTGGCCTTTAGGATGTAGTGTTCTCTTTGCATGGTCACTTTAATAAATATCTCATATGGGCATGAAGATGGGACAACTGATAATATGGATTCTGTTAAACTCTGTGACTAGTGACAACCTAGGAAAGGTAATCTTGAAGACCAAAACCCAAAGTTGCTTAACAGGCTTCCAGTCATCTGTGCACTCCTCCTCTTAAATCAGTTATTACCTTCTTTCTGCCGAGTGTAGGTAATTGCTGACACCAGTCCTAACCCTTCTTGGTTTCTTAGTGAGAAAGTAACCTCTGATAAACTTGATGCTTAAACTTGCCAGCAGCTCTCACTGTGTAAAAGGAGTACACCCCAAATGAGTGACACCCAGAGAATAAATCCTTTAATTTGGAGTGAAAATTACATTCCATCTATAGCCTGTATTACACAGTATCTCACCTATAAATTCCTGGAGCCACAGAGGTGAGGCCACGTGGCAGGTTTCACAAACTCTATGCTTCAGTTTATCCATGCTAGTCAAATTTTTGCTGTCTGTGGCAGAACAAACAGCCACAGGGTGTTACACATTGTGTATCAGATACAACTCTGTTTCATTTTCAGAACAGATACAATGGGTTTCCATATTGGTGCCAGTATTAATAAAGCTTGGAATTAACTGGTTATGTGGATACAAATAAATTCAATACATCTGGGTTTGGCAGAGGAAAATTAGTCCAAATATTATTGAAAAATCACTCTTTCTTGTGGGAGCCCAAAGATGGATGTATAGATACAGGCTTTCTAGGTGGCTGATACAAGAGACTTTCTTTAAGTGCTACAGCCATCTCATGTACGAATATTTTCTATTGTTTCCCTCCTCAGACTGAACAATATTGACACAGCCAACATAAACATGTGAACTCAGCAAGAGGTGTGATGTGAAAAAAATGGTTTTTGATTCCCAGATTGAAATAATGAGATTTTTGCCTTAGGTGAGACAAAGAGACAGTTCTGAAATCAGCCCATTAAAAATAAAATCTAGACAGACTAATTCTATTGAGTTCTAGAAAAATTATGATACCAAAAAAATCAGACAGGGACTACGACTACTGTTGGTACAGCAGTTTGCCTTTTGGGTTGCTTCTCAGAGCTCTCCTTCTCCTGTGGCTCTAAAGCTTGGGCTTCTTTCATGGCAGGTTATTTCTGAGAAAAGTGTCCCCTTTTTGACACCTTTGATCAGTTCCTCCTTAGCCGCTTTGGCTACATCAAGTTGCAGCATGTAATCTAAATCTTCTCCATGCAATATTCCACCTTCATGAGGTAACAACAAAATGCCTGCTTGTTCCAGTTTGCTCTCAACTAGAGAGTTTATGCACATATTTCTACATAAGCAGGGAAGTAGCAAGAATATTTGATAAATCAAAATATCATTAGTTTAAGTATAATCAAGACCAGGTCCAGCACTTATCCATATCAGTAATGTTTTATTGCTCTGTTTTGGTTTGAATTCAAGACCAGTTATCAATAATGATCTTTAGTTGATGAAAAAAAATGTATAGATGAGGGGATGAAGGGGTTATAAATGGCAGGCACTGTATATAAAATGAAAAATACCGAATCATCTAGGTAAGAGCATACTTCTACTTTTTAGTAAATTCACAGGTGGAAAATCTGAAAGTGTGGTAAAGCATTTTTAAAATTCAGCACACGAGACAAATGATGCTTGGAGAAGAACAGCACATTGGTGACATCATCTCAGGTGTGGATTTACATTTGATGGCACTTCAGCTAACAAAGGAGCAAGCAAATAAACAAGATCTCAGCCTAAATAATCTATCAAAATGAAGGATACAATAAAATACACTAATTTTGGAAATATTTAGAAAAATGGTGAAGTATATAAGATAGGAATACAGGACTCTAATTTTCTCAGAAACCTTGACCAAAGATATACTTTTGGCTATACCAAATGCAGAATCTTATGGCTACTAAAAATAAACACTTAATGAAAAATTCCAGACATTGGCACTGAATTTTGGGGGACTGTTTACCATTATAATGGAGAGAAAAATAACAGTCTATAATCATAATGCCTATTTATTTCATGATAGTATTCTACATGCCAACTATAGCACAACAACAGAATATGGAGGCTGAATAATCTATTCTGAAGGACTGTTTGTAACATATCTTGCAGAATGTAAAAAAAAAAAAAATCACAGTTAGACAAAGTCACTTTGCTTAGAAGAGAGGAAAAAATGTTCAAAGTGCTTAGGAAGAAGAGCTAGGCAGTTTAGAATGGAACTGTTCAAGCTAATAAAAATATTAAGAACTAAGACTGCAAAAGAGTTTAGCGAAACAGAACATACATCTGCTCTACAGTTTGCAATGAATATTAGTATTCAGCAGTGCTGGGCTATATGAGATGTTGATAAATCAGGCAAGATTTGAAAAAGTGTGTGAAATCTCTATGAGAATGTCTGAGAATATAAAACAGTGCTGGTTTCGCAAGGAGGGGCAAATGCTGGGAGGGAGAGTATGCAGAAGTATGTGAGGAAAGGACGTATATTGAAAACAAATTCAGAAACAGGTGTTATTGGGTTTTTTTATTTTATTTCAAAGCAAACAAGACTTTTTTTTCCCAGAAAGCTAATCATTTTAGAAGACAGACATCCTAATCATTTGTATATTATTGAGAGACAGAGAAAATAAAAGCTAAGTCCACAAGAATAACTATTATCTGCAGTTTGCCTTCATAAGGCAGCAGACTTACCTTGATTGGCAAAGCCTTCACCAGCTCACAGTGCTGAGTAAATTTTATTTGCATTATCTGACTTCGTTTTAATACAGAGCAGCCACTGTAAGACAAACTGCAACTCTGGATTTGATGATAAATGTCACTAAAAATTGTCTCAAGTTTGTATCCCCAGAGGAAATATCTCCAGGCAGTTACATTTGTCATCACCAGAGAAAAGCTGGAAAAAGCTGTCTTCTGAAGAGCTGGGATTTCATTGTCTCCAGACGGAGTTCTGCCCGAGTCCTTCAGACAGCAGGAGAAACTAAGGCCCCTGCCTGCTAGCAGTGTATTGCTTTCTGCACTTGTGTCCTGACAGCAAGATAATTCATTAGTGACACCCCAAAGTAGGTATTTTCAGAAGCATTAACCTCAAGTTGAAAGTCTCAATACCTATGACACTTAAATGTAGATTTTATTGATGTTGTGTTAGATACCACATAAAATATCTGATTAAGGATTAAGTTTCAAGGAGGTGGAATCAACATTACTGCTATAATATTTGAGAAGGAGATAATTTGAAAATGATAAACTACTTCTCTTTTGAGAATAACTGTGAATACTATAATAAAAAATCTTACTTTCATTATACTGTTAGATGACCATTTCTGCATTATTAGGTGTTTTGGCAAAGAAATAAATGTATTTTTTTCCCCTCTCACATTTATTGTCCAGTCAGCAATTCCTGCTGCCAACCAATAGGGCAAAAATTGGGATTTATACGGTTTCAGAAAGAGTGTCATTACACACTGATGATACTTTGAAATATATTATCAGGAAGGAGCAGATTAGGGAGAAAATATTGGATACAATTAAGAGACCTGAATGTCTTCATTGGTAACTTATTATCTGTTCCAAATGGAAATTTTTCTTCTAACTTTATGAATGAAACCATCCTAATCACAGGACGCAAGTTAGATATTAATGCTAAAATTGCATAGTAATGAGCATGATGAATAGAAAGGAAAATTATTAGCTATCTTTACTTTTTAGGTCTGGAAAGACAAATAGAATTTTGTATCAAATGAACAGTTTCACTAACCAAGAGTATACTTCAATAAATTTTATCTCATGCACAATATCTTATTTAAAAGGTACTTTATTTCACATCATGTATTCAAACAAGGAAAAAACTCTCTGAATGCTACATCATTGTTTTTCCCTTAGGGAGCAAAATATTCACATTTATTTAAGTATTGGGGTAGCATTGAGAAGACTGACTCGTGGAACCCACTGTACCAGGGATGTAAACAGACACTTACTTGATATAAAAGAGAAGAATCATACAACTACAAATGTAAGGTCTTCAGGAGAAGCTGTAGAATCAAAGAACAGCTTAGGTTGGAAGGGACCTCAAAGAACATCTAGTTCCTGTCATAGACAGCTCTCACTAGACCAGGTTCCCCATGGCCCCATCCTACCTGACCTTGAAAGTCTTCCAGGGACGGGGCTTCCATAACCTCCCTGGACCATCTGTTCCAATGCCTCACCACCCACACAGCAAATAATTTCTTCCTAAGATCCAAACAAAATCTACCATCTTTTGTCTCAAAACCAACCCTTTTGTCCTGTCACTAGAATCCCTTATAAAAGGATTATCGCTTTCCTGTGGTCCCCTTCAGGTACTGGAAAACTGCTGTTTTGTAAGTAATTATGCTGCCAATAAAAAGTGAAGATTGAGAGACAACACACATTTTACAGGCCAAAAATAGACCAAACATATATTTTAAAATCAAAAAGAGATAGAAATAAATTCAGAATTAGTTAAAAAATCTCAGCCTTACTTTCTAGTACAGAGTGTGTTTTTCTACACCTAGAGTAGGTATCATTTCTATTTCATCAGCTAAATGCAACTTGGTGCACCAGCAAAGTGACAGCATGTATTAGTAACAGTTTGGTGAAAATAAGAAATGATATGAGCCTTTGGCCATCCTTCAAACCAAACTGAATTCAAACCTTTGACATTTCAGTTACACTGTCTCCTGCCTAATCCTACATTTCTCATGGTATAGTAGAAAGCTGAAATGCCCAGAGGTCTGTTATTCAAAAAGGGCAGTGATAGGCACCTTGCTGCTTACTGATGGACTATGGATTTGTCAGAGAAAGTTAGAGCTGTGGGAAGGGGACATTTTCTCCTTCAAGGCAAATATTGTTGGTGGGGACAGGGCAGGCCCTTTCTCCATTAAGCATGATAAACTCCAAGGAGATCATTGATGATGGATGACTGCCAAACTTCTGTGAGAGAATGTCACTATGCACTAAAGAAAGAATAATACCATACTTGCCCTGAATTCACAGAGAATTTACTTAGTTTGGATACAATAGACCTAATAAAGATTTCCTTGATAGAAATACAAATATATTTTCTATATTCAATTACATCTACCTGGAAGAAAATCAGCAATACATTACACAATAATTTCTCTCTGGATTAAAAATTATCAGGCAGTAAACTTAATTTCCCGAAGAAATCCAATGTATTTTCAGTTGGACCTAACAAAATAAAAAGCAATCTGCATTACTCAGTAATGTAGCTTTTAAAGCTCATGGTAAGTACTAACTGGATGGATACCAGGTATTCTACAATTAAATGTGCATTAATCATTTAAAGAAGATTATTGAATGATTCAAGGTGAATTGTCTTTTTATATCATTGGTTCCAGTATGATTAGTCTGAATCTTAAAGAGTCAGAATTAAAGATACAGTTACGAGAACCCCTTTGATCAAGTTAATATATCAACAGTTGTTGCATCCTCTAGATGAATGAGTGGCAAGTTGTTTGTTGGAAAATTAAAATACTTCAGTAATTTTGGGTCATTTCCTCACAATAAAAGAGTTGGTACAAATTATTAAAGATGTGGTAGATGGAAAGTCTGTGAAGTCTGTGATAGACACACAGATAAAAACAGGCAGCACATTTTTTGAGTAGAAATGCCACAGGTGCAATCACAAAACCATTAGGATGCTGGTGTGTGGAAAGGAAATGTTTTACCTGTGTGAGAGCTTTGTATTTAGACATCTTAGAGCATAAAGTTGATCTTAAAGCACACACCCACAGAGGGTCAGATGTACACTGAAGATGGATCCATGAAAAGCATCCAAACCTACACATTGTCATATTCAAAGATTTTTTTTCATACTTCCTGAATTTTAGAACTGACTAGCAGCTACAGTGTGTGACAAGAAGTGACAAAATCTGAATTCTGCTTCTCTCTGACATCAATCTTCCTGCACCAATTGAAGCACACAGTTTAATTAGTGACTATTTTCTGCAATTTCTAGCACAAAGATCATAAACCACAAGATTCCTGAAAGTAGGGTAAGTTAAATTACTGATATTTGTAAAAGTTTTCAAACTTTCAGGAGCCCTTACAGAAGTACAAAGTATTTTTTAACTTGTGATAAATTAAGGAGTGGGTCACATTCCTAATGAAGCGGCAAAATGGCTAATAAATAATCACTCTAATTTTAACTTTTTTAGGGAGGAATTGAGACTCACTAAAATAATTATAAGTTTATTACAAAATAACATTCTATGCTTACAAAGTTTATATTTTACATTAGCTGGAATTTTTTTGTGTGGAAAGTTCATCATTCATACAGAAAATAAAAAGTCATACACATGACCAACTATTTAAAGTGTTGCTCTTCAAGTCATGTTTTTATGGCTGGCTCTCTGCAGGCCCTTGCGGATTGCATTTGTACATTTATACTTTTAAATGCAATCATTAATAATTTTTATCAAATGAAATTTTAAAATGAACATTAATTTACTTCTGAAATCGAGTTAATTTCACATTACTGGTAACACCAAACAAGATAACAGGATATTACTGGCAATGCTGAAGACTAAATTTTGGATTATGCCTACTGATATCTTTGATCAGCCAAGCAAGCTCAGCTTCAATGGGTCCTATACAGAGACAAATATCCATATATTAAACCTGATATGCAGTCCAGATACAACAGGAGAAAGAAAAGTAACTTTATCCCGATTTCCCAAAGAGCAGTGGCTTATGTGGTCACAGCACACTTCTGGCTGCATTCTGCTGCCTTCCACGTTTAAAAAAAACATTTAACCCACTTGGCCTATTAACAAACCTGTTCAGTATCAGGTGATTAAGAAAAACTAAGGGAGAGCAGATGAATGTGCTTTATGACTACTCCAGCTGGGAGAACTTTGTGAGTTCCTTGCTGGCATAAACTCATGTTTAAGAGGTAAATAATGGCTTCTAGATTGTATTTTGCCACCACATTCTAATAATGATGCAATGACAAGCATGAGGGAGAATTCTTTTTCCTCTAGTAGTTTCAGAAAGCAAGGGAACATTTGTGTTTATGTGTTGTAAAATATAAGGAAATTAATTTTCCATGTGGAACTATAATACAAAAAAATCTTCCCAGAACAAACTCAGGATCAATATTTTGAAAGAAAAGCGAATTGTTCCCTGCACCAGTTCAATATTTTAGTGATTGTAATATCAGAGATAAATAACCAGTTCATGTTGTTTATCTCTATGTGTTCTGATTTTGGTGAAAATACATTCTTCTTCTTTCATTCATTGCTGATACAAAACCTGTAGTGCAATGTATAATGGAAAGGGTCTACTTAAACAAGCTAAAAAACAGGATGTGTAACAACTATTCTGAATCTCAATCAGTGTTTTGCATGGGTTAAAGCATTTTTATGCTAAGCCCTGAAATTGAACTGAAGACACCAATTCACTATGCACCACTCTGGTATTATTTCTGTTAATATACTTCTGCAACACTTTATACAGATACGAATGTATCATAGGGGTCAGCCCTGTGGTTATCTTGAGTTCTTCAAATGACTCTTGGGTGTATGTATAATAGAGCAGGGCTTTCCAAAACTTCTTTTGAATGTCTTTTTTAAAGGGATATACTTTTACTCTTTAGTTATATTAGGCATAGGAAAATGTAACATAGAATTGTACATAGAATGTACACTATGAAACTCATGCTCTCAATCATTTGTATATTTTAGGAAATCATTTTAATCAAATGTTCATTAGCAATAATTAACTATAGCAAAAGTTCATCAGACAACATATACAAGTTGCCAAATGAGCACCATGATGTTCTTTTGACAGAGTTCTTACAGAACAAATGTTCACACATTTTTATGCAGACATTTCACCAGTACATGACATACTGACTATCAATCTGCATTTACAGCTCTATAAATTACAGATGCACTGATATTTAAATAGATATTACTTTCACTAATTGTATAGTTATGAATTTTAAATGCATATTCAAATATCATATAGATTACGTTTATAGTGAAAAATTGGTTATTAACATCAGTTATTTCTAAAAATATACTTAAATTGTCTTGAGGAATCATTTGTTTACTAATCTATCAGCAAACTGAAATTCACTCCTATTCAAAGAGTCTGCATATTTTAACAAGAGTGGCATGACTTGAAATTCTTGCTGTCTGGAAAAGAAGGATGGCTTTGTAGTTAGGGCATATGGCTTTGTGGAAGCACATTCAGTCACTTTGCCACAGTTTTCCTGTGCCTTTGGGTAACTCATCTGTCTATGGCTCGTTCCTTTATTTATGAAATAGTAATAACAACTTTCTTTCAGAAATATTGTTTGTTTTATTGATTTACATTTTGGGGCAGGCACAGTGGAACATAATTATATTGTTCTTCAAGGCTCAACAAAATGAGTCCATATTCCCGGTTGAAGATTTTAGACACTGCCATGCTATACAGCAATAATATCAGTATTATTATTATTGCTTTGAAAAAAACCATTAATTTAATTGCTCTTTCTGATTCTTGAAAGCACTACTGTCTCCAGAGCATTCCATGTGCCAATTAAACAGATGAAAACAGAACAGAAAGTTCAAAATAAATCTCTGATAAAGCTGTGAGGAGTTTCTCTGCTTCCCTTTCCCCAATGCTTAATATATGTCCCTGTGTTTCTGATTTAAAAAGTCTCATGTGTGCAGACAATGCTTTGGTTTTGTTAAAGCTATTTCTTAATATTATATTAATTTTTCAATGATTTCAGAGGATTTCATGAATTTCAATGATTTCATGAATGATAAAAGAAATACCCATGGGATCACAACCAAAGTGATTTGTAGGGTTCACTTGCTTTCTTTTTTTTGTTGAGTCAAATGTCTGTGTGGACTTAGAGCTGGGAAACCCCGTGTAGCAAATTTGCCTGCAGTATTTCTTGAAACTCAGCCAAAGAAAGCCAAGTATACTTGGCTTAAACCTGTACTTCTCCCTCAAAGTATAGTGGCAGGTTCAGCTGTGCTTAAGTTCTGGCACTGTTAGAACTGGAAGCTTATTATATGAGTTTCCCTGAGCTTACCCCCCATAGGCAGAAATACATCATGGCTCTTCAGTGAACATTTTGTTGTATTAGAAATCCTTGCAATACCCACACACAACATGGAAAAATCAGACAAGGAAGAGCATTTTGGCTATACAGTTTCTTGCTTTTGTTGATATGACTCAGAATTGTTAATTGAGTGCCAGGCTCTTTTTTAAGATGTTTTACAGACCTGTAATAATGTTTTCCATTCCAGAGTCAGCATATTGGACTGCCAGCCAAGACCAACAATTAGCTACTTAGCCTGTCCATTTCTTACTTGAACTGGAGTGTTAGATAAGCCTTTCAAACAACGGTGACAACATCTCTATTAAAGCTGGGGCCTAGTTCAATAAAAATGGTCACAGGCATCTGTATTAACTCTTCTTGCTAATTTTTTCCTTTTTTATTGCACTTCTTGTATCATTCCACTGCCAGTGCACATGGAGCAAAGCAGTAGATTTCAGGTGCACTCTTGGAAAATCTGCTCACTTTCACTCACAACAGTGATAGCATATAAAGACAAATCTGTCTGGATCTCTCAAAAAGCCCAAAGGAAAATTCATGATGAGCATTTTATGAAAACATCAGGCATTTCTTTAAAATTAACTCAGAGAAAATATCTACAGTTCCAGTGCTCTCATAAGAGTAAATAATGCTTACAAATTTTATGTCACTTGTCTCAGGTTATCAGACAGAAATCTGTTCCTTTATTGTGGTAAAGGAATTTAACATTGATAATTTGGGTTAGTTGCTATCATTTTTCATTAGGATTTTTCTGTCACCATGTGTTATGCAGTGATTGTATAGACAAACTATGTTTCTAGTTTGAAACAAGAAAATGTTGCCAATGCTAATTTTTTTCAAAGGATTGATTTTTTTACTTGGAAGATTAGGAGAAGATAAACGAAAAACCAACTGACCAGGTAGGAAAGAGAAAAGATTGGAACTGCAGTCTCCTAAACGACAATACCAGGGACATCTTTTTGCACAAGGCAAAGTCCAAGAGGCTTCTTTTATGCTATTCTACAGAATCAGATATGGAAACATTGTACAATAACTGAGATCCAACTCTCTCAGCTGCAGACTGAGTCTAGTTAATTCAATTTTAAAAATCCTCAGTCTTCTATGCAAGGATGAAAGCAAAATAATTACTTAGTTTATTTCTTCTTGTCCTGCCTGAACAGTAAAAGTTCATAAATTTTGGAGAGTGAAAACAGTTAGATGTAGTTGTATATCAATTTCTTTTGGTTACAGACAACCTTCTCTAAGTCCCCATGAACAGGAAGCTCTGTGTTATTGAGTAACTCTTTTGATGTATTTCAGGAGCATCTGGTTGCTTGTTACTGGCTGAGGATGATGATCAGTTACATTTTCACCTGCTCCTTTTCCACATCTCTGAAGCATCTAGATTGTCCAATTATGAGGCTTGGCCTTGTTCCCCATAGGCAGAGGATAAAGAAACAGACCTTCCACTGGGGAGTTAACAGTGAAGCAATCAGTTTTTCAGGCTGCATCTTGGCTGGATACAGTTTATTAAAAAGGAACATCTATTTCAATTTATTTCTACCTTCTTAGAAATAGTGGAAAAATCTGGTAGTAGACTTATGTAAGAGGGCAGGGAAAACAAAATAAGCAAAAAGAAACAATTAAATTGTATGTAGTAGAAGGGACTAATCAACCTATAAACAAAACTGCTTTGAATCAGCAATAGAGTCATGTTCCCCAAATTTCCTTCCTTCTTTTTTTTTTTTTTTATTTTTTAAGAGTCTTTCATTGGGTATGGAAGATAAAGGTAATTTCTTGTAATAGCAAACTGTGACTTGTTAAAGGTAATCTCTTTTAATACCAAACTGTGCCCTGTAGAAGGAAACAGTAAGGACAGATGAGAAATAATACAAAGTTAATCATGTTATTGTGATACCAGCCTATTTATGGACTGAACTGAAAATTTCTGTCACAGACTTCTTTCCCTTAAATTGAGCATATAATGATACAATTTAATAACCTAACCTGTATTTTCACATGTGATATAAGGAGCACTGATATCAGCAAGTTTTAAGCACTATTTGTGCTAACAGTATGGAAAATCCCCTAAGTACCTTTCAGAAACCAACCCTATCCCCACTGGTGGTCTCGTCTAAGAATATCACCCCACCAAAAAACATAACCTATTTTACTGGAACTATCTTTTATCTGTCTTCTCAATGGTACTTTTTGAACATAATTCAATACTATTTGTTTTGTTTAGTGACAGAACTTGTAAACAGGTCTCTGCTTCTAATGAATGAGTTAAACTTTTATTGAGTATATTGTTACCAAATTAGGAGCATCATTAAAAACAGTTAAGTAAGGTATGTAAAAACTACAGACATTATCATCACTTCCACATGATTGCAAATAGCATAGAAAAAAACTCATATGCCCTAGAGACAACCCACATGAAGGCAGGTGGTGGTAACAAAAGGTATGCCAAGATTTTTTTCCAGAAAAATGAGATAGGAATTTCTGTAAAAAAGTTTATATGGAGGGGATTGGAAGGTGATGAAAAGTGGGTATAGAGAGAACATTAACTGGTTCATTATGGCCTAAGGAAGAGGTGTTAGAGTCTGGGGCTCAAATTATTTTCTTTTCTTTTCTTCCATCTTCAGGTGACAACATCGGTTGGGATAGAAGGATTCAGTCCATAAATGCCTGGCTACGAGCCTGGTGCTACAGGCAGGGCTTTGGATTCTTTGATAATGGCAGGTTTGATAACACATCAGACCTGGCAGTGATGCATGGGAAAGGTTTATCTTAGGCAAAAGATTTCTGGGACAGGAATTATCAGGGTTCATTCAGAGGGCTTTAAACTAGACTTGAAGGGAGGTGGGGTTGTTACTGGGTATGCACAAGCACGGCAGTGCTCCAGTACAGATGAAGATGGTGGTACACTGGACAATAATAGACCCAAGCTCGCTGATAGATTAGTAACTGCAGAAATGGCCAGGAAATTAGAATTGAAGGGAGACAGCAATAAAACCTGTTTCACCAGTGATGAGGCTAGGGTAGATCGGGGTAAAATTGGTAGCCTAGATCAAGTGCATCTATACTAATGCACCTAGCATGGGCAACAAGCAGGATGAGCTGGAGGCCATTGTGCAGTATGACAGTTATGGTGTAGTTGCCATCACAGAAATGCGGTGGAATGAATGTCATGACTGAAATATTTGCTTCTCTTCAGAAGGGATAGACAAGCAAAGTGAGGTAGGGGTGTGGCTCTGTATGTTAGAGAGTTTTTTCAGTGTATAGAAATTGATTTCAGTGACAATAAAGTTGAGTGTTCATAGGTTAGGATGAAAGGGAAGGTAAATAAGGGAGATATTGTGCTGGAAGTCTACTATAGACCACCTAATCAAGATGAGCAGGCAGATGAAATACTCTCTTAATGGCTGGATGAAGACTCTCAATCTGCAGCCTTGTTCTGGCTGGGGACTTGAGCCTACTCTGCTGGAAATCTAAAACAACAGAGAGCAGTATGGAGGATAACTTCTTCACACAACTAATAGACAAAACTAGGTAAGGTGCCTTCCTTGACCTCATGTTCACAATTAGAGAAGGACTAGTGGAGGATGTGGTTGGAGGCTGTCTTGGGTTTAGTGACCAATTGGTTGAGTTCTCAGTGACGTACTAAGGGTGGTTAGCAGAACTTCCACCTTGGACTTCTGGAGGGTAGACATTGGTCTGTTCAGAACACTTGAGAAAGTCCTTTAGGAGTGAATTCTGAAGGGCAAAGGAGGACTAGCTCGAAAGCTGCCTAGCAGAAAAGGATCTGAGGGTGCTGGAAGACAGCCGGCTTCATATGAGCCAGCAGTGTGCCCAGATGGCCAAGGAAGCCAACAGGATCCTGGCCTGGATCAGGAATAGCATGGTCAGCAGGAGAAAATTAGTTACTTGGCCCTTGTGAGGCCTTGAGTACTGTGTTCAGTTCTGGTGCCCTCATTCTGGGAAGGACATTGAGGTACTTTGGTGTGTCCAAAGGAAAGCTACCAAGCTTGTGAGGAGTTTAGAGAACAAGTTGTATGATGAGAGGCTGAGGGAGCTGGGAAGATTTGGTTTGGAGAAGAAGAGGCTGAGGGGGGATCTCATTGCCCCCTACAGATACCTGAAGAGAGGTTGTAGAGAGGGGGGGTTGGCCTCTTCTCCGTGGTGACTATGACAGGACCAGGGGCAATGGTCTGAAGTCGATGCAGGGGAGGTTTAGATTAGATATTAGAAAGAAATTCTTTACAGAAAGAGTGGTGAGGCACAGGAACTGTCTTCCCAGGTTGGTGGTGGAGTCATGATCCCTGGAGGCATTTAAGAAGCCTGTAGAGAGGGTACTTTGTGACAGGTTAGTGTGGCAGACATGGGATTATTTTGTGTTTTTCAGTCTCTCAGGTGCTTAGGCTTTTTGCTGATATGGGTATGGTTGGACTTGGTGATTTAGGATGTCCTTTCCAACCAGGATTATTCTGTGATTCTTTGGAACAAAGAATGCAGTAACAAACAGAAAAGAAGAAGAATTAAAATAAACCAGAAACTGAAGAGACAGCTTTATTGTTTTGAATTATAATGAAGTTTTGCAGGACTTCAGACAAGAAATGTTCCTGAATTTGATGTTTGTAAAAATAGAAAGGAAGGTAAAAAGATTCAAGGAGTGACTTGATAAAACTGAAACGAAATAGCTGGACATCATTTTATCAGTGGTGTTTTGTACAGGGGTAGGGGTAGAAGAAGGGATAGGGTAGAGGAGAAGGTTTTATGAAGTTATATTACTTGAGATGAAGAGAACACAGGATGAGCAAATCAAATTTTTAGTAGCTAATATTCTGAAATGAGAATGAGGGTTGCTGATACTGGACAAGACAACAGACCAAAATCATTCCAGCTAAATATATTACAGTTTGCATTAGAGCTAATTTGAGGAAGAGGATTCATTGAATATGTCATCAATATCTACATAGGTAATGAAAATTCTGTTTCTTTGAAAGACTTTGTAGGATTGTACATAATAGCATCAGATGTATAGCAGGCTTAATCATTTCTGGTTTTGGCTGATGGATTGGGGTTTTTTGTGTTTCTTCTGCCTTCAGAGATTAGGAAAGGATGTGTACTCACTTTGGTGAGGAATATCAGGTTTTAAGCTAAGTTCCTTTCAACTTTCCTATTCATTTGATTTTCCTATTCTCACAAGGAGGATATGATTGCCATGGATTCAGTGAAGAGAGAACTTCATACAACATGACTTTATAATGCTTATTTTCTTCTGTAACCATATTACAGCTGACTGCATGTTCAGCAGAAGTCACAAAGCATCCTTACATTTCTGAGATATTCAACATGTGTTTCACCGAAATCTGAAAAGGAAGTGAGAGCAGGAAGAAAACTGTAAGAACATGCAAGAAACCCAAACAATCACTACCTTTTTTTTTTCTTTGCTAGAGCCAAATACTGTGACATTATGTTCACATCATATGTTGTAAAATGGCACTTGTCAAGCATTTTGTTTGGCAGAAATGTGGAGGAGTAGATGCTGAGCCAAGAAATGTTTCTCTTTTTCTCCCTCATAAAATGGAGAGCTCCAGAGCAAGTGAGAGTCTGTTCATTCTGTTATATTAGGACATGAGGGACTGTTAGTTTTCCCAGTACATAATGTTATTTTCAGATGATTTTACATTAGAAGTACACATTTCATAGCAGACAAAATAAGGCAAGAAGCAAAGACACTTCAAATAGCATGTTCCTTTATGGAGCAAACCAATATCATTCTTATACTTTGACCAGTGTCAGGCTGTCAGGCTGCAAGTTTTGGGGAGTGAGAACAGTCCTATCATTCTTTGGAGGCACACAGCTCATCCTAATCCATGGCCAGAACCAAAAAAACACCACAGCAAGTTAACAGTAAGTTCTGTAGCACTACACTGTGTAACAGATCACTTGTGCCATGAAACATTTGCATATAACAGGGTTGTCTTATTTTCTACACTGCAATTTGCAAATACACAAGCAGAATCACATACCTCAGTGTGACTCGAAAGGCTTTTTCAACAAGTGATGAGTCTGTGTAAAAAAAGACAAAGAGAATGCACATGGGTTGTTAACACATGGCTGAAGACAAGGAGAGCAGTGACTAAGTCATCTCACATTCTTGTGGTAGAAAGCAATGTACGTGCATCTGAGGTATCCTCTACAAGGTTTGCTGTGGCCCACCGGACATCTCCAGGCTGCTACAGCCATATGGGAGTTGTCACAGTCCTAAGAAACATTCTGACTAGGTAATTCAGCAAATCCTGAGTTTGGAAACTCACTGGAAAAGTTCAAATAAATATAATTTTATTGCTTTTGTGCCCCACAACACCAGCAAACTACAATTCAAGAGTCAGCCATATCCTCTGTGGAAAGTGTGGAGAGAAATTTTCATTGCAATTAACGAGAGCAAGATTTTTCACAGAGTTGCATTTCACTCATGATGAGTATCTGTGATATATATTGCAGTATTATTTTCCTTTGGGGACCAACTCTCCTCTCTACTAGTTTGTCTTACATGCTTAACAATGCTTACATTTAGCCCCTGAGTATTTTATTTAAACACATTCATAGTTTTCCAAATATTTTGCAGGGCACATTATAGCACCTGAGTAATAAAATCGCAATTACAGTTTCTAGCTGGGTGAGAAGAATTTAAAACATATTTATCTTGAAAGAGTGTAAGGAAAGCACACATTAATGTTAAAAAGTAATAATTAAACCGCCTCTGTTCTATCTGGAAGCACAGACCCATTATAAATAAAGATAAACAAGTACAATATAAAACCCCCAAACATTTATTCTTTTTTAATGGACTTTTAAGTCAGTTTCTCTAGTTGTTGATGAATGTAATAAAATTAAATTAAATTAAAAGAAATGTCAAGAAGAAAACAAATTTAAAATTAACAAAGCTTCCAATAAATTTGCAATTACTTGTCCATTAAAGGTCTTGAGGAAAGTTCATTTCAGTATGGATAGAACTGACACTGTTGGAGCTTTAGCAGGAACAATTATTATCATTGCAAATTACTTAAACTATTAAACTGAGAATAATTCAGAAATATCATTAGCAGTCAAATTACCTAAAAAAAACCTTTTCCTTCTTCTTTGTTTAATTTAAACTTAATGTCTGCTTATTCTCACACAAGCAGAAAATGCTGATAAATAATTCCAGAGCATGCCTAAACATCTCCCTTCACAGCTAGCTTCTAATTTGATCTCAGGAGACCCTTCTTGGTAGCTGAATAAAATATTTTCATTTATTCTAGGAGAGCCTACATCACCATACGTTTCTAATCTCATGTTGCTTGGTAATGCTGCTAGATGAGGTCCTCAGCAAATCATTAAACTTGTTCAATAACAACATTACAAAACACAAGAGATTTGCCCTTGGTGAAACAAAGAAGTTTTTCAAACATAGAAAAAAAATACCCTCCAAACTTTAATATGTTAACTTGAGTTTCTAGGGCAGTTTTGGATATTGTTTAATAGTATCTGAAGGGGGCCTACAAAAAAAGCTGGGGAGGAGCTTTTTAGGATCTCAGCTAGCGAGAGGACTAGGGGGAATGGAGCAAAGCTGAAGATGGGTAGATTTAGGTTTGATGTGAGGAAGAAGTGAGAGTGGTGAGAGTCTGGAATGGGTTGCCCAGGTAGGTGATTGGGGCCCCATCCCTGGAGGTGTTTAAGGCTGGGCTGGATGAGGCTCTGGCCAACCTGATCTAAGGTGGGATGTCCCTGCCCATGGCAGGGGGGTTGGAAATGGATGATCCTGTGGTCTCTTCCAACCCTGACTGATTCTATAACTTCTTCTCAGGGAGGGTGATGGGGCATTGGAGGGGGCTGCCTGGGGGTTTTGTGGAGTCTTCTTTTCTGGAGATGTTTTAAACCTTCCTGGACCTGGTCTGGGTGATCTTGCTGTGGCAGGGGGCTTGGACTGGATGATCCTTCCAGGGCACTTCCCATTCATAATGTTCTGTTCTTTCCCTTGGTCTGGGTGTCCTGCTGTGGCAGGGGGAATTGGACTAGATGATCTTTCAAGGTCCCTTCTGATCCCTGATGATTCTTTGATTCTATGATTTAAAAATCCTAGTGTACACAAAAAAGAAGCTATCAATGCAGTGTCATAATACTTTGAAAAAGCCATGCTTTCACATTACAGAAAATACAGGTTGCATTGCTTTTCTGATAGGATTGAATGTTTTGACTTGGTCAGATCACTGCAGCCATTACACATTCCCTGCATTTGAATAATATAATGTCTTTTGAAATGTAAGGATTCCACTTCCTAATCTTTCCAACAACTAACTCTATTTCCTGATGATATGATAATGTAAATTACTTTGCTATGGAATTCATGAATCATCAAGACATGATTCAAAGGGAGGAAATTAAACACTTGATTCAATTAATCTTTCTTATTAGGCCAGAAATTCATGATTTGAACTCTTAATAAATATGATGTGAGATTTCATATGCATTAATCACATGAGATTAATAACCATTATTATTCTTTCTATTAACACTGGATTAAAATGACCCAGACACCAGCTCTGTGACCAGGAATCGATGGAGAGTGCTGTGGAAGTGGTACACTCTCCCAGTGGAAAAAAGGTTCTCACTGCTTGACAGGCCATCCATCTTCTTTGTTGGCTTTATTGTATTTCTTCCATTTTGATGGAATGGCTTTCTCTCTGGGATAAGTTTGTTGGGTCAAGTGATGAAAATCAAACCTCAGATCCTGCAAATCAACAGCAGGGAATAAAAGCCTAGTTGAGCAAAGTATAACTGAGGCTGGATCAACAGAGGTCTGTTAAGCTCCTGATCACCTGAAATCTGTCTTTTTAATTATTGTTATTGACAATATATTTGTAGAGATTATTTCAGTTTAGGTTTTCATTATTAGTTAAAGACTTGCATTGTTCAGTCCATTTCTTCTATTTTTTCTTTAATAAGGCAGTTCAATATTATATTACTTATGCATAAAACTGTACATTGTGTGGTATGTACTCATCTATTCAAGAATCCACCTGCCCATCTATCCATCCATTCCTCTGGCTACTTATTCATATACTGCATACAAATAAAATTATTTGATCAGTTCTTTTCCATCTCTGAATAATAAAATCAGTAGCACAAAACTAATGTTATGCTTGTATCTACATATGTACATATACAAATGTAAACATTTAAAAAAATATCCAGAGGATTTCAAGGAGGTAGGTATGCAATGATAACTAAAACTCTATGGGTCTCCAGATTTAGAAAACAGCCGGTAACCTTATAGTAAGTACTGACTGGGACATTGTTATTATAGAGCCTATATTTGTGGGTCATAGCTAAGACCACCTACATTGTCCAGTTGTCAAGGTAAGACTAAAACTCCTTCAGTAAAGGCTCTTTCTACCCTTGTAGACATGAAATAGCCCAGGTCCTCGGTTTCTTATGAAAACAAACTGCCAAGAAAATCTTGCATTATTCTTTGCTTTTGGTTGACAAACATTATTAATACAAATAATACTTTGAATTATCTTTAAAATTAAGCAATTTTAAATGTTTATTGTCACTGTGAAGCTACTTGTTTTTACAAAAAAAAAAAAATCTTTTAACAGTCTTGTTAATTTTTGATAATGAAAAGAGTTTTACTGCACTGAATCTTGAGAACTTAAAAAAACCCAATGTACTACAAGAATGAAACAGACAAATTACAGTTACTACCCATCCTTGCAGAAGATTTGTATGCACTATGTTGATGCATTACATAAGCATAAGCATGTCCAGGAAAAGATTTTTTAGTGAACAGAAAAATACCGTTTGTGGCAATGACTCTTTTCTTCTATTTTGCATAATCCATTTTCCTTCATCACATTTCCAATGTCTTAGAAGTATCTCTGGGTAGGGAGAAAGCAATATTCTGTGATATTCGTATAATGTAATTTTTGCCACAATTATTTCTTTGGTTTTACTTTTTCTCCTTATCCAAACAATAGCAAAATTGACATATATGATGAGACAGAAGTTATCTTTTGACAACCTGTTGGGAAGACATACAGAATCTCCACAGTTTAATAAGAAAAGCTACCATAAAAACTGCCTATAGATATCTGCATAAGATACTGATTCCTTAATTGCAGATTTCCTGTGAAGTATCTGCATGTGTGTGAAGTTTTCCCTCCTTTACTTGTGCCCACAACAAAATGAGTATAGTCTTTAGGCGTTTTTTTGCTTTGTCTTCTTAGGGAAGAAGCATAGCTGATGCTAGTGCACAAAATCAGTGATAGTGTGAGGAAGTGCATCTTTCTGCTTGCTCTCTAGGTTGGTAGTAGCATTTTTGTGTGATTTAATAATGATGGCTATCACATATAAAAATGCCAATCACAGACCTTGATACCATTGTGTAGCAACTACATAGTCATTATAAAAAGGTAACATGTCCCTGTTCCTGCAAGTAGATTTTGCTTTGAGTGGAGAACAATCAATGACCTTTATATTACTCCCATTTATGTCTTTTCTGTGCATCATTTTGGCTACACTACCTTTTCCAGGGAAATTTTCAGGATTTATAGTAGATTTTCTGTTGAAGAAAAAAAAAATAATTCAGACAATGGATATGAAATGGTGGACTAGTAATATGCATGATACCATTATATTTAGAATTTCCTAATTCCTGCTAATTCTTCTTCTTCAATTTTGTTTGGTATGGTTATGTCAAAAGGTCTGCATGAATGCTATTTCAGGAAAGTTTACTGTGCAACTCACATGCCTCTGTCTTTGTGAACTAATGAGCTTTGCTTTTCCCGGTTTGTTTATATGTGTAATAATCTGAAACCATCTCACAGCAGTTGTATCCTTTGCACTGCTTTACTTTGTGCTTCTTAAAATAAAACTGGCTAGTTAAGCTTTAGTTCACATGCACATCTATTTAATTTTCTCTTTTAATTTAAAGTGAATTCTGCAAGGTAAAAGTGATGAGAGAATCATAGAAGGAGATTCCCTGTAGTCTAAATTGGCAGTTTTGCTGAGGTCTAGGTATAAATCACCTTGGAGTAATTTGGACGGGGGTGTGTGTGTGCGTGTGTGTGTGTCTGTTTTTATGTTGCCTGTTAACACTGCCTGCCAAACAGTAATTTGAGACAAGAAGGTGGAGACTTGGAAACTTTTATCTTGGAGGTGACAATGCAGAAGGTACTAATTAGTGAATGTTGTTTGTATCAACTTGATGTAGTATTCCAGTCTTGCATGTGAAAAGTGCACAGATTTTCTTTGTGCCAAATTGTCCTCCGTGCAAGGCGGTGGATCCAATTAATGTCAAATTGCCCTGTGTACCATGTTTCTATAAACTTGAGTGTCATATGCTTACATGTGGCATCCTTTCTAGGTGAAGTGCTTAACTTTGAGTGGGGATGAGATAATGAACACAAAGCATATTTCTTTCTTCCAAACTAGATAGAAGACTGAATTTGTTGTGAACTAGGTCACAAATTACTCACTTCTTTATGTGCCACAAGGCCTCAGCCAGGTATGGTCTCCCTATCCATTTTTGCTGATCTGTTATCTAGTGCATTTCTTAATACATCTCACTTAAAAATGAGATCCATTTGCATGACCTCTGGAAATCAGGATTATTATTGAATGTCTGACAGAAAATTTGTTACTCAAAAATTCTGACAGGTACCCATTTTCTGATGTTTGCCAGAAGGAAATCAAATAAGGACCAACTGTTGTATCACTTACTTATCATAGTTCTCATAAAAGGGATTTTTGTCTTGCTTTGTTTTGCATTGGAGAAAAAGTGCCGGGCAAGAAAAATGTGAAGTCAAGATCATCTTGCAGTGTGATCTGAGACAAATAGTACAAGTGGGATGTGTGGGCTCAAATTGTAAAGAAAATATGACAGAACAAGGACAGAGAATTTGAGACAGAGACTGGACAGCAATATGAGTTTACACACAGCTTTTTTAATATAAATTACTGTGAACAAATCCAGTTACCCAAAGAGACTGAGGTGAAGAATTCGTGCTTATTAGTTTTTTAAGAAATGTCATGTATGCTGGGAGATTTGCAATGACAAAGCGTCACATCAAGTCAAGAGGACACTTTGATTAGGAATTGGACTTTGGGCTCTACAGTAAAGAAGTATAGAGAAACAAGCAGGAAATTCCTGGTTGTGTGGCTCTAGATTCTGGGTCTGAGCAAATTTCTTTATGCCATTTTTGCCTGATATTACCTTTTAAAGGAATGGCTTTGGATACTTGTCTGTGAAATCTCTGTTTTAATATTGATGGCTCATAGCTGATCAACTGCTCTTTTTTAGCTCCAGCATCTTTCAGTGGTATTTTACAGGATCTTTATGGGTAAAGGTTCACCTACCGTATAGATGAGCATTTGGTTTCAGTAAGAACTGGGTCAGGCTTCATTCCTACATTCATAGGAATCATAGCTAGAAAATAAGGACCAAGTGAAACTGGTTTTCCTAACAGCTGCCTCGTTGCCTGTTCAGAAAACAATACTCTGCTAATGCATCATGCAAGTGATTGCATCATTGCAGCTTGATTTCCAAATAATGTAGGACTTGTCAGTACAAAAGAGACATAACCAGAAAATAAAGCTATTTGTGAACTGTGGCTGCCTGTGACTCCTTAACATGGGTTGGGGCTGTGTCTTTGTACCAGACTTCATTGTGCCAAGGAGGCACAAAGAAAAGTGCTGGAGTTGATGAGGGCTACTCAGAAAATAATGTAAAGGCAGGTGGTGAGAACATAATGCTTTTCTAAGAAAAATATTACACCAGGAAAAGGTGATTTTACCAGTAAGTATAATTGTTTCTCTGAATGGAAATAGCTGCATTATAGATTAATATGTTAGATTACTTGCACAAAAAGCAATAGAATTCTGAAGAGATAACATACTCACTCAGTTGGTTCCATGATTTTTGTTTTCTGCTCTTGAGGATTTGGGAAGAGGCCATTTGGATTCAAAACAGATTAGAATCCTTGCACATAGAACAAAATAATTGTAAAAAAAAAAGTTCATTGTTTTCATTTTAGAACAAAATTCAAACTTCAGATGAACAATACCTACAAGAATGTAAAAAAAATCCCTTGAATATGCATCCATTTGGATGTCAGAAATCATCAGCATATTCCTTTTCCCAAAATGGTCAGAATGTTTTCCAATGTTCAAATCTCTCTTGCTTTATCTTAAAAACTGGAAAACCACTAAATATATTTAGAAATTGTTTCTTGGGAACAATTTTTACAATTTGTAATTTTGGAAATGCCTTTTCTTCTTTAGCTTTATTAGAAATAATCTGTCTGGAACAGCCCTTAAGTAGCGAATGAGTTCAAAGGAAGTACGTGTTCTGGATTCAGTATCTTAATCTAACTCAAATGAGCTAGAGTAAAATGTAAGTGTGGTAATCTTACATCACAGATCTTTGTTTGAAGACATATATAGACATGAACAGGTTTTTCAAGTATGTTTCTCAATTGAAAGAGGCTTAAACAACCCTTTTATCTGACCTTTTAAAGTAGTATAGTAGGCAATATCCATTAACTGATCAAATATGAGAAATGTCAGGTGAGGAATAAACACTGACTAAGAAATATTTCATCTCTTTAAGCTCATGAACTGGAAAACCTTGGCTCCTATTAAAGCTACTTTTTCCCCCCAAAAAACATTCAATAATAATACAATGAGTTGCCTCATGAAGCATTACTCTACAAACGTAATTTGAAGATAAAAACACTAAACACGCTAAAATAAGGTATGATTTTAAGAAATTCACCACTATTTCTTGCCCAAATATTTTCATTTTCATCACACAGTTCCAGATCTCATTTAGTAATACATTTAATAATTCTAACAACCTACTTATCTGCTTTCCTTTATCATCTACTGCATAATCACTCTTACATCATCCTTTATGGCTGAAGATCCATTTCCCTTCTGTTATTCCAAACAATTCAGGTTAATAGTGCATTTAAAATAAAAATTCAAAATAGAGTGTTTTTACTGAAGCCTCATACATGACATGATGTGGAATGGAGATCAGAAGTCACTGTGTAGGGTGTGGAGGTTGAGTCTTTGCCAGTGTTACTCCATAGTGTTATAGACTGTCAAAATCCCCACTGATGTCAGTACATTTACTCCTCATGACAGACACCAAAATGTTCTCATGATGAGAGCATCAAATTGCTCCTTCCCCAAGGCAGTTCTGGGAAGATCATGCTCTGCACCAAGATCAGTGCCTGTACTCAAAATCTTCACAGTGTTCTGGACAAATATGAGTTCTATTGCTCCTAAATACAGCCAGTACATTGATTATGCTATAAAAATGCAAACAATGTTCTAATAGTTTCGAGCAAAGAACTAAATCAGTTTGGGTTGGTGCCTGCAATTCAAGCACAGCAACCAGCTCTCACCGAGTATTCAACAGGCAATGAAGCAACTTCGCTAAAAAAGAAAGGAATTTGTTGAACCCACCATCAATAAGAAAAGGAAAAAATCCCCAAATAAGTAAAAGAATCAAAAAAGTAGAACAGAAACTGTATCACAATCTTTATACATACTCAGAGAGAAACAGGAGACAGCTAACACTTTGGTTTTTGGCTTTAGATGAGAGCTCAGGGACAAGAGAGTGTATACCAACACTCTTAAACATAAAGCCACCACACATAAACATACACACACAATTGCACCCCACTTCCAGAAGGGAACGGGATGGGGGGGAAGGGGTGGGGGGTGGTCTGCATTAGCAGAAATACAGCAGAAAATGTACATTTGATGCTTGTGGAAAAGTTCCTTTTCCAGTCCTCTTGCAGATGTCAGCTTCCCCTGTACATCTCAGGCATACTTCTAGCTCCCTTCAGCTTGGGAGCAATTCTTTGAGGCTATAGTAGTGTCAAATGTAAGAATACAACAGATACCCAGTCCGTCTATGTGTGCCAAAGGTTTAGGAGATTGGTACTTATGATCTCTCTCTCGTATCAGAGGCTTCTCTCGGTCTCTCAGTGGCAGAGCATACTGCATATTGGTGGAGACAAAGGCAACATTTCAGTGGTCATGTGGTGCCACGCCTGTTGTGGTAGTTGGGCTCTCTTCAGGACCTTCTCCAGGGCCTTCTCCATTTTTTTCTTACCTCCTGTGGTTAAGGCTCAGAGAGAGGGAGAGCTCACTGCTGTTTGGCATCTTCAAAGGCAATTAGGTTGGAAAAGAGGAGTGGAGGAGTTGCTCCTCTATTTGACCCACTGTCAGGAACTGGGACAAGCAGGTGCTGGCTTTCTGTGTTTAAGCCCTCAGAGAAAGAGGGGAGGGCACACTTTCACCCCCACCAAAGGGGGCTGAAACTCTTCGGCCTGCTGCCAGGAGCTGGGACAAGGTGGCGCTGGCCACAGTCCAAAGGCAAAAGTCTCAGGCAAAAGAGGGTCATTGTTGCCCCCACAGCAGAGCTGCAGATATTCTCAGACTTCTGTGTTTCACCCTTCGATGGCAGGTAGGCTGAGAGGCATTGCTTGCCCCCCAGCCCTGGGACAGGGTGGGGAGTTCTCTTCCAGAGGAGCTCTCTGTCTTAGAAGATGTACCAGAGAAGAAGGAAAGAAGGCAGGAAATACATTCACTTTTACAGTCTCTGTCCACCAATCACCTGTAGAGTCACAACACTGATACAGGGTGTGTGATGAAAAAGCTACCTCCCATTTCAAAATAAAATACTTTTTTGGCATAAAAGCACCAAAATTAACACTTGAAAATTTGATAATTTTCAGACTGCAACGAATCTCTAAACTAGTCTATTTATGTCCATGTGTAGCTCTTATGACTTGACTTGACTATACACAGTCCAAAGTCTTTGTGTATAATGTATTTAAAAGATATATTGTATAGGAAAACATAATTAAAATTTTCTTTGTAGACTCTGTTCTCCTTAAAATAGCTGGTAAACTTCCATATAGTACAACAAAGATTAACCTCGGCAAACTCAGATTCTTGAGGTGAGAAGCATCATTTCAGCATAAAAACCTCAGTACTGACAATTGACGTAACAGAGAAAGGGATTATGTCAGGATCAGACAGTAGGATACTGAAATGTGAGACAAAGGCTCAAGATCCCATGAGCTTTGAATGCCTCTGCACTTTGGGAGCAACATTTGGGCTGGTCCACATTCTGCAGTGGTTACTTCTCCATTCAGCATCAGGAATGCAAATCCAGTCTGCAGAGATCCTGAATTTTCTTGCTTTAGTTATCTAGAAGTTAGAGGAATGAGACACAAAAGGAATCTGCAGGAAAGAAAATTCGGTAACCGCTCAGCAAAAATGAAAATGGACAAAAAGGACAAAAAAGGATAAAGGACAAAAAATTTCCCAAAACTCACAGACTTCCTTGTCACATTCAGTGAAGGTTGCCTATCACCTTTCAGGCACATTTGTCATTATGTGTAAAATTGGCACAGTTGTGGGTCAAGATCACTGAACATTTCAAAAACAATAGCATGAATTCAAATTAATTCTGGATTCTGCACAAGGGAGAGGGGTCTTGCCAGAAGCAGTATAATCTAGAGGTCTTTGGGGCATGAGTTTAGGTTTAGGTTTGGCACTAGAAAGACTAGAGAAGTGACAGTAAAAGCAAACAGTAACTTGAGAACATTTTAATAACAGCTGTTCTGTTTTCTTCTTGTAACACTTTTATTTTATTTGCGCTTTTGTAGTCTCATCTTGATGACATGGCTATTATTTTATAGCGGTTTCAAACAGTTAATGAAATGCACAGATGTGACATGACACAATCTTGCCCAATTATCTCTGGTGTACACTTATATGGTACATAGCACTGCTACATTGTGAGTTGCTTTAGTTGGTAAATTGGCTCTGGAAGCTGATATTTTCATAGCCATAACAATACAAGATATGTCTGATACACAGCAATGACAATTTGTGTTGCATGGTCTCATGAAATTCACGAAAAGCCTTGGTGAGGTTCTCTGTTCTTTAGATGTAAATGTATCTCTTGGTTAATATGCAATACCTTATGAAGTCCTTTAAAAACACATTGCCTTATAGCTAACAACCTGTGAACAGCTGAGTGGTACAGAATTAGGTACAGAATGTATAACACAGGTTTGTACCATTATCACAAGATCTTTTTGCTGGTAATAGCAGACCAGAAATATTGTTGTGTATTTACCAGAAATGAAACATAAATATTTTAAGACCTTCTGATTTCTGTCATTGTGATTTCAACCTTGTAAAGGCAAATGTACAATACCTGGAGGGAACTTGGACAGAGATCACATCCTGGTGTCTCCTCCATACTGACTCCTCAAGGGATAACTAGCGGGACAAGCAAAGTGAAAGCAAATCTGCCCTTCTTAATGGCATCAGAATTTAGTCATGACTGGCAGATGTGGTGTACTCTCTCTCAAAATTAGACATCTCAGTAGTTAAAAAAATAATTTCAAGTATGTGCACATATTGCCAATAATACATGAAAATGAAAATACATTGAGCTGAAGAATGAATTACTCTCTTTGCATGAAATGTAGAGGAAATGTTCTCTGTCTCACAAATGTATCTTTTATGCACAAGTATACTCATTTAATATAATACATTCACATAGAAAATGTTCTGAGATAGAGAGAAATGAGAATGTTTTCTCTGTTCAGAATGTGATCCTTTAATAGGAGTTTCTCATTCTAATATGATTCCATACTTGAATTTGTTGATGTAGAGTAAAAAGTAATATCAGAGATAACACATAAACACAGCAATTGGTAGAGAAAAACTTCTGTCATTTAGGACTGGCTCGGGACTCATTTTGGATAAAAAGCCATAAGTTCAGATGCTTTCCTTAGTGTTTTAATTTTTTTTTCTATATCACACGAGATTCTTTACTTCATATCCATTACAATATACAGACTTTTCCCTGGGTTCAAGGCAGTTTGTCACTGCCTTTTTCCATTTCATCATACATTCATGATCTAATCATACAGTTTTCTTTCTATTTTGGGACTTTTTACACCTCTCATTACTGGATTATCTGAGCAGTTCATATTCTCTACTGTACTCATGCTTACAATACTCCAGTGTAAGTGTATGAGAATCAAGGAATATACTATTATCCCTATTTTATAATGCAATAATGGGAAGAAAAAACCTTAAAACCATATCTGCACTAGTATTTAGGTATCCAAATCCTATCAAATCCAAATCAATGGGAGTTAGAAACCTAAACAAAAGTGTGGCAATGATGGAGGGAGTGCTGCAACCAGATTTTTGGCTAATCACCTCATAAATAAAACAGTTTTCTTATACTATTAATTCTTTAAATCAAATATTTTCCACCCCCTTTATTTGCCCACCACTCATAATAAATTTCATGAAGGCATTTTTCACCCATCTATCTTATATTGTCTTCTGAACTAAATTTACTTTCTGTAAACATTTTATCTGCCTTGAACTGCAACAGAATTGGGATTCCATGAAGTGATAAACTAGACTAAAACAATGGGGAAAGCAGCTATGTAAATTCCACAGTCCCACTAAAGAAAGACTGCTACTTTTAATTAGTAAATCCTGAGAGAAGATCTCAAGAAAGTATAAGCAAGGGGCAAACAGTTCCTGAAACTGGGAAAAAAAGATACCTAGTGGAAATCATGTAGACATTTATGAAACATCGTAGTAGAGAAATCACTGTGAAGAACACTGCAGTAAAATTCACAGTAATCCACATTGCACCTCTCTCAAGTAAATCAATTGGTTTTAATAAGTTGCTAAATTAATACTTTGTGAAATTTACTACATGCCAAATGAGAAGGAAGACAAACTCTAGAGCTGTGTGTACTGACCAGAACAAAAAGAAAGTGAAGATTTCAAATAAGTAATGGGTTACATAGACAATATTTCAGTGCAAAGCTAATTATGATATTCTTCAGAGAATCTTTTGAGAGGAAATAAATATATGCATGTCTGGAAGCATTTAGAAAAAAAAAACCAGACTATTTAAATAGTTGTGTTTGTAATGTAACTGTTTTAAAATAGTAGAAATAATACACAGTACAGGTATAATACATCTGCTCAAACTTCTCTGCTTTTCAGCATGTTAAAGCAATACAGATGCTTTAAATTATGGCCTACTGTTGTGCTCAGAGTCATTGGAACAATCTAGAAGTATCTAGAAGTCTGTTTCAGCCTTAGAGATTTGGGGGTTAGCTCCATATTATGTGTAGCCTTATCACGGAGGGTTGGGTTTTAAAATTTGATGAATCTCTTTTGAAGAGACTTAGAATACTTTTCCAGTTTGGGGGGATTTTTTTGTTGAGTTTTTTTTTTTCCCAGTAATACATAGCATCGCTGTATTCTAATGCTAGATATGCTGGATGGACGACTTAAGAGTGGAAATTAGCAACATAAGGAATGCTTAGCACAAAAATAATGGGTCAGGGCAGGGTGTGCCTTTTTTCTCACCCACACAATGCCAGTATATCAAACCATAATATCCAGGGCCTAGTTTAGAAAAATACTCCGATATTTCCATACTCAAGCCCTGTTTATCCAACTAAGCATCAAATGAAGCAATGACAGAAATTAAACTTTTTATATTTGCAAACACTTACACTAGGTAAAGCTAACTTCAGAGCTAAAGAAAACTTCCAGATAGGCATGAATTAAACATGTGGAAATACAAGAGACTGAGTAAAGATTTGTGGTGATTTTACTGTAAATCAGTGAATCCATTGTTAGTTGTAAGGTGAAAATCAAGTAATCGTGATGGAGGGCTAGGAAAAGTGAAGAGACAAAGTAAAGCAGAATTAGACAAGTTGCCAGCTTGTGCACATATGATCCTAAAAAGTCTTTGAGTAAAGAAAAAGCAACCAAGCACAGAGGAGGAAAAAACTCAACAAGCAAACCAACAGGTCTTGTGAAAACATTAAGAGTCATCGATTCAAGTTTATTCAAGTTCATAAACAGAATTGCTTAGGTTAGAGCAACAAAATAAAAACTGTTAAATTTGTCGTTTCTAATTCCATTAATTAAGTCCTGTTCTAATTCTACTTGAGAAGGCCTCAGTGGGATTATTGTAATGGCATGATGACAGAAACAAAGGCAAAGTAAGATCAGAAATGCTACAAAACCAAAAAAAAATTGAAAAATTCATGACACATAGGCAATGACCGTCCTTAAAAGGTTCACCTCTGTTGACCGTTGCTGCAACAAAGCTGTGCATGACATCCTGTTCTCTATCAATTTCAAAAAATATAGTAAAAGAAGAAAATAACCCTGATATATCATAGTGATATTTCCCGTAATTACTACTAGTGACATTCTTTGTAAGTATTTCAATTTTTTTAGAAGCTTGGATTTTAAGACTAAAAAATATTTTTTTCCTAAAGTTAACAGTTTACTGAGAATAAACCTGCTGGCTTTGAAAAGCAGCACAAGAGAAAGAAAAAGAGAGGGGAAAAGGAAAAAAAGTGAACCACCTCATCATTTACAAATTATTACACGAGCATCAGGGTTGTAGGATTTAAGATTCAAATCAGGATTCCACAAACCAAAGATTTAGATCTTGGTGACTTGCTCCATAGGTGACTCTGCCTGATGTTTTATATTCCTTCTCAGCAGCCCTGAAATGTGTGCAATGTATGCAAGACTAACTCCAATTGGAAAGTGCCGAGCCCCCAGAATTCCAATTGAGATTTAATTACTTATTTGAGAGGGTGAATATCATTCAGTGGCAGTGACATTCATGTCTTATTGTAAGAAGACTGCTCCAATGCCTTCAAGTTGCTTCATCTCAATAGATCTAGGTTCATTTCAGGAAGGACTGCGGAACTCTAGATAACTCAGAGACTTTAGCAAGCAGGAAAGTAATTTTCATCACCAAGCCTGTTGCATAAAAGAATCAAACTTTTGTTTGCTTCCGAGTATCTCTGGAATTGAAATCCTTTCCCTTCAGACCTTAAAAGTCACTTCACTTCCCACCATCACATGGCTCGGAAACTATCTGTAGATTTCCATTATTCTTATTCCACTTTTTTCCTTTCACTTCATCCACGTTATTTTGCCATCTCTACATTGAACCATTATTCAATGTCCCATAGAGGGTATAATGCACAGTCCTTGTTAAGATACACATGTTCATGGAATAACCCAAAGCTCCTTAAAAAGACAAACTTTTATTAAAGGATTTAGTGCTCTTCTCAGAACATGCGCAAAATATGGAGCCAATGATTGCATTTTAATTGAGCTGTGTCTGCTATAAAAAGATAGTTGCATATGGATCATCAACTTGAATACTATTTTAAGGCACGTCTTTACATTTTACTGCTTTTATTGTTACTATTACAGTTTGAGAAAATTTCCCCACAGCTGTTTTTATTTTGTGAAAATCATTCATCCCATGAGCATGACTGTGTAGCTGTGTGCAGTACACATAAATCCTTATGATCATTAAACATGTGTAGTAAGGACTGTTGTGTATCCACATGTTTTATTTTCTGTTGTTTAATTTGTTAGTAACTCTTTTTAATATTTTTATATCACAGTTGTAGCACAAAAGGGAGATCTACAATTAGCAAATAGATTGCCATCTTGTTATTATTTACAACTTCTGTGAATAAATATTTCTTAATAAACTTATTGGTGATTTTAGCTCAAAACCTAGATGCATTACTTTTTCCTCATCACTTTCCCCGGGTTGTTGGCCCCTAGTGACAACAGTCCTCTCCCACTACTACAGCTAGTGCACCACTCTTACACAAGATCTCTGACAAGTGTCTTATACCTAAGTGCAAGTCATCTTTGCTTCTTGCACATAGTTTATGGCACAATCACTTTTTCCTTTCTTTCACAGAATGCTTTATTTTTCTTTCTTTCCTCCAGTTGCTGCACTCTGCTCACATAAACACCCTGGGCTTCCTTCCTGCGCTGTTTCTTTCCCCAAAATATGACGGTTGTTCATCATTTCTTCCCAGGCTCTCACTTACTTGTCTCCCCTTCCTAGTATTCCCGTTATTTGATGATACTCAGGCTGAAAATTATTTTGACATATAGAGGATCACATTTTCTAAGCAACAGCCAAATCAGAGCAGTTAAAGAAACCCAGGTAAAACAACAGATTTTTCCTCAATTCACTGCAAAGCTGAAAAACACTCCTAAAATTTGTGCCAAAGTAAGAGGAATGAAAAGAAGCAAAGCTTTCCATCAGTGCGGTCTGAATTGATACTGAATGCAAGTAATTTTTTTCTTTCAGATATTGCAGAAAACTCCTTTACAGAGGCCTCCTTGAATATTTTCTCTTCATGAACATAGTCATTCCAGCCTGAAGAACCTACTTCATTTGGCTTAGCCTTCACTAATTTAGCAATTAACAACTAACAGCCAGATTGTTTTTCTGAACCCAAGGGCACTAGTGCAATAAAATATCTTCTGATGTATAAGCTCATTGCAATCTCAGAGCTCCTAAAAGCTAACTTTTCTATCCTAATAATTTTTGCTGATGCAGGAGCCAGTCGTAACTATACTGCAAGTAACAAAACAGTGCATAATACTCTCTAGTCAGACAGCATTTATTGTGCTATAATTTGTTCTAAGACAATAGGGGAGATGCAAATTCTAGAGAGGCATATTTATCTGTAGGTCAAACAATAACAAAATATTGAAAAACTGTCTTAATGATTTTTACAGTGTGGTGGAAAAGAACCTAATTCCATAGAGGGGTGCTGCTGTTCTCATAAACAAGGAGAATAAAGCTGAAAGGTTTATTAATGCCACCAAGGCACTGAAATAGAATTTGGTTTATATCGTACAACTGTATAGGTGTTTATTATTTATAAAACATTCTTCTTTTTTAAAGGTCTCCATTCTAAGCCCTCTTCTGATGCTCCATATCTTGCTTTTCCCCCTTGGTTTTAAACAGCAGTTGTATTCCAGATGCAGCTTTAAATGGTGCTGCGTTAGCTGCTACCTTTCACTTTTTATTACAAAATGTAGTCTATTATACTGGCAGTATTTTTCATTGAAAAATAAAAGTTTAAAACTGCTGACTCCTTAGAAGTTGTGTGGAAAAGGAGTTGCTCTGCATGTGCCATATGGTGCTCAGCACCTTGTAGGATCAGGCCCTAAATGCCAGCAAATCGCAATTTACTGACAGGCAGTACACTGCTCCTGCTCATCCCTGGTGGTGAGCCTCATCTCTGCTTTGAAGCAATCAGTACTGACACTGTAAGCACCAAACCAGCTGTCACTGCTGTTCTTGGCAGTCAAAATTGCATGGTCACTGCTGTTCTTGGCAGTCAAAATTGCATGAGACCATGTTGTAAAACACTCAGTAGGGTGAGTGTGTTTTCAGAACTTGTGTGAAGAGAGCCCAGCACTCTTCAGAACACAAAGTTTGTGTGTCTCTCTGTTCTGAAAGTGCAGCACTGAAAAGGAAAGTGGTTCAGAAGAGCCAGTGGTGAGGTGGTAACAGCAGCCTTCTCTCAAAGCAAAGTGCTGATATATCCATGAGAAACTACCTATTCCAGTTTAGTGGTTTGTTACTGCAGTGAGGCTCTGTGACATACAGACAGGGCAGCTGTCCAAAGCTTGGGTCACACAGTAGCATCTCCATCAGGAACTCAAACATATCCATCTCTTCTTGCCCATAGCATAACTATTAATGACAGAGTGAAAGTCAACAAACACCAGGGACAGGGGTGTCTGTCCCTGTTTATAGGCTACCACTGTCAGCCTGACCCCACATACCCGACACTTCTGCAACACACTATTCAGGTCAGTTCTGAGTGACCATTTTCTATGTTATCATTTCTGAATTGTGTATTATACAATAATCTGCTATCACTGGAGACTAGTTAAAGTGACCTTGCAGGTGCAGTGCTCCTAAACCCTTCTGTTGTGCTACTCATGCTACAGCTCCCACTACTCACTCCCAAACTACTGGAGCCTCTGGCAGCTGGCCAACATGCTTGGAATCCTGATTTTATGGTGTGTACAAGCTGAGCAGCCATCAGCATCCCTGTAGGGCCAAAGACCAGCCATGAGAGTTAGCCAGGTGTGGAAACTTGCAATCACTGATCCTGCAGGGAGATTGGTACTTATAGCCTGGAGACCTGAACCACATCTGGGTAGGTAGTAGGGCTTTTGTCTGTAATGGAGGTTGATTGAATAATGTTTCAGTCTTATGTAGGAAACAAGAGTGCAAATTAATTGTGGCAGTGTTTGTGCTTGATGGGAACACCTCTCCACAGGGCTGTCAGATGGTGGCTTCTGCCAGGGCCAGATGGCTTCAGATTGGACATGGGAGTGGGACAGTAGAGGGTTCCATATAGAACCATCTAGTAATCACATAAACTATAAAATACCTTTGTAATGAGGAGCTTTAATTTTAGCTTTTAAAAAATATACTGGTACAGACTGATGAATAAAGCATTGATATTTTTTTAAAGTTATTTATAGCAGTACCACATTTTCTTATAATTGTTTCAATGCTAGTACTAAGTAATGATAGTTTTTAAAAGTACAATTGCTTGCAAAGTATTTTCTCTACCAGTTTGTGAGTAAGTACAGAATACTGTGGTAGCAAGATCCTGTTTGGTTTAATGTACAACAATTGCTGTATTCCTAGTTTTAATTTCCATCTGCTTTTCAGCATGATCTATTGAGGGGACAGGGTGTTGTTATGTGGTGAAAAATAATTATAATAAAACTCTATGTGTATATATGGCAGAAATAATGGCAATCAATTTGTCTTAATAGAAGCAACAAGAACTTAAGACCTTTAGTGTGATCTGAAGCATCCATACTCAACTATTTCATGTGGTGATTACCAAGGTAGTGATCATCAGTTATTCCTCTGTTATTGTATGTAGACATTATCAACCTTAAAGAAAAATAAGTATTAGTTTGTTGGGTTTTTTTCTTGGCAAAGTCTACATCTATTTTCTGTGTCTCATTCTGCATCTCCAGTTGTACACTCATTTGATGTCCAGAAATACATACAATTAAACCATCAAATCACACCCTTATTGACTGGCAAAGACAGATCTTCTATACAAAATATAAGAAGAGATTAGTTAAAACAGCCAGTAGAGTGGCTGTAAAGCTTCCCAAAAGTGACTACTGTAGCCAGCTGAAAGCAAATTTTTCTGTATTTCTCTTGCTGTAGATTTGCTGGGGAAAGCAGTAATAGCTGTGCATATCTACAGAGTTTTTTAGACACCTCTGTCCGGTTAGTCTCTGAAGGACATTTCATACTATTCCCCATTTCTGCAGTGCCTCCTCTGCTTCTGGTATCCTTTTCCTACCTGTTCCAGGCAGTTCATTTGTTATACATCATGCTATTGCTAGGTGGTCGTTTGTGCTCTTGGAGCTAGGAGAGGATTTATCCCAGTTTCTGCTAGCATATGAACAGTGTTAATGTTTAGTCTAAAAGTTTTAAATGGCAATGGTTTCCTTTTTCTTTGTTTAACTTAACACTATTGTCTGCTTATAAGAAGTGCTAGCAAGGGAAAAAAAAAAAGTATGTGACCTATTAAAATGAAAGATTGCCCATTCTTGTAATTACAAGTAACAGGAAGCCTGGTAGTACCTTGTTTGTTAAATACCTCTGACCTCTTATAAAAAAAGAACATTGTACAAAAAGTCACAGCACATCTAGAGCGAGAGCCCTGCTCTTTGCACATGTGTTAGTCATTTACTAGATTTCCCACACACACTTCTTGTTAGAACTGTAGTGAACTGATAGCTACACATTCAAACACCAGCAGACAATCCCCGTTAGGCTGCCTTGGAAGCATTTGCTAATAACACTGCCATTCTTCTCTGGCTCAGCTTGCTAGTTACTGTAAAATTATAAGGGGGCCCATTTTAATCTGGTTTGGACCTACGAAGAGGTCCCTGGGCCAGCAGTTTTAGGTCTAACTCTGGAAGGGGAAAAGGAGACTTAAAACTTCCCGTGGTTTTCATGGTGGATTCCTTTGCAAAAGTTTAAAGTGCAAACACTGGATTGCCAGGGCTTTTGCAAACCATGATAGCTTAGCCTGCATGTTGCTCAGTCCCCAGGCCTTTGTCAGGGTCTATCAGGTGTGAAGATTTAGCTCCTATTACAAGGACTAAAGAGATCAGCTGCAAATAAAATATATGCTGTGGATTAGACAAAAGCCCTATTTCTTTGCTCTAAATCCATCTATGCCAAAGATAAGTACCTCAGAGGACATTCCTTAGTGCTACTCTGTGACTGTAGGGTAGTTCTTAAGCCCAATTTTGGAGTCTTTTCCAGTAATTTACTTTGCTCACTCTGGAGAACTGAAGCAGTTTTCTAACACACACTTTCAAACTTGAAAGATTGATCACATGAAAATGGAAATTACCATCATTTGACTGCAATTTAAAGAAGCAAATCTAGCCATTCACCACAGTTATGCATCTGAAATATTAGGTGGCTGCAATCTGGTTTGGGTTTTTTTCCCCTACAAAGTAAGCTGTCAAACTCCTGTTCATATTTGTTGTGCAATTTAAAAAAAAAGTTTTTCTCCCTTGGTGAACCAGTTCTGGTTCTGAACTTCTGTTAATGGCATCTTCAATGTTATAAATGCTTATCTGCAAAGTAACGAGCAAACTTGTGGAAACCTAAGGGAAAAGAATAACATGAGGGGAGGGGAAATAAAACAACCTCCAGCTTTGCACTGGAAATGTTATTTGTCAGGGCTCTAAAACTACTTGAAATGACAAAACAGAAATGAAACGGGAATCAATGAAGTTATTTAACACGTATGCATGGAACACATGTGCTAGTGTTCTACACATCTTTTACTGAGTTTGTGACTGCTTTTTGATAAGCACATTTAAAGCCAGCTTTGAAAATCCTTGCTTGGTCCTAAAGGAAGTAGAGCTGTTAGTCCCTCAAAAGTCAGTACCATGACTTGATTTACTTATTCAAGTGACCTACATGCCTACATCTGTGTTTGTGAACTTCGATACAATAAAAGGTAATTCATGTATTTATAAAGCACAAAGAATGAATGATATTTATGTATGATGACACTTATGATTTCTTATGATTCCTTTCTAAATAATAACATCATATATGGAAATTTTTTTCTTTCCCTAACAGAAAACTATACTTTCATTTCTAGACCACCTGCTCTCATTCAAATGACTGTTCATTGAAAATAAATGTTAGGTAGCCCAAATTGTCAGACAACTGTGTAAAAATTCATTGAAAAGGCAAATATAGTGAAAAGATCATAGGTGGGACATCAACTAGATTGGAGAAGCCTCTGGAGTAAACTTTCCTTTATATGCTTATAATCTGCAGTGCTTCTGAATCACTCTTAATAGACAATGCAAAGTTTCTATGTGTGAAAATAGAGTCATAAATAATACGGATGTGATTGGCTGGCAGTGCTTGCCTCATTGGTTTGAAACACCACTTGAACTGGGATTTGAGGAGGAGACTCAAGTCAGTACCATGACTTGATGCATCTTTGGAAAATTTTCGTTCATATCTTTTCTTTAAGTCAATCACTGCATCCTCTAGGGTACTTGTTGCTAATGGAGACAGAAATACTATTTCAGTCTGGTTTTAATACATTTCACACATAGATTCATTGTGCACTGCTTTTTCAGCTGAAATAGAATTTCAACATTTTGGTGATTTTTAAGAAGTATTTTTTGAAACACCATCACCTGTAATAGGGTCTTACTTAGAGGGAATAATGAACATATTTGTCTGTCAAACGTCAGGATATCTTGTTCATGAACTCTTACTGTAGTTTTCATACCACTGACTCAAATTTGTTCAAGTAAGGGGATGATTATGAATAGTCCTTGTCATTTCTCTAGCTTCTTACAATGCTTCTAATAACCTTCAACTACTTCATTATTTATATTCTCTTCATGACCACTAAAGTCACATTTATATATGCATCTGAATATTTTAGAATAAAGAGGAGAACTTTAAAGAACAATACATAGGTGACACATTTTCAGACTTGGGCCTTCATGTTAACCTAATGAAATGGCCTGACTGCCCTAACTTAAGCTTAATTTTGTTTTCTGTGAAAGGTATTCCCTATTCCTTGTTCTGACCTCAAATATATGTTTATATGCAGGCATTAATGTGTATGTCTAAATGCACATGCATACATACTAGAACAAATATCTCTTCCTCATGAATGTATATGATGAGAAATTCAGTATATTTAGTGGTTTAAAATCAGTTCAGGACAAGTCATCCCAAGTCTCAAATTTGTGGCAAGCTCATTTTCAATGAGAAAAATAAGCCATCAAGTGCAGTTTTCTTGGAATAAAAAGTAACAACCAGAAAATTCCCTACAGATAAAGAAGGGAACACCCATGGAAGACTGAATATAAAATCTGCAGCATAGATGAGCCCAAGGAATTGGACCTCATTGATGAAAATGGACAGATCCTCAGTGAATATAAGTGGGAACCACTGAATTGGGGAATAGATGAACTGAGGATTAATTAGAGCCAAGCAAATTTAGAGCAGTGTGGAACCTATAGCTCGCTGACATGAGACTGTAGGTTTACAGAAGTTAATGAGCCTTATAGGACATTCAGGTCTGCAGCTTCCTTCAGTTTGGTGAGCACTTATGAGCAGATCTGCGGTGGCACCAAAGTACTGTATGTGTACGGTCTCATGAGTGTGAATTAGATATGCACTTCTAGCCCCAGGAATTTTTGGAAGTATTTTTTGTTTTGCAGTAGACTTCTGAACATCTGGAAATGCTGGCAATGTAATGTCTCAGTATAAATCATAAAATGACTGGAATTGACTTGTTTTATCCTAAAACTGGCTCTTTTAAACATTATTACACCACAGCAAAATGAAACAAATTCCTTTCCCTTTGCTGTAGGAGAAGGGACATTTGGTCTCTCAGGAAATCCCCTGTTTCTTTTTCTTATCTTCTGACCATCCCTTAAGATAGAGACAAAGAGGTTTTCTTCGGCTAGTACAAATAAAGGCAAGGTTTTGGATGTGTTCTGGTCAGGTAAAATTGCTTTTGCTGCTGCTGTTACCATTCACATTTTTAATAACTATTCTATGACTTTCACTCCCCATCAATCTATCCATGAATAGTTATTCTATTTGCAGCTATTTTACTTGCTCCCTTGTCCCTTGAAAGACAGCTGTGCAGTTTTTCAAGCACTGATACTGCTTCCACTGCTTGGCTGATCTTCCCAGAGGCATCAAGGGCAGCTTAATCCTCCCAAGGCACCTCACCAGGCTGCTGCACTTGGTAGGGGTTCTCATATCTGAAGAGCTGTGCTGTGCTGTGATGTTACTGGCAGTACCAACAAAGACTGCTACTATGATGGGTCAAATTCTGTTTTGGCAGATCTCTTTTCACTTATAATTTTCTTTGCTTTTCTTAGGAGACTGTGATAATTTTGTAATACCTTGAGAAAATACAGTACCTGAGAAAACAGTCTCAGGTTGAAATTGAATGGTAAGTATTTCCAACTGTACATTACACTAGTATAAGCATCTTTCTCATACCATTTGGAGCACTTGCAGTTCTGTTCTACATGAAGAATCTAAATGAATATAAAATCACCTTCAGCTAGTTAAAAACAGCAAAAGATATGAACCAGATCTATGTTCCAGAAAACAGCTTTGGAGTACTGCCAGCTCTGGATCCTGCGGCAAGTGCTGCATCAGCCTTATCTCTCACTCACTGCTGTCAAATATTTGCAGAATTGCACTTCTAAATGTTTTAATCCTTCTATTTTTGCTGATACATAAATGATGCCAAACACAGTTTTTGAAAACAGGCACATAGTAGCTGCCATATTTGTACACCTTAACATATATGGAAAGTTGTCTAACAGGGAACCTCAGCTTACTTCTACAGAAAACTTGGTTCAAAAGACAAGTAAGAAAAATGTGATCAATATACTAAGACAACTAATTGGTATTTGGGTTATAGTTACATGCTGGCAATGATTAAATTAATTAGAAGACATACTGTGCTAAATTGCAAGCTCTTTGTATGCTTCTGGTGTGGTTGAGGACCTGTAGAAAGACTCTAGTTTGTGTGTGTTGAAAAGATTCTTGTTAAGATCACTAGCAGAGCTGTGGATATACATGCACATATACATAATGCACATGGCTGTGTGTATGTGAGAGACATTTATTCAGAGTAATGTGAAGACAAAATTACTTCTTTCAGTCAGATAGAATGGATTGTGGTTTGCTCTTTTAAATACATGTTGTGTTCTAGGAGAGATCTCTTCAGAGCAAAGCAAAATGATTCATACATGTTTGCCCAGAGCATGTCCTCTACAGTCTCACACTAAGAATTATGCAGAACTCAACACTCACTCTGAGACTGTCAGCAGTCACCAGTGCAATTCCATGGGTAGGGTTTACACATAAAACCTCCAGTCATGTAGTGAGAGCAACTAGGTTTTTTTGCAAGGACTAAAGGTAAAATTTGCACCAAAATGAGTCCCCTATTCATTTTACATATTATTACTTGCATCACAAGCCATTACATTTGTTGCTTTTATGCTTGTTGAATATTTTGTCTTCTCTTATTTTCTCTGTTAAGTGTTACATGTGTTATACTGTGCCTGATTATTTTATGATGTTATGTCCACATTTAATATATTGAGTAACTATTGGGATATATTTAATACATTGTCATTATCTCAAATAATATGCAAAAGCTAAAGCTAACTAAAACTAAGCAGTCGTTGTTAACCAAATAATGCTTAAAAAAACTCACAGACAACATTTGTAATGGTAGTCAAACAGGACAAACCACATTTATCCACAACTGCTTATAGAAGTAAAGAGGATGTCTTCCAGCTTTCAGGTTCATCCCACATTAAAGATTGGAATTATGTCCCAGAGAAGAGGATTACCATCAAACTGAAGAAAGATCAGCTGGCATAGAGGAAAGGCTTAAAAGTGTGTACACATATGTGCTGAGATCTGACCATATTCTGTGTACTGTGCAAAGAGTAGAATTAGGCTATGTGTTCAGAACATAACTCATAAAAGCACAACTGTAGCTAGTGCCCTAAGAATGAACACCACAGAGTTCTAGGAGATCAGGGCTCTGCTGTTTACATTTAATACAATATTTTGGATGTCAACCACAGTTTTGACTCAGTAAAATATATTTCTTACAATATTATGTTTCTTACTCTAGTCTCAGTTGGAAATCATGAAGTAGCCATGAGGTCACAGAACTAACAACACTTGAAAATGTAAATTTGACTCACTTCAAGAAATATGATTTTTTTCTGTTTCATTTAAACCTCTTTGCCTTTCCATTCTTCAGTGCACTTCAACTAGGGTGCAATGAAATTTCTATGAAGGTCAAATTAGTCATCTTTGTCTCCCTGTATTCAACATAAAATGGTCAGGCATTTATAAGCTAGTTCAGACCTGGAAATTTTAAAAAACTCAAATGAGGACTTTGCAGATAAGGAAAAATATAATTTAATTTTTAATAGTCATTAATTTTCTGTTAGTAAAACTGTAACATATTTAACGGCAGATTTACAAAATTGAACAAAACAAATGTCAATAGTCAGAAATGAAACCAATACAAACTGGTTGAGCAAAACAAGGAAATCATTCACTATTTCACATTGTTCAGTTGTCTCCAGACAAGCAGGGCTCCATCACATGTAATGATTACTTGGCAATACAAATATCCATCCCACTTCATTCTTCTTCCCCCAGATTTATGTGCTGAGCATGACATCACACAGTCTGGAATATCCCTTTAGGCAGATTGGGTCAGCTGTCTTGGCTCTGTCTCCTCACAGCATATTATGAACCTACAGACAACATGCTAGTGTGGTAGTGTGAGAAATAGAAATGGACTCTGTAAGCACTGCTTCCTGAATTTCCAACACTGTTTTCAGCATGAATGTAAAAACACAGCTTCATAGCAGCTACTGTAAAGAAAAATCACTCTATTCTAGCCAGAACCATCTCAATGAGAAATTCAGCTCATCCTTGAGAAGCTACCAATTAAAAATCTTGTAAAAGTGATTAGATCATAACTATTAGAATGTGAATAGATCTACTTCCTCCAGTAATCATACAATCATGGAATCTCAGAATGACTTAGGTTAGAAGGGACCTGAGAGATCATGTAGTTCAAATCTCCCTGCCATGGGCAGGTACACCTCTCACTGTATCAGGTTGCCCAGAGCACTGTCCTACTTGTCCTTGAGCACTTGCAGGGATGGAGCAACCACAATCTCTGTGGACAACCTCTTCCAGTGCCTTACCATTCTCAAAGGGAAGAAATTTGTCCTAAAATGTAATCTAACTCTACCCTCTTCTAGCTTGAAACCACTCCCCATTGCCCTATCACTAGAGTCCCTTGTAAAAAGCCCCTCTCCAGCTTTCCTGTAGGACTCTTCAGGAACTGCAAGGCTCTTATAATGTCCCCCCAGAGTTTTCTCTTCAAGCTGAACTGCCCTAATTACCTCAGTTTGTTTTTCTCTGGATTTGCTCAAACAATTACATGTCGTCTTTGTATTGAGGACTTCCCAGCCACCCAGCCACCTCCACTACCCATCCACTGTACCCAGTGTTTACTGATCTGTGTGTCTTTTATTTTAGAGATTATATAAAGTCCATTGAAAATTCAATGCCAGCACTATGCAGAGTTTGGAAAGAATAGTCTTCTAGTCTGTGATGCCACAAAGGTGATTTGGCTGCAAGTTGTGTCTTTTGGATCAGTGTTTTCAGCTTATCTCAAATGATTCTTTCACTGACAAAGAAAGGGCAAAAGTAACTGTTGAATACGAATCATGTCATGTTCTCTCTTAACTAACATCATCACCTCCAACTTAGAAGTGTATTCAGTTTGCCTGCTCCTAGGAGTTTCCCTTGACCTTAACACTTTCTCATAAGCATTGTCCTGGTGGAAACCAAGTAGATAGCAGCTTACGGCAGAGATGCATTTACTTATAGATGCATCAGAAAACTCAGACAGGTAGGACAAAATGAATGAAACTGTGTTACCCAGCAGAATCACAACGGCAAATAAGTAGAATGAAGCTACTGTCATTCATAGATTTTTATCTTTAAATCACTATTGCATTATTGTTTTTCAATGGCATTTTCTCAACAAAATTGCCAAAAGTAGATTAGTTTGGAATGGTAGATTCTGAGTATCTGTGGTTTGCCAAGAAAATATGACCATTAGGAAACAACCGTTTCCTTGTAGTTGCTGAGAAAATAATGAAAATTCAAGAATCAATTATACTGAAGATATTGTTCCATGTTCTTTTATGGGAAGAGAACAGGTGTTTAACAATTTACATAAATTATACAAAATCTAAGGCATTTGCAGTAACCGAACACTTAGCAATAGCCATGAATGAAAATGTAAGTTGGCTGATGGTGTTTTGTATTTCAACCCGTGCCTCTTGAGCAGTTGTGTAGTTTTAGGACTGTGAAGATTTCTGTCACATATACTATTTTCATGGATTCATAACTCAATCCTTAAGTAAATTCTGATTTCAATTTAGAAGGCAAAGATTTTAAACTGAGAGTGGATTTTTTCATTTATTTTAGGTTAAAGGAGCAAAGTCAGCCTAATTGTCTCTAAGTTACACAAGTGCAAAAATGGAATGCATTGGTTTAAAACACTATGCTGCTACAACTCAAAACTGCTTTGGTTTTTTAAGGGGAAAGTACACATACCATTAGTATGAGTTGTGGATTAGTTCATTTTGGAAACTTGGAAAAGAAATATAAAAATGCTTGATTTCTTAGCTCTTTATGACAATGTTTGATCTCTAAGTATACTCCATTTCTTCAGCCAAACTTTCTTCAGGATGCAGTGCCTTGCTCTGCCATCATTTAAATAAGACATCTTTCAGTTTAATACATTTTAAGTGATTCTGGTGAACAATTTGAATTCATTTTAAAATTTACAAGAAATTCATTGTCTACCTTTCCACAAAGATTCCACATTCTTAAAGATTTTGACAGGTATTGGAGAACTGAAATGAACAGTTCAAGAAAAGACACTGCAGACTGCACAATCTACATTATCTATTAAAGGTTAAATTTAACCTAAAAGGAAAGCAATTGGTAAGTGACCAGAAATGTTGTCTTCATTCTCTCTCTTTCCTAAGAACTGGTGAAGTGACAAGTTTTGAAGGCACTATTCTTCACACTACAATAAACTTTTAGTATTTGTGGCAGACCTAAGTTGGGCCATAGAATTGTCCCAGATTGTGTCAAATACTGCTCATGTGTTTTGGTTTATTCCTAGGGAGCTACATGGTTCTTTAAAGCAGCCATAACAACCAGATCTAAATTTTGCTGGTAATCCAATGATCCAAAATTCTGTGCAGAAATAGCTGGAAGTTCCTCTATGTTGCATTGTGTTACAAACAATAACACTAAATAATCTAGAAAACACATATCAATTTCTAGTAGATTAATTGAAGTAATGTTGTAGAAGAGAAATGTTCATGTAGATTCAATTAAATTTGTTATGTCATGACAGGTCCTCCTGTCAGGTGATTCCTTAAACAGCAGAAATTTCTAGTCCCTGTAGTTTAGTGATTTATTCTACAAAACTATTTGGATCAAGGGAAAAAAGCATTAACACGGTTAGTCAGAATTCTCAACAATTTTAATTAACCAAATCCTTTCTGATCACACAGGAATTTTCATTTGTGTCAATGTAATGTGTTAATAGAATACATGTGCACGTGTCTTTGAATGTGGATTTCATGCTATTTATATGCCCAAATTTCAAAGTGAGTAAAAAATTACACAACACATTTTGCAAATTTAGTTTATAAATTAATGAAAAACTCCCTTTATATTTTATGGCAGCAATTTAGATCTTTCCTCTTGTTTCCTGGACTTTGGTGTGAAATAAAACCAAGTGCAGATTACAATTACCAAGAATATCACTATAAAATTTTTCAAGAAATTATCAAGCTCTGTTCTTTTCCTTCTGTTCTATTGCTCCCTTTATGCCTTTTCATATAAATGTTCATGCAACAATGATGTGTAGATTAAAAGAACCAGATGTTTATGAACAAATATTTCTATTTGAAGGTCAGAGAGCAAAACAGGCACATCTAGTATGAGTGTTAATGTTGATTTGATTATTCACTGGCAATTAAAAAGAAAAAGCTATATTATCAAACTGTTTTTTCAACAGTTCTGCCAAACAGTTCTCAACTCACTCTTGCCAAAGTCTTAGCATGCCAGTAGGGAAGGCTGCCAGACCCATCAGAGGACTGCCCAGTTACAGCCACATTAGGTAGGGTGATTGAACAGCATTTATGCTGATCTAAACAAACCTATTAGAACTTGCCATAATAGTCATTAAGCAGGAATGTTTCTGCTAAAATATGGACATTGTCTGGAGTATAATAGAGTTTATGTGGAGCAAGGAGGCTAAAAAATGCAGAGCTCTTCTGTAGGTCCTAATGTCATTCTAATGGAGATTTCCTTGATTCCCCAACAGCATATAGCTGACTTAGCAAATCCCTAATTGCAGGCCCTGAAGGCAAACTGTACTTTTCAGCTCTCTGTACTTTATATATATGTGCATTTATAATTCAGTGATTCCCCCAGGATTTTAAAAAAGGGTAAGTGTAAATGTCATCTGAATACCAAAGGCAATAAAGGAATAGCTAGTTGGGACCAGTGGCATTCAGTTCTCCCCATGCTCCCAACCCTCAATTTCATATTTTTAAGTGAAGTTGAACGTTAATGCATCCTGAAATGTATTGTTGTGAAACTGCTGTGTTATTGCATAGGGCTCTGAGGCTACTGGGAAATTATTTTACTGTTCATCTCTAGAACTCCAGAGGCAAGAATATTTTTCCTGCCAGGAACACCACTGTTATTCTTCCTTGATCTACTTTTCTGTAGTTTTCCACTTAGCCTTAATTTTGTGGGTCTGTTCTTCTGCAAGTTCTCCTCTAGTTCTCTAGTGACCAGTGCTAAACTGTAACAGAATTTCTCTTTTCATGTTTTCTTCTCTTCCATGTCTATAGTACATTCATACTAGTGTCACACAACATCCCTGACAGTCTATCTTTGATGTCAACAGTAAAATGTGTTTGGATCACAATAAAGTATTTCCCTTGTCTTTTGTTAAAAATGGGACAATGTTTTTTTTTCTAAGTTCTTATGTGCCTGAGGTAATCTCAAAAGGAAAGAAAGTTTACAGGTTGATATATTGTGTCCCAACACATATACAGATACTACCTTTAAGTAAATACTCACCCAAAATTGCGAATTAGGGGTACAGAAGGATCCAGGGAGTTTTGTCTCTGTGGTGGTGAACACAAGTACAATTTTGCAGTTTGTCCCAAACTTGTATTTGCAAAAGCCTTTCACAGCAACAGACATTAGTATATTACACATATAGCACTTCCAATACCCCTCAAAAAAAATCTTTTCAAATTACTTATGTAGATTTTTATTTTTGCAGAGACTTATTTTGGAATTGCCCTGCTCAGGAGACCACATGCCTTAATTACAATGAGCCCACCAGGGCAGAGCTCAGAGGGAGCTGTGAAAAATGACATGCTAATCCATAATTCTTCAGGCATACACTTGTCATGGTATTAAAGCCTGTTATTTTGGGACATTCCAGAGCTGAAAGTATGTCCTGGAAATTAACTTTTTTCCCAATGATCTGTCATTTGAAAAACTGTGGCCAATGAAACTGTGGGCATAAGGTCATGTGAAAAAAATATCTGTCTGACTAGAATTGTTCATGGTTAAAAACTGTAAGTACATGCAGGGTGAAAGAAAAAATATATTATTCTTGGATAGCAAACACAGACCTGGCTTCCTACAAGTATGATTTTTAGAAAAGTAGCAGTTCCCCAAAAGTAGTACTGAAACTGGGAAATTAAAGCAGGTTTTATGAAGATGAGCAGTGACTCATCTAACTACGGGACACATTCCTAATGCTAATGGCTTTTAAATGGATAGAAAAGAGTGAGAGATTTTTTGATACTTAGAACTCATCAATCCTGTCTTGGACAAAAGCCCTACATGATCCAAGAGCCATCATTTCACCTTTTTCCTCTCTGAGTACTTACTCCTTATGTCTTTACTGTTGGTAAAATTTTCCAGAGTCTATTTTGTTTATTCATAAGCTTATTGATATTTTTATATGTATTTTTTATTCATGTGTAAAACTAGAGTAGCACTGTAGAGATTATGCAGGGACCTGCTTTTGTACAGCCTCATCTGTCCTACATTTGGTCTTTTCACTAACTCTGTAAATATGAAAGAGAGACTGGTAGTAGGATACCATACTTGTCTATCCAGTAGAAAAAATGGTAAAAAACAATGTTGGGTGCCTCTAAACATACTGAGGAATAAAGAAGAAGAGAGAGTACTTTAAAATGCCTTTTCAGTTCTGTGAAAGGAAATACAATCACTTATCAAGACTGAAAACATTCTTTGCCACAGCTCAAATAGTAAAAATATGGACAAGCAGCCTGTAATGATCAGGATTAGAAAACAAACATTCATGTGGTTACTCATATTATGTATAATGGGTATTAAGAAGTATACTGGACTCACAGCTATGGTCAGTAGTCAGTTGTTCTGCCTTTCAATATCCTCCTTACAAAGATGCCTACCTTAATCAGAAGTACCTCTTGGATAGTCTTATTTGAATTTGCTAATCTATTGCATATCTATCAGTGTATAAGAAGCAACCACACAAATACACAAAAAGTTGGAAATATTCTATTCTCTGTGGTCCATTTTGACTGCGGTGTGTGTTGGTGTTCATACCATCTCCCTAGGTTTAGATAAACTTAAAACCTCTTAATGATAGAGGAAAAATAAGTAATGGGCTGATTTGCCTTGCATGTATAATTTTTTCTGGATGTCTAATAATGATCTTCTATCTGACAAGTTTATTCCTTAATTTTGACAGTTCTATTTAGTCTTCACATATCTGTTTCTATCTATTCACTCTGTCTGACATTCTACTGCATGTGTACACTGTATAGATGGATTTATTTGATTGTTTTTTGTCTTGCCATACAATGTTAATGTCTGAGAAGTCATGCAGAAACTGCACAAACACGAACCTGCATGCACTCAAACACAATTAAATTTCATGTGCCTTCTTACTATTTCATTATGAAAAACATTTGTGGAGAAAACTGGCTTTCAACATAACTTAAAAAGACTTAGACTAGTCAAACTCAGTGTTTTCCCTCAGAAATGGTAATGTGTCTTTCCAAAGATTATCTTCATTACTATGGAAACCCTTTCCTAATAGTATTTACAGCAAGTGAGAAGAGTACATGTTCGTTTTAGTACAGTCATTTTCTAGAAAATCCATACTGCCACCACAAGACAGTCAGGTCAAAAACCTACGAGAATTTGGAAGCTCAAAGTTGCTATTTCTCAGCAGACACATAAGCAAGTGGGGGCAGAATGTGGGAACAAAGGAGATTAGTCATCCAATCTAATCCTCCACACAGCATATTAGTTAATAGAGTTGTGTGAATAATTGATTTTTTCCACTTTGCTGACTGAACATCTAAAACAAAACATTTTTCCAAATTTCTCTTTAAAATGAAAACCAGAGAAAATGGCTTTAATATAATGTCTTCTTTAACTTGCATTTTTTAGTACAAATTTTATCTTCTCATCTAATACTGTTTTGAAACAAAACATACAACTTTCACCAATGTTTTTATTAACTGACTTTAACATAAATTTCTTAAATAATTTTGCTAAGGATTGCCTTCTTCCTTCACAAAAACACAGTGAAAAGTGTTAATTAATATTTTTTATATGGTGAAATCATAAACTTCACCACAGTAATATGCTGTATTTTGATGTATTACAATTCACTGTTGTTTCTAGGCAGATGTAATCTGCAAATACGAAGCAGCTATTACTGGTATTAAGGACTATTACTAGCAACAAGCACCTGTCCTGTTATTGACCTTGTGCACATATAGTTAGTTCTTGACATCTGTAGGTACACATTGCTTTTTATGAACTTTACTGGATGAACTTGTTGGATTTACATTAAATGGCCATCCGTTCTTTGACCAACTATTGTCAGACCAAGTTGTTTAAAAATCTTATGTAACTGTGCATACAAATCTGTATTTCTTTTTTTATTTTTGTATGTGAATATGTGTTTTCTATCAAATTTTATTTCAGGTAGGAAGATGATGAAAACAAATGGTTGTGACTGCCCACTGCATTAAAGATACAGGTTACAGCTGTAAAAAACCTATGCATCTTGAAAATTCTTGTTACTTATAGCCAGCTGTCAAAACTGTTTTATAATAATTACTATTAATAATAATAAATTATAATTAAATAATTTAATACTTTAAAATAATTAGTAACAATTAATAATACTACTATTCTATGAGACACAAAAGGCAGCAGATAATCAATTTAGGTTCTTTACCACTGGAAGTCTCAGGACCTCAGAGTCTGAAAAATCTCAGAGTGATTTAGAATGGTTTAAAGTTTAGATTTGGTATAGAACTTAAAATGCCACAGTAGGTGAATAGTTTTTTTCTAAGTGTTAATACATGTCTCTGGTAAAGAATTTACATTTAGCTTTGGACAACGTCTTTTTCTTCTATACCTTATAAATAGTAAATACACAACACTTTTGGAAACTCTTGTTCCTTTTTCAGCCCTATTACATTGTTGAAGGTATTCAGGTTTTGTTCTTAATTTGGTTTTATTTCTGCAATTTCTATGGGGATATGTGAACATCATAGGTTCTCAGTATGTCCTTTTATGGTCTTGATATTTTTACTTTTAACTTAGTTGCTGTAAAAAAAAAATAAATAGGTAGTTTTAAAGGGCTTTCCATCCTAGTTAAGATATTTTTTTCAACTGCCAAAGCAATCTATGCCTTTGCTTAAATAATTACATATCTGAATATTTTCCAGATTAATTATATTCAGATTAAATACATTCAGATGAATTTTTCCTGGAGTAGCATCTGTTTCACAAGTTTCCGAATTTATATTACTGAAGAGTAAGGTTATTCATAGAAGTCCATCACCATTTGGACCAATGCAGAGAATGGTGGTGCTACAATTCCATATGATGTGTAGACAGTTAATGTGTTAATTTGGTGCTCAGTGGGCAATCCATTCCTGGCATTTGAATCCATACTCAGTAGGTGTCAGGTTCTACATCAGGGAGCAACACCAATATAGCATTTATTCCTTCAATATTTGCAAGACTTTAAAAAGCTTCTTATTTTGAGTATTAAAAACACAAAGGGAATATTTCAAGCATGTTTAGTACAGATAATTCCATATCCGTGCATCTTAGTGTGAGCTGATTGCCATAGTGAAGGTGAAAATTTGACAGAGTAGAAATAGGCTGTTTTTAGCCTTCAGAGAACAGCACATAAACAGATTCATAGAAAAGAATAAGTGTGCACTTTATGCATAACCAAAGCAGTTAGTTTTCCAACTGTAATATTGGAAAATATACCTTGGTAAATTCAGAAAAGAAATGAAACCAGGTCATTTTGCTTCTAAGTTATCTTGTGTTCACAGTACAACATGGTTCACTAATTTGCTAACTGGTCATATTTTGTATGTGAATACTTGAAACTGTTTAAAATGTAGAGAAACTTGGTAAGATTAAGGAGAACATAAGTGCTAAAGCATTGGCAAGGATGCTTGTTGGGATTCTGAGTGATTTGATTTCATTGCTTTGGCCTTCCATGTTAGCAAGTTTATCTGATTAAATCACTAAGTCATATAAAACAATTAAAAAATTGAGTTAACTTCAGCGTATTGATTTGAAAGCTTGGACTATCTAAAATGGAACAGGAAATATTTATTAGGACTGCTACAGCAGAATGCATAAAAAAAATCATGGATACATTTTGCAATATGATTTACGAACAGCCTTATTTTAAATGGATCTATGCATGTTTATGCAAGGCAAGATGATGGATTCCTGTCTTTCATTTTTTAGAGACCTCTTAAGAAACAAATAAGCAAAGAAACAATTAGATGTTTTGTCTTTATAGCATTTTACTGCCATTATAATAGTTATGTTAGAAAAGGCACTCCCATTATTGATTTCTATTTTTAGATGCCACTAACTTTCTGAAACAATTATTCTTTCAACTGAAATATCTCACACTTGTTCCTTATCCCAGAGGTGGATTGTTTTCTAAAGTGAAAAAATAAATTGCCTTTGGCTGGTTTTCTGAAATATCTAAGCAAAAAAAAAATTATGTTTCTCAGTTATTGTATTTGTTATTTATAAGTTCTTCTTGACAGGGATTTGGGTTCATGTTTACTACTTTTTATTGTAATAAAATACAGATTTCAGTTACGCTACTGTATATATAAAAGCTAGCTTAGTTTTTCACAATCAGTCTTTAATTCTGTAAGTCTAGTACACTTCAGCTGTATTTTGAACTTCAGGTGGTAAACAGCTAATTTTACAAAATTCTGTTTTATATTCCATCAAGAATAATGGCCTGAATTATGACTTAAGAAGTGCTTCATGAAAATCATTGTGAAAGACCTTCTCACTTAAGCATTTGCTGTATTTATTCTTCCTTTGGTAAGATGGTTGTCATGCATTCAGCTATCTGCCATTCTCGGTTGTAACTGTGGATTCACACTGCGAATGAACCTTTCTGCAGTGTCGGAGATTCAGGTATGAGAAGGCCTAAAATGTGTATTTGAATTCTCCTGTAATATGGCAGCTGAAAAACTTGTCTTGTGTGTCTATCAATCCTCAGTAAGAAATTTCACACATCCTCTTCTGTTTATTTCCATTCAGCACTGAATTAGTTTTTATAGTCAGAAGCTCTCCATGCTCCTAAACTTACCCCCTTGAAGCACTACACTTTCTCCAGCCATAGAGATTCCTCTATGGTATTGCTCACTTCCTTCCTGTGATCTCCTTCACCACATCTTTTCCAGTCACTCCCAGCCTTCTTTTTATGATTATCCAGTTCAATGAAATAGGACTTGGGACTTACTAAAACACTTCCTCCCCTATCCTAATTTTGTTTGTTTCTTCCCTTAGAACTTGTTTTACTAATAGCAATTTCATTGATGCTGTATCTTTTTCTTGCAGTTCTTATGGTCTAATCCCTCTGCTGTCACTAGCAGATTGTTATTGTGATGGTATGCTTCGGTCCCCCATCAACATGATCCTTATTGCCTGTACTCTGCTTCTGAGCTAATAATGCCATAATTATGCTTCTGGGTGTGATGATTGCATCCTGTTCAATATGGATTCAGAGGAAACAGATAACAGTACAATAGTTAAGGGCTAACTTGAGCAATAAGCTCAAGTGTGAGTGTGGCATGTAAATATGACTATGAGTCAATTGTCTTACCCCTATAAACAGTTGCAAACCAAGAGTCCTTTGAGCTCTCCTGCATAGCAGCTGGCTGCACACCAGGGACACCTGTCAAGGATATTCCTTGAGGTTGAGAAATGACTTGTCACAGCAAATCCTCTGTAAGTGACTAATAGCATGCAAAATGTTGAAACTTGATGAAGATAATATTTAAGATTAACTGTGAATGTACATTCTTTTAAATGTGAGGTTCTGCTGACGGCTTTGTCTGACCCCGTTCTCCATGCAGTAAACAATCCGGTGTACTTTGACATCAAATCTTGCTAAAAAGTTGCATTTACTGGTCAAACTTTGTTAAATCACTATTTTACAACAATAAATACATTATCTCTTGTGAGTGAAGTGCATAGTTTTATTTCTGACAATTACCTAGTTTTTTGTGATACCTAGCAACATTTTTTGTTTAAGTCTGGTCAGTAGAAACACATTTATTCTTCTACTAAGGTTATCTGCTTCTTATTCCAGATGGGATCCATTTCTTTTCTAGAGAATTATCATTAATACCCTATTAATTGCTTGCTCTTTGTTCTAAAAGTGGAAGTGAAACACTATGTAGAAAGGTAGGCTGTGTTTCCCCATTGAGTGCATATGTACCTTGTATGCTTTCTCTACCTTTGTTTCCTTTTATTCTTTTCCCACATACCCACAATCAATTGATGTTTATATCTATGTATGATCCATTACTAACTTCTTTAATCTCTTCAAGCACATTAAGAAGATAAGTGAGAACCAAGAATTCAATTCTTAAACTCCTGTCAAAGGAAATAAACCAAGAGGGAACAAGGTCTCTGAAGTATTTTAACTGAAAAGATTGTGGTGTGATCCTGCAGTAAAATGAACATCAGCAAGAAATTTCTTTAAAAGTCTGCTTTGGAGGAAAAAAGCACTTCTTTAGCATCAACCTGATATGATTCAAATTGTAGTAAACCTAGAGTTCTATAGCCATAGATCTTTCTGGATTTTGTTTGAAACATTTCAACATAAGTTCAGTGCCTTCCTGCATGTTTAATAACAATTGGAACTCTATAAATGCAATTAGAGTGGGATAACATTATATTTGTAGAGGGGCACACACATGGATTACAGCTTAGACTGAGGTTGAAAATTTCCAGCTGCAGTTGATATCAAAGAGCAGTTGGAGCATGGAAGTCACTAAGGAGTTCATCACATGGAGCCATTATACTGTATTTGACTTGAATGCTTTGAATGCAACAGCACTTTAAAAATAGTTCATCATTACATTTGGATGTGCATGTAAGTTTTCCTGGGAGAGTATTCTTCATAACATGAGATTGCTTGGGATCCAATTACTTTAATGCCTATTATGCTCACTTTTGATGCAAAACACCTGGTAATAACACAGCAATAGTATCACTCTCAAGGACACTGTTGTATTAAGACTGAAGAATATATATATTTATGAGATGTACACTTCTTTTCATGTGATAGTGTTCCACCAAGACTATATTGATCTTTATTATCTCCACAGGCTGATTCAGTAGCAATTTTTTATAGCATATTGACTACTTTATAGGAACCAGCAGTAGATGTTTTCAAGACACAGATTATTAAAGGCATTTATGCACCTGTGTGGGTATGAGCATCACTTAACAAAACTGTAAAATTCTTTTTCTCATAATTAATTAATTTCTTAATGCATTTAATGCCAGACTGCATTTCTGGTGACTATAACTTCTGTTAATACAGCTTATTATAGAAGCATGGACCAGAAATGGACAAGTACAGTATGGCACGTGTGAACTAGCTATTCAGTGAAGACTATTCTTTTTTTTGTGTGGACTTTAGAAGGGGATTACCCTACTCTGAAAAAAAAAAAACAAGGCTTTGGAATAATAGGATCCAAACCATATTCTGTGATCTAATACAACCCTCTGATTACTAGCTACTACTGGTTGTACAAGCTGGAAGTGGAATGAGGGGAGAATCACAATCAAAAGGGACTTCAGGGCTCTGGAGCAGGTGAGGGGTTGGGAACTCAGGTGGTGTTTTCCTCAATCCTTTCAGTACCAGAGAAGAACACTGAAAAAAATGAGAAATCTCACCAGATTAACACATGGTTCAGAGACTGGTGTCATTGTTGGAATTTTTGATTTTTTCATCCTGGGGAGGTTTGCAGGGCACTGGGCCTGCTCAGGACTGATGAAGTTGAGCTCTCTCAAAGGGAGAAAAGGATTCTTGCTAATGGGTTTGCAGGGCTCACTGAGAGGTTTTTAAACTGGAGTTGGAGGGGGAAAGGGGATGAAACCAGGCTCAGTAGAGGTGAGCCTGGGGATGGCATTCAATTGTTCAGGCTTAAGTTGACAGTTCAGCTCACGTTTACCTACACCAATGCGCTTACCATGGGTAACAAGCAGATGGAGCTGTAAGTGATTGTACAACAGGACAACTATGACATAGTCATCATCACTGATGCAGGGTGTGATGACTTTCTTTACTGGAGCACTGCAATTGATGTCTTAGCCTCCTCAGAAAAGGAAGGAAAGGTGGTTGGATAGTTCTCAATGTTAAGGAATGCTTTGACTGTATTGAGCGAAATGAGTCTAATGATAAGATCCAGTGCCTGTGGGTAAGGATGAGAAGGAAGACTAATAAAGTGGATATCCTATTGGGAGTGTATTATAGATCACACAACCAGGATGAAGAGATGAGTGAGATATTCTATTGGCAGCTGGCAGAATTCTCACAGTCTCTTGCCCTTGTTCTCATGGGGGATTTCAACTGACCTGAAATCTGCTGGAAATACAACACAGCAGAGAGGAAACTGTATTTTAAAAGCAAGATAGCTATCACTGTAGTACTTTCAAATTAGGTGAAAGCAAGATCATGTCTAGTGCAAACAAATCCAATATTGTGTGGCCACGTGGTGGTTTAGAACATCTTAGTCAAAATATATGAAGGGTAAAAATGTCAAGGGCTTTTAAGCAAGTTTCACTACAAAGAAAGCCTTTAGCTATTTTCCAAGTCTGAGAGCTGTTTGGCCTTCCTGTTCTTGAAGAACACACCTAGACCTCGGAGGGTGCATGCAGAGAGCAGCAGGAATTGAAACAATGGCTTAAATCAGGGCAGGGGGGTGGGATGCTGAAAGGTAAATGAACATGTAGAAAGTAAAAGGCAGTATAATAAAATGGGACATCAATACAATGAAAATCCTGTCTTCCTTTCCCCTTTCCACTGTAAATCCATATTTCAATCATTTCCAATTTTTAGTTCTCGTCAAAATGGTGAAATAGTTCATATATTGTACATTTTGTAAACAATATTCTCATTAATAATGAAATAGTCAGTCTTGAAATTAACGGTATGCAGTACCTTACCAAAAGTGTTTGAGGTGTTTATCAGCCTGAGTGGTACCTCAGAAAACCTTTCATACTGGGTAATCTGCTTTCTATCTACAAAAATAGCAGAGAGGTTACCATTCTGCTGCCTGGACAGGACAAGCTAGAACTGATTTCCTAAAACACACAGCAGAAGAAAGTGATCCAGTCATCTCCTTCCAGTAACCCTGTCCAAAAATCTTGATTGTAAAGGCAAAACTTGGCAAGAGCTGCACGGGACCACATACAATGGAGAAGCACACAAGAGCATCATGCATCATGACATTTATCATACTTAAGAGAATACACAACCTCTATCTGAACTCCATTGACGGGGAATAAATACTCCTTGCAATAATATGAATCAAGTTTCCCAAACATCAGGGTACACAGAGATATAACCGAAGCAAACAAAACATTCCATGAAAAGGTGCATTTAACATTTCAAGCCCTTTTTTCCATTTCTATTCTGATTTTACAACAGGAACAATAAATTCCAGCAGCTGTAGGAGTGAATAAAGTAATTTATTAAAAGTATGTTCATCTTTGTGTTTATGTGGGAATGAGATATCTTGTCCCATAAAGTAAATCAGATATCACTATGAATTTACTGCAAAGATAGCTATTATGCCTCTGTGTTGCAGAATGGCTTCAGGAGAAAGGACATGACATAGCCGGACCGGTACCGAGAGCATGAGTCCCAAAAGGCCTTGCAAGAGAGCAAGAGAGCTGAGAGCCTGCCTGAGAACCTGAACTGTCTGAAGGCTTAAAAAATTACATTTTGTTTATATGTTCTTAAGGGTGCCTGAATCTTTTAACATGAACATTGCTTATATGTGCAGGTCAAAGTTTCCTCTACCATCATCAAAACACAGTGTAGAGTGTAAGTTTAGCTGTTCTCCCACGTACTACATTTCTTTCATTTCAATAGTGTAGTTCTGCAGTCAGACTGCCACCGGTTAATGAGTTGTTCAGATCTGAGAGAAGATTAGCTGATTTAGTTACTATGCTAATGGGCTGAAGCAAACCAAAACAAGGAGGATGCAAAACCACTTATAAACTCACTATCAAAAACAAAGGCTGGCTTGATTTGGTGAAAAACAACTAAATATTTAACACAGCATGAAAATCCAACACCAAGACAGACTTACATTCACACGTACTTGAACCAAGGTCTTCTACTTCCCACCCCTCAGTGAGAAGAGGCTTCCAACATTTCCTTGTGGAAAGGTAGTGTCCAAGCATCCTCTGCTTAGTGCTAGTCATTCCTTTAAGGGGAAGTTCCCTAGTCCATGTTCTCCAAGTGTACACCCCCCTCCAGCGCATTATATTCTATGAGCTACAGCTGATACTCTCTTCCTCCATTTCACTACAGGCAAATTTGCTGTCCGTTTATCTCTGAGTTTATAAACTCCCACTCTCAACTCCATCACCACGCTTCAGGGTAAAAGATAGTGTATCACCCAGTCCAGTGAAACCATGATTGATCTCTGAACAAAGAGGCTCAACACACAGGAAACAGGAAAATTGAAACACTGTCTCTTCCCCTTACTCCAATATGCTTTTTTGCAAAGGTGTGATTAGCCGGAACTGAAGGTGGGGAGAGCTTGAAATTCCAAGTTGTAGATCAAGAGTTGCCATAGCAACTAAACAATCCCTCAGGCTAAGCACTCACCAAATTCAAACTACAATCAAAACAGAGGAAGAACAGCCTTCAAGCTTCAGGTCTTGTTCTGCTGAAACATCCTTATCCTGACAGAGAGGAGGAGACAGAAGGGGGATCTAATCAGCACTTACTAATAGCTAAAGGGTGAGTGACAGGAGTATGGGACTAGGCTTTTTTCACCAATGCCTAACAAAAGGACAAGGGGCAGTGGGGACAAATTAGAAACTAGATGGTTCAATTTAAACATATAAAAGCTTCATAGTGAACACTAGAACAGGTTACCCAGAGAGGTTGCAGATTTTCCCTCTCTGGAGAAATTTAGAGCTGTTTTGATGTGTTCATGTGCGATCTCCTCTATGGGATTCTGCTCTAGCAGAAGTTGGACTAGGTAATCATCAGATGTCACTTTTAACACCTACTGTTCTACAATTCTATGACTCATTCCCCCATGCCCATCCAGCCAATCCTGCCCATGGAAATTCTGTGGACATGGTTTGTTGGATGAGATCCTATATTTATCTCATAGACTAGGCAAGAAAAGGGACCTGTACTCTCTTATCTGCCCTTGATGAGAATTAAGTACTGTAACTTTCTATGGTTGACTTTTCCAGCATTGCTCTCCCAATTGAAATGGTAATAGACTACTGCTTCTGTTCAGTGAATCGAATCAGAAGTTTGTATGACGCACTGCTACCATTCATCTGTTAGATTAACATCTACAGAAAAACATTTACTTTACATAAACATGTCAAGTACTCTACATAGACACTATTCTGCTCAATTTATAATTTTTGAACTTTTTAATAAGTTGGAAACAGAACCAGCTGTCTTCATAATTACATAAATTTCATGTAACTGTGTTACTGAAGGCCTTCAAAACAGTGTTTTCAGATCATCAGTCTTGTATTCTAATTGTTCATATCTTGAGGAAAGTAGTCTGAAGAATTACAAAACTCCATTAAAGCACAGCTATTAGAAATACCCAAATTATGACTGTGATAATGGAAAGAGAAACTAGCCTTCAATTCCAACATTACAAATCCTTAGAGATAAGAAACATGTAATATTCATTATCTCTACTGTCCCACAAGAAAGCTTAAAAAAGTATCATTTGCTAACAGCACATGTACACACTTGAGCTGATATTGCCCTATACTTTTAGGAGGCCTCTCTTCAGTACTTAAACTTTCTTCTACCAATTAACAAAATAAAATGGCTTTTCATTGTCTAATATAATCACATAAAATATACCAAAATGTCTCCTGTATTTTAGGAAAATTTAGGAATAAAAGAAGCATAAAATAATTAACCAAGGTCACAGCATTTCCAGATTACAAATACAATATTAGTCCATCCATATGATAAATTTAGCATTGTCCTGGAGTGCAGTCTCTTTTTGGTCTGTATTATGGCTCCTTTGATATTAACACTCATCTTTGAACTATGTTGGAGAACTTATGTATAGCACCAGTGTTTAAGTTTTACTCTACATGTTAGAAATTTTCTATACTGGAAAACTCCATGTCTTGCTCCTTGTATTCTGGATTCTCCTTAAGGTTTTAAGCAGGTAGGTTTCTGCACCCAAAATATTGGAAATATTATAAAGACATTAAAATAATTTTGTCAAATAATTTTTTTTTTTTAGCATGAAGCATCTCAGGAGACACAGAAGAAAAGTAACTGAACTGAAATCCTGGAAACACTATAGGTGATTTCAGCTGAGGAAGGGAAATGAATAAGTGGCTTAAAATATTTGTTGCCCTATTGAATAAAAAACCACTATTCTGAATGGATACAACAAAAAAAATTATGGCAATTTTATTACTTAATCAGACCTTATGCTCCTATCAACTGACAATTCTGGGACCACTCACGTGGCCTTCAGTTGACACTTGGTGTTAGAAATCCAGACTATTTAAGAACTCATTGCCATAACAGAGAGATCCTTTAATGACAAAGAAATCTACGCTGAATGATTAGAGATTTGTATTATGTTAGCTAGTGATTAATGAGAAGTCAGTGCCTGAGCTTATAACTAAGACAAATCTTTAATTAAACAAGTTAGCTAACAAACATCAGAGGAGAGAAGCTGTGTGAAAGTGAAGCCATCCTTTCAGTAAGAATGATTAACACATACTCAGCTGACTGGCAAAATGTTTGTCAGAAGGCTTCAGGGATATTTCATATCAATCAAAGACTTAAAGTGATGGATATTCTTAAAAGGATGACTGGCATTTGACCACTGAAGATCTTCCTACAATATGCAGATATTTGCTTAATATCTGATTTGCTTGAGATAAATGAGTGTATATACATAACTGTAATCTAGTAGTTTATAAAGTAGATTATCTATTAGAAATTAATTTATCTATTTGTTGATATTTTTATTTTCCTCCATCTATCTTTTTCGCTGCCACTTTTATACTCAGTTTCCTCCTATTTTTCAATAACAACAAAGTCATTAGCAAGGCTTGTAGTATGAACTTGTTTTCTGCTCCTGTCATTATCGATGACGAGGTATGAAACAATTCCAATGAGCCTAAAATGCCAAGAGCAGCAAACTTCTCAGATATTTTTTCAAGATAGACTAGTGTAATTCTCTTTCAACTGCTGGTCTCCCCATAGGCAAATACAACACCTACTAGTTGTGCAAAATTCTGCGGGTTTTTTTTTTTCTTCACAGTCACACAAGAAATTATCACTTGTACATTTAATCTGATCTGTGTCTTTCAAAATCCCTAGATTGCAAACAAATTTTTACTGGCATATGCCTGAGGTCTGTTCCCCAAAATAGAAAACATTCCATCCTATCCTCCGATTAGTTGTTCTCATCTAGAAATTTTATTTTCTTCTTTCATTTAACTCCTCCAGGTTTTATCTTTAGATCTGATGAATGACAAAAATAGATATAATAATTAGAAGATAATGCCTAACACTTGCATGAGAAATTCATTCTCCAGTCTTAGAAGCATACAACAGTAGATTGAGCAGCCATTCTAACTAGAGTTGAAGATGCTTTTCAGTTCTTCCAATTACTATCCTAGGAGCTTCCTCCTACCTTAAAAGAAAACACCATACCATTGCTGTTTATTGAGCTAAGATCTCTAGTAGAGAATTCATTGAAAGTATTTTAGGCCTGTGCATATGCTTAGGCTAGACAGATTTTAGCTGAATATTTACAGCCATACAAATCATGCAGTCATGCAGCCATGGCTGAGGTTTTTGGTTGCGTGTTCTCCCTAGCGGCAAGTGACAGGATGAGGGGAAATGGCCTTAGGTTGCACAAGAGAAGATTCAGGTTGGATGTTAGGAGGAATGTCTTTACTGAAAGGGTTGTCAGGCATTGGAACAGCTTGCCCAGGGAGGTGGATGATTTAAGAAAACACATTTTGTGTACAGATTAAAAATTGTAAATGTTGCTCTGTTGCTTGGATATCTATGACCATAGCCATGGATCCAGGATGTCACCTATCAGATTTCTATAAGAACAAGAATTTTGTATCGATGAGCATATTTTAAATTTGCTATCTTTATATCCTTTAATTCAGAGGAAAAAGTACTTGCATAACTCCCAGAGGGTAAAAATCTCTGTAAAATTTACAAACCTAAAGTAAACTTCCAGCATGTGTTTTCTGAACCCATTACAGTGTTCTCTGGTAACCGAGCTCTTAGCACACTTGGTTTCCAAACCAGACAAGTGGGACATCACTTATAAATATTTATTTTGAGAGTGTAAATCTTGGAGATAAAAAAAATAAATTAAATACCAAAAGAAGTGTACAGTGACCAGTATTGTCCCAATTGAACTATAAAAAACACCCCTTCATATTTTTGGTGCTGGAAATACCCACATTTCTGCCATTCTCCTTTTATTTGTCTCTTGTTCTTTTTTCACCCCTCCTTTCTGATAGATTATTTAAAAACAAGCCAGATACTCAATTACATAATGAACTTCATATGCAGAAAATAAGAATCTGCCCTTGAAGATATATAATCAATACAGAAGTACTTGAAAAATATTATGTGGGGCAAAATTAATATGCTATCTGCTTTCTGTTTACTAGTGGCAATCTGTGCCCTTTTCATTTTCACTGTGTGTCCATTTCATCATTTATGACACAAAGAGGTGGCTTTTTTTTTACTCTGGAAAAAAACCCAAACAATCAACGAGCCATTGGGAGAGAGCTCATTTTGAAGTAATTGGTTAAAATCTAGTAATGAAAACAGGGAAATGGTTTTGATTTTCATTATGTTTAGGGTTATTCCCAGGTCACATTTGACACAGATTCAATGTTCATATAAATTTAATAAAATCTGTAAAGGAAATTCAAGTAACAGCTGTGAAAAGAATGTGATCAATAGGAGCCAAAATAAGTGTCACTTTGAAATTTGCCAACTGCTGATGGATAGTTAAATGAATAAAAATATAATGTCTCTACCAACTTTTAAGAGCTGAAAACCCTGGGAAATCAGTCACTTAAGTGACAGAAACTTTTCATGATAGGAAGACTGTAATAGTTATTCTGTTCATTTTATATCAGTTTTCTTACTTGGAATTTGAATCATATTGTGAGTTATTCCACCACACTCCTGGTCTCTTGATAACAGAATATGGTAAAATTATGTTAAATAGTTCTTGCACTACAGTAACTGATTCTCCAAAAATCCTTTAAATACACTTCTCAACTTCTGGACTCAAAGATATTCATCTTGTACTATTCAACTTTCATCTTAAATAAATTCTCTTAAGCATGTTTTCTGCATTTCCAGGTGTATTTGTGTTTTGTTGTGATTGCACACGCAAAACAAAGGCAGAGACTGGGTCATAGCTGAATCCCCAGCCCAGGTGACAGTAAAGACCAGAGAGACACAGGTGACAACATGGTCCATGCAGGTATGACCATGTCAGCATTAATATAAACCTGAATCGTATGTGAAGAGAAATAACAGCACTGGTATAATTTTTTAAGAATACAACTGCATTTATTTTATAAGTCAATTTTTCAGAAGAGCTATGTCAGCATATTTATAATAGCAGTTTTAAAGCTCTCTGGCCGTGATTTAAATGTAGTACAGTTTGATCATAGAATCATAGAATCATTAGGCATCTGAAAGGACCTTGAACGATCATCTGGTCCAATTCCCCTGACACAGCAGGATCACCTAGACCAAGTCCCACAGGAACTGCTCCTGGAGACTCTACAACCTTCAGCAAGACAGCCACCCCAAGCTGTGAGGTGTGGTCAACAAGCTGGAGGTAAGCCATCCAGAAGGACTCTAACAAGTTTAAATACAAGATCCTACCTTTGGGTTGGGGTAACCCCAAGATCAAATTTTTGTTGTGTGGTGAATGGATTGAAAGCCAGCAATGTCCGAGTGCAGACCAGAAGGCCAACTGAATCTTGGGCTCACCAGACTCTCAAGGGAGATAACTCTCCCCCTCTACTCTGCTTATGTGAGACTTCACCTGTGTGTAGTTCTGGAGCCTCCAATACAAGAATGATATAGAACTGTTGGAGCCAGTCCAGAGAAGGTCCACAAGGACTATCGGAGGGCTGGAGTACTTCTCCTACAAAAACAGGCCTCATGGGAAAATTTGGGCTGTTCAGCCTGTAGAAGGGAAAACTCTAAGGGGACATTATAGCAGCCTTCCAGTACTTGAAAGGCACTACAAGAAAGATGGAGAGGGATCTTTTATAAGGGACTCTGGTGATAGGACAAGAGGGAATGGTTTCACGCAAAAAAAAAAAGGCACATTTCTTCTGAGAAAAAATTTCCTCCCTGTAAGGTTGGTGAGGCACTGGGACAGGTTGCCCAGAGATGTTGTGGATACCCCCTTCCTGGAAGTGTTCAGGACCACATTGGATGGGGCTCTGGACAGCCTGATACAGTGAGAGATGTCCCTGTCCATGGCAGGGGGCTTGGAACTAGTTCATCTGTTTCAGCCTAAACCATTCAGTGATTCTGTGATTCTATATAAATTATCTGCAGATATATTGATTAAAAACATTTTAGTTTCTTGTGATTGAAAAATAAAAGCAGAAGCAAGAAAGTGGAGATAAGTGGTTGAGGATGTTGCTGCTCTAATATACATGGTACAAAAAAACTCTTTAATTTCTTTTTGTTTCATTCTGTATTTCTTTCATGTTCCTCACTCATTATTACACACTAGATACTGCTTAAAAATTTGTTACTTGTGATCAGCACTTGTCAAGATGTGAAAAGGTATTCAGCTCCAGATGAGCCAGCATATATTCCAATAATGTAAATGTACATGTGTGCAAACTATAGTGACCCCAGCATGTTTTTCTCAAGGAATCACTAATGTTACCAGAAGTACCCTAAGGGCCCCAACATGTGTTTATAATATGCATACTTCTAGCTAAAATCAGCATAAGAATTACTGGAATATGCTGCATTATATTCTCAGATAATGCAGATGGGCATAACTCCAATGAAATACTACCTATGGAAGCTGACATAGCAGCAGAAGACCCAGTTTGTTATAGGTATCGTGTTACTTTCTGCTTATTAACCCGTTAGTGTATTACATGTCATCTTCTTTTGCTTCAGAAACATTCTTTATATTCTGAATTGGCTTGTCTCCATGATAAGGAAAATTGAGTGGTGAATTCTTCACAAGAGGAGTCAGAACTGTTTGTAAGGCTCTGTCAGTAGTAGCAGGTAGTGCAGCCCAGCAGGCAGGGACTGAAGAACAAAACTCCTCAATGTGCTTCAGGAATGTTTTGGACTAGGTCTAGTGTGATCCTGTGACCTGAATGAGGATGTGGATGGCATTCTGCAGTCTTGGATTGTCTCTTCCAGTTTTTTCCCCGAAAAAGATGCAGTTTGCACACAGTGAGACCATGCTGCAAAGTGAAACAAAGCACAACGGCTGGGGCTGAGGGAGATGTACTCTTCCTGATTCAAACTAAGACGGTAGTATACATTCACTCCAAAACCACATTAATTGTTTTTTTTCTTTCCCTTTCTTGTCCCTTTCCCTTTGTTTTATTGTAATGATTTAATAAATTAAAATATCACTATTTAGTATGACAACTAACTCTGTTAGAGACTTTACTCTTTCTTCTAAGACTTGTTATGTTCCATGAAATAAGTGGAAGCTGATGTAACTCTGAAAGGAACCTAATGCTACACAGAGCGACTATTAGCTGCATGATCTTGTATGAATTTGTGCTTGAAATAACGACTCCAAATACTACCTGTCTTTGTTGTACTTTTTAAAAATGTGTTACATTTAATCTACATCAGGTATGATGAATTTATGGAGGGATGGACTGGAATGTATGAATCACTCAATGAAAACACACTCAACCTGACAGAAAAAGTACATATAGTCATGTCCTTATTGGACTCCAATTTGTGTTTCAGGTCCTTGCAAATAATGTCTTAGTTTAATTGAAAAAGGTCTCTTTTTCTGCAAAGTGGGTACTGCACACTGTCTTCTTCAAGAATTACTACCACCTTTAGGAAAAGGATAGTAACAGTGGAATATAGCTATATGATTAAACTGTGCTGACAGTGGTAGTTGAAGACCATGTACATGTGTTTGAAGTACCTTTAAAGACTACACTGGAGAAGAGCAGTGACACGTGTTCAACTGTGCATTTACCCAGCTGCTTCAGTGAGTCTGAGAGTTCCTAACAGGCTTTACACTGTTGTGGCCAATACTGCTAGCATTACTAGCAGCAACATTATTTGCAATATCCTAATTAATGTTCTCACAGGTAGCTCAGTCCAAGATGACCTGCACCATCTCGTGTGTGCCTGTAAGGTTTGGAGCTGTAACACAGTGATACAAATTATTCTCTGTCTAAGGCTGACCTTAACATATTACCTAAATGTTTTCAGTGCTGATAGCTTTATCCATAGGTTCATGAGTCCTCTCAGCATGTGTAAAGCTGTGGTTGAATTTATCTTATGCTTGAAAACTGACTGTGGCATATTCATAACTGAAGTATTTTTGTAGAAAACAAAAGAATAAATCACTGAATACCTTTGGTTGGAAAAGACTATTAAGATTATCAAGTTCAACCTTCCACCCAGTAATGCCAGGACCCGCTAAACCATGTCCCTCCAATACCTCTTTTAAATTCCTCTAGGGATAGTGACCACTGCTCTTGGTAGCCTATTTCAATGTTTGATAACCCTTTCAGTGAAGAAATTCATCCTCACATCCATCCTAAACTTCCCCTAGCAAGACTTGCAACCATTTTCTCTGGTCGTACTACTTGCCACCAGTCTCTCCTTGCTCCAACCTCTAATCAGGAAGCTGTAGAGAGCGGTAAGGCCTCCCCTTATCCTTCTCTTTTCTAGGCTAAGCAATCTCACTTCCCTCAGCCACTCATCACATTTGTGCTCTGTACCCTTAATGAGACATTTTGCCTGTCTTTCTCTGGACATTCTCCAGCACTTCTGTGTCCTTATTTTACACTTTTAATGTTATTTTACATATCCTACCCTTTATTGTTAAATTGTGTCCATAAATCTTATGTTTTAAAATTCAATGTGCTTGTCAACCATGCATTTATTGTTCACTAGAGACTGACAAGGTAATACTATTTCTGGCTTCTGTTAGTGTGTACTCTTATGAACTTCTGCTATTGCAGTATCTTCAAAGTCTCAGAAGTATGCAATACATGAGCTAAGTGACGGTACAATGGTTAATTCAAAGATAAGATACATATCTGCCTATTGAAAGTGCACTTAAATTTATTAGAGAAACAGCAACGCAGAGATGGACTGAATTAGTATTTTACATATCAATAGATACCAGCTAACAGCATTCTTCTCCAACCTATTTTCCTATTGAATTCAGTGTCAGTGGGATCAGGGTTTGGCTGAATTTCCCTTTTTCAGCTAATCATTGCAGGCCATACAGATGAGAAAGAAATTAACATATATGTCACATGGGCAGACTTCTTTTGTCTTCTGTCATAAACGGAATGATTGTTGGTTACGGGTTAGATGCACTATCTGTGCAAGGTCATGCCAAACTCAAACTGTGAGAACACTGTGAATAGGATTTTTGAATGGCTAGCTCATAATATGCCTTCATCTTCCAAATTCAAATATATGGTGGTTTGAGAAGGTATAAATGCAGTTAAAAAATTTAGGTTTTTAAGCAGATATATGTATTTTATAAAGGAAAAGATTTTTTTTCTTCTTTTGTCTTCTGACAACTATTCTGGAGCATTCTGTGAATTTCTTATGAAACGTAGGCTGAGAAATTGCAAAGCAGTCAAGTGTTTTGCAGACCTGAAGATTTCTTGGAAATTTGAGACTATCTGGATTGTGGTCAGAGAGTGATGAAAATAAGAAAGATTTTTCATTTTGTAACCTGGATATAAAAGTTACACTGGATACACTTACACCTATGTGTAAGCATTTGAAGTTAATTTGAAGTTCATGATCCAAGGACCCATGGAATAAGTAGACAAATGTCCATGCAGTCTTGCCTGAAAGATAGGAGGCTGTAGGAGGTTTGCAGATAAAATTACTACTTGGAAATTATGTTGCAGTCAACAGATATTTTAATATAAGCATTTGTAAATAATCATAGAATCATTAGATATTGGAAGGGACCTTGAAAGATCATCTAGTGCAATCTCCCTGCCACAGCAGGCTCACCTAGACCAAGTTGCACAGGGACACATCCAGGCGGATCTTGAACGTCTCCAGAGAAGGAGAGTCCACAACTCCCGTGGGCAGCCTGTTCCAGTGCTCTGTAACCCTCACTGTGAAGAAGTTCCTTCTGATATTTATATGGTAAATGTTTTGCATTTTGTCAGATTTAGATAGAAGCGCTATCTGCAATGTAGGTTGTGGAGGGAACTGGCAGGGCTATATTATTAGTGCTGCTACATATTGAGTGCTCTTCCCAACTTGCCTTTTATCACACTTTAAAAATCATTCCCTAATTTAACAAAGATACTACTAGTGCTCTTTTATTCTGTTCAATTATGTGGAGCACACTGACATTTTTTTCCCTTCCTTTTATTTTCAAGGGGGTTAATCTTCAGGGATGAAACAGATTACCAGCTTTTGAACCAATTTAAGTAGAATCTCCAGAAACAAAGCCAGGACAAATAATTATTGGCAGTTCACAGAAGGTATTCTGTGCCCACAGCTCTGCAGGATATCGTTAGAGTCAGTTCACTTGTCTTAATGGGAAACACCTGTGGTCTGGAATAGAAGAGGAAAAAACTACCCATGCCAGAGACATTAAAAATAAATTCTGAAAATAAACCCTTCCCTCATGTTCTTCCTCTCTTCATTCTTTCATCTGCATCTTCCAGTCTTCAGACTACCACTAGTATCAACTCTTCTCTTTTAAAATAGGTATGAAAGTTAGTCTTCAAATTTATATTCAATCACAGACACTGAAGGATATTAAGCAATTTTAGTTGCAACGTTACATCAAAAGAAATCATACTACAAAAAAAAAAAAGAAAAACCAGTAATAAAGACACTGTTGGAGACTTCCTTTATCTAGCTATTAAAGTGAATACAAACCATCTGAAAATGTTTTCCACAAATTATGACTTAAAATCTTGAAAATATATAAAAATCAAAAATTGTTTGCTTTCACAGAATATGCTGGGGTCAACACTTTTTTTCTAGCTATGTTTTTGACATGCTAATAAGTCAAGGAATATGTCCTGGATGTCCACACAGAACATGTGTCCACATGGAACATGTGTCCACACATGAAGTTACGCAACTTTCTTAATTTAATTTGGAAAATCCAACAAAATAACAAAGATATTTATGTGTCAGTGTAAACTTTGGTCACTAGATTTAAAAACAATTCACAGTTCAAAGTAGTCTGCAACATTCATAACATGGAAAGTAATAGTTTGAATCAGAAATACTAGCTGAAATCCAGGAAGAAATTTTAATCAAGCTGCAAAATGAGCACGCGCTTTCTCCCCTGCATTTATTAATGTGCACATGCACAGTTTTTTTTCCTCTTTCCTTTCTCCATTACTTTTCATGTTATCTTTTTAACACAAATACCAGGAAGAAGAAATTACAGAATAAAATTTGTTTTTTTAAATTTTGTAGTTTCAGAGAAGAGGCCATGACATGGCAATGTGTTGAAAGAACGCAATTCCTGAACACAAAATTTTTTAGAGGTATAAAAATACACCAAACTGTGAGAACTAACACCTACATTTGCAATATTTAACAAGTTTCAGAATGTCTCAGCACAAAAAATTGTATCTTTTCTCCCTTGAAGTCTGGTGGTTGGTTGTTGGCTTCAGAGTCAGGCTACAGTGGTAACCTGAATACTTGGGGTAGGCATTTGTAATAGAGAAACAATGTGAAAACTGGCTTTCATAATGAGTTTTCATGCATCCAGGAAATAGATTAATTCCACTTTTTAAAATACTGTAAGGAAATGGCTCTGACTTCGGAAACACTTTACATCAATTGTTTAAAAAAAAAAGAAGAAAAAATTTTCTGGAAAATAGCCAACACAATAGTGGCATAAAAAAGAAAAATAACTCCTAAATGCATAAAGATACCAAATTTCCAAGAAATTTAGTGATCCCTGAAGGTAGCCAGTGCAGCCTGAATGCTTTATAGTTGAAGGGGTTTCCTTTTCTGTATTATTCACCATAGCTTGTTGTTGAAAGGATTTCCCTTGATTCTAAGGATGCAAACAAAGGGAGCACTATTACATGGTGCTCTTTGAAATAGTTTTGATCTTTGGTAGGTCAGAAAGCAGTATACAGAGTACGTTGCTGAGTAGATTATTGCCCGATACACCCCATTCCTGATCAGAGAGCTAATGCCAAGATATTCTAGGTTACCAAACATTGCTACATAACCACTCTCCTGGTAGCTTGTACAAAGCACTCTGAAGCTGTTTTGGCTTGCCTTTTCCCCCCTTCTCCCACTGGGCAGTCTGACTGGTTTGAAAAGATAACAGTTTTGCCCATGACTAATATGGAAAATCCATATAGGGGAAGGGGGCTTACTCTGAATCCAAACCACTCTCTGGGTTATGCAGCTTCTCCTCACCCTATCCCTTTTCATTCATCTCAGCTGTATCCCTTCCTACTTACAATTATAGAGCTTGAAACCATAACGCCTGCATGGAGAAGCAAGGTACCTTTCCCACGTCAGATACTAGTAGTCTGTATGTGGAAATGTCTCACAAGGACACTTAAAAGATATAAGAATGGTTCTGGACTATCACTCTGCACTTGGCAGGCCAGCTAGAACATAGTGATGACCCTATTTGCTACATATTTCATGTGAATTTATATAAACCTTGGCAGAAAGCAACAAGACAACTTTGGAGATTGAGTAATGTGTCCCATAGAAATCTATCTGACAGTAATAACATTTTGTTCTTGCTGTGGTGCAGCTTGAGCTGTTTCAGGTAAAAATTAATGTGTCTTTTCAGGCCTTTATGGAGGGCTATACCTGGGTGAGTTGGACCACTTAACTTTTTACCTCAACAGTCCGTATTAGATCTATCCCAGCTCTCCATTAACTGCCTCATTTCCACAATAACCACACTTAAGAGACAAAAGAGAGACAAAATATCACGGATTGATCTCTGGGATTGTCTAAGAAAGCAGTGTTTTTCTTTAATATTTCTTCTCTAAAAGAGCTTTGTATTGGACATTAACAAAAACCTTGGTCTTTGTTAAGAAAAATGTTTATTACTTGCCCCTTGAAATGTTTCCTTTATGTTTACAAATAGTTTCCCCTCTTAATTAATCACTTACAGAAGTCAGTGCAGGGTTCTTCTGGATGTAAATGTCTTCCAAGGATAGTACCTTTGAGACAAGTATCTCATGTATGGGGCCAACAGACTCCTCAAGTATATCTTACTCCAAGGGGAGGGAGCATGGCCCTATTCTGTGTAGGCATTTAGGTGACTTAATGCAAAGGACAAGCCCTCACGCCCTTTTGGGGATTCCAAATATCAATGTGTTTGCTACAGACACAGAGGATTATGGTACAAAATGAGACAACACCCTTTTCAGTTTGATGTAGTGAGATCATCTTTTGTAGATGGTGCAGCCAAGCGAGGGTAATGTTAACATAAAATATATTTTTAAAATACTTTATTAAGCACCTGCAAAGAATAAGGTAGGGTAATGATCTGATGATGTATGCAGTGTGGTTGTACCTGAATCAGCTGGGGACAAATTGAAGGTCCTTATTTTCAGTGTTTCCAGCCATTTGTGCATGACATTTCATTTCCAGGTTTATCTCAAACATGATTTCATATCAAGAAAACTGCTACAGATGGAGAACAAATCCATTTGTTCTTCTGAGTACTGGAGTGAGCTGTATGTTCCGTTTTTGTCAGGCCATTTCTGTGTTACATTCCCTTTATTTTCTATTAGTTCTCTCTTTCTTCAAGGAAATACAATATTGCAGTATCAAAGCCTGTACAATGCTGAGAATGCTGCAGTGGGCATTTCAGAAACCACATATTAACATTTCTATAGGACTAACTGTTCCTATAATGTAAGACCTTCATCTCCTATGTCAAACTTACAGTTCACAGCTGTAAATGGGCAATGCCATGTAAAAGAGCTCTCAGATATGTAACACATTATACTTTTAGTCTCCTTACTCTGCAACTCTATTATTTTTTTAAAATAGGATAGGGGAAGACAGAGAAAGGAACAGCAAGAGGAGACTGGACAAAATCTGTCAGATAGTTCTGCTTCTAAGGAATTAGATTTGAAAGAGTTAGGAGAGGCTTAGCTGTAACACAAATCAGGATTATCACACTAAATTCCCCCCCCAACCCAAAACACACACATGTGGAGGAAAGGACAGTTACATTAATATTATCTGAATGTGAACATTTTTTATAAAGACTTTTATGAAAACTCCAAAGAAAATACTTGAACCCTCATCCAAATGAAAGGCTAATCTCTATTATGTTTGGAATTAAGTATCAATATATCATATATGATAAGTGACATAACTAGAATTAATTTCAAGGTAACTGATATTTGTCCCACTCTAAAAGCTAACTGAACCATGGTCCACCTTTAAATCAATAATAAAGTGACATGGCCTCAAGCCCGTTTACACACCCACACCCACCCTCCATAAGGTGCATGTTCACTTCTACTGACAGTAATGCAGCAGTGTAATTTGTGTAAATGAACTGCCACACTTAGCACTTCTGTTGATTTTAATCAGCTGAAACTGCCACCTAGTTGTGCATTTAGACAGAAAAGAGTTCTTAGCCAGAATAAGGGATCAGATTATGCCAGACTTAATGTTTGTGTAAAGGTTTAACTCTAACACAACTGTAGGAATTGGGGATAAACATAACTGAATTCTGTGAGTCACAGAAGACTCACTTAAATTTTTTGGAAAATATCATAAGAAAAACAAAAGTATCATCTTGATTTTTTTCAAAACTTAATTCAGGCTTTGACACCCTGTATTTTCAGATACAACTTATAGAAATTGGAAAGTAGAAATATTGTCTCCAGAAGCTCTTGATCAACAAATTTCAAGCACTTTAGAGCACCTGTAACAACCTTTTGCTCAAAATTATCCACTTTCAAATTCAACAAATTTGTGATAAATTTTAAAAAGTCAAATCGACTGGCACAGAAGTGTAGATTGAGAAACAATGTAACACAATACTCAAAGCTAATGTAAACATAATAAAGTAAATATTTAAAGCATCAATAAATACTTGACTTACAAATGAGTAGAATAAAATGCTTTTTGCTTTGATTTCTCCCCTTGATATTCTCGCCAGGATAGCGTACTCTGGTATTAGACATCTGGGTTAAACTGTGGAGCTTATAGGATTTGATCAAGGCTTTTCCTGTCATTTTAATCTTTTAAAAACACCACCAAACAGATATAGCAAAAGATTATGGAACCCAGTTTATCTGTAATAGTCTGTCCTCCTTTGTTAAGATCATTACACTGTCAAAGTTGAGAAGGTACATTGCAGAACTTAAACAAGGTTAATCTTATGGTATTTCTAATTGTGATTTGTGATGTCCAACTAAAGAAATTATAAATCATAGAAATATGCTTAGTCAATCTGGTCCAATCACAAGGCACACTTTAATTTTCCAATAGATACATTATACTCTTGCTCGCTTAGAAGCAGCATCTGCCAGCTTCAGACAGAGCTTTGAATGTTGGCACAGATCCAGGAATAGAGAAGGACTTGAAATGGAGCTGCTACTGAAATACACACACAGCTTCTTCAGATGAGATGTCAGCAACACTTGTTCTTGTGTCTGATAATGAAGTTCTATTTTTCTCAAATGATGAAATACAGGACACATACATGTGAGATATTTAACTCTTCTACAAGAGGCAGGTACTTGAAGCTGACGGTGGAAAGAAAGCATTTAACTCAAAGCATAAGAGTACTATACAAGCCACGACTTCTTGTTGTACCACTATAATTTAAATGAAGTAGAAGCCTAAATTATAAACTCACACTGTGACCCATACTTTGTCGTCTTTTTACATCTCTTGGATCCGGATCACAATGAACCTTTTGGATTCCAAAACAATTTAGTACAAACATCCCTTGGGTAAACTGCAAAATGGAATTTTTGCAGTCAGTGTGGGTATTTTGAATGAATATTGTATAACCAGTTAAAAAAAAAAAAAAGCAACCAAAAAAAACCCAAGACAAATGTAGACATTACAACATATGTGTGGGGTTTAGCTGAGTCTGTATTTGTACATGAATATTAACCCTGGTAATTGAGAAAACCTGTCTCTCCACACATCTTGTTCATTTCCACAAAAAGCATGTGCATAGATTTAAGAGAGAATTAATGCCTTGCCTTACTTAATTACAAATTTTCTGGTATGAGACCCCCCATGCTAATTTCTCTTTGAGGGCAATGGACTCAACAGATGCCATGTTACACCTACTAGATGGGAATAATTCTGCTTGCTGCTAAGCACTAACAATAACACATGGAGATGTAAGTCATGAATTGACTTCAGCAGACAGCATGGATTCCAATTCTTAGGCATTTTGCAGCAAAACTATAAAAAGAACCATCAAAGATGTTCACAAGTGGTATCCTTGCAAATGTTTACAAAACATGAAAGGAATGGTAAACCATGTGTTTAAAAAATGTACTTGTTGCGATCTTGAGAGAAAGGCATGAAAACACATGGTGTTGAAAAGTAGACTTGATTTCCTACACAGTCCACCAAAAATTAACTTTGAAATCACTTTGAATGGTGAATTCTTCCTTAACAATATTTTTACAGCTGTTTGGTACATGAATGAACCAACATGCTCTAAGCCAAGATGAGTTTATGATGTCCTGCCTTTTCTCTAAGCAACTCAACCTTGTGATTCTGTCTGTATGATTTTGAGAGTATAAAAACTAAGTAGCAAAAAAAAAAAAAAAA
>VZRI01001511.1:138514-167743 GCA_013397515.1 Upupa epops
TGATGTCTATAACATTTTTCTTCTCTTGGCTTCTCTACTTGGGCAGATACCAGAGCTGTCATGATGGTCAGTAGAATAGAGCACATGATGTGCTAGGACAATACAGAGGAGAACTGTGTGGTTCAACCTTAGAAAGAGAAAGCTAGAGCAAGATCTATTATGGGTATTTGACTACCTAATGGCAGGATATACAGAAGACAATAACAAAGTCCTGTTGGAGGCATGTAACAGGTCAAGAGGCAACACACATTGGAACATAGAAAATTCCAGTATCATATAAAGACAAATTTGTTTTACCACAAGTACGATTAGAACAGGAGTCCAGAGAAGCTATGGAATCTCCATGCTGGCAGATGTTCAGAACTACACTGCGAAGTGACCTGAACAAACTACCTCAAACACAGCTTTGGACTAAACCTCTGGAGGTCCCTTGCAACATTGTTCCATGACTCCGTCCACTTTTCCTGTACACTGCTCCTCACAATCCCCTAGAAATAAATCATGCAGACCATACAGATCTGCAGGAATTTTGGGTTTTTTAGTAACACTAGTTTTGAATAACACTGATACTGAATTTGGGTCTGCTGGCTAATGTATCATCCTAGAAGATCAAAGAGGGTAAAGATAGATATTCCCAACTCTGGTTGATTTTATTAAAAAGTATATTGAAGTGAATAATCTAAATAGATAGAATACCTTTTAAACTGAGGCTTGCATATGCCCTGAAGGATTTTTACAGAGCCTATTTTATGCAGAGTTGCTTTTTCTTTAGTGTCCTCTGAAATTTCAATACATTGTGAATGCGTTATAATTATTAATGAACTTACTATCTGGAACTGTTCATTCACAATGATTTGATCATATGAACCCCTAAAAGTGTTCAGAACGGTCTGCTTAGTCCAGCTTTTTTCAAGAAGGCCTTCTGTACAGTGCAGTGGAAATTGCATAATGACTAGCAAAGTAAGCAAGTTACATCTCCATTCTAATCTCTTTGTGTGGATCTATAGAAACGGCATTCATGAGAAAATACCTGTCAGTTTACACAACACATCTTTATATACCTTGGTGCCAGAATCAAATTGCTCATTAATCTTTCTCTAGAAGAACCCTGTGGCATAACCTACATCTTATTTCTGCTAATGATGTTTCTGTGTATTTCACTTCATTTCAGGAATCCTACGCTGAAATTGTCAGAGTTAATATATTGTATAATTGTATTATTTTTGACTGTGTCATTCATAGGGCATATTTTTTAGAGGCAAGCTACACAACAGGAAATAATTTCAGTACTGATAAACATGTTTTGACCTCAGTAGCTGAGAAAGTGAGAGAATGTTTAAATCACAAGCCCATGCAAGATCTTACACTATCTACTGCAAGAATGGAGTTTGTACTGCAGAGGTGTTCTGGAGACCCTGGCTGTCTTTTTAAGCCTCTGGCTAAATGGCAAGTGCTGAATGGACACAGCACTGAAATGTCAGATATGAACATAAGCCATGTTAACATACAGAGGTAAAAATATTGCAGATGAAAATAAATCTCTCCTTGAACTGCAACCAATTTGCAAATGAATAAAGAAAACTGTCCACCTAGTTTTCGTGCAGAGGCTTTACTGCATGAATTTCATTGAAAGCTACTTTTGCAGGGTTGAATTTGACAAATAAAGTTGCAAATGTTTAATTCAAAAGTCTTTACAATTTTTCTCAAACCTTCATATTACATGAGCTGTAAACTGGAAAATTAAGGAATCAAATCATAATGTTTATAAATAAAATCAGTCTCTTAAAATTTTGCTGACTGTTTAAATTCTTATCACTTTTTGAAAGTTTTTGGCATTTTTCTTTCTATGGTACTAAATAATTCTTGTCTATTTTGTACATTGACAGATGAGACACATTTACAGACACCCATTTCTCTTAGATTCAAAATATTATATTTAAATCTAAACACAGTTTGGGACTATGTCTTTTCAGACATTGTTAAAAACATTTACTGCTATTGTAACGTCACTCGGGAAACAACTGGATTCCTTCAAGCAAACTGTGGTGCTTGGGGTTTTATATCCCCTTCAGCTATTAAGTTGTAAGATTACCTATATACAGATTTTATTTTATTCATAATATATGACATAAAGAATTTTTTAAAGTTTAGTAGATTAAAATAAATAATCTTATGATAGCACTGGAGGAAGCCATGTTATATTCACTCTTAGGGTTCTGAAGACTGCTGTCAGTCTCAGCTCCTGTGAGGGGATAAAAAGGTATTCAGATCTGTGAAAGGGCTCACCCTCTACTATAGGAAAGGAATTATTTCCTTTTCCTAATGAAAACAATTGGACTTCTGCTGTTGATTGTAAGGGGATCAAGAATTTTATGGAATCTACTTCTAAGATCCTTTGTACTTAAAACAGTGGTTCATATAATAAGATCTAGTCCATTAGGAATACAATGACAACCATCATAGTATAAACTAGCAGTTTATATATTTACATATTCAGGGGATGGCCACTACCAAATGACTTTATAGAGGGAAAGCTATAGTAAAAAAGTACTGATCTATCTATCTATAATGGACATTTTTCATTAACCGTGTCAGTTAACAAGTGTATTATGGCCTGAAACCTGACTGTGTCTATCTCTTACTCTTTTCAACCATTTAAACTGTGTTCATTTAAAAAATCAATATACACAATAAAGCTTGTATGGCAAATTAATTGTTTCAGCATATTATGTCTATATTCAAGATGCAGTGTCAAGCACAGATTTACTGAGGAGTTTTAGGGTGGATGTACTGCCTAATGCAACAGGACTGCTCCAGCTCATGAGATCTGTGCTCTCTGTAGTGTAATAGCCCTCTTCAGAGTGTCTGATTCTGGCCATATCAGACTGTGTAGCTACTGCACTGCCATCATGTTACAGAAATAGATAAGCCACAAGAACTGAAAAAATGTGATATGGTGGAGTCATAAACTTGGCATATTCGGGACTCACCTGCATCATAATGGGAAGGTTTTTTTCTCTGCTCATCTTTATCCATTGCCTGTGGGTGCCATTAACCCTGCTTCCAAATCTCATTCTGTCTCTTTCAGTACTTTTCTTTCAAATTAGGATGAGAGGAATAAAAAAAGTACTCTTTATAAAATTTGAGAAATTCTAAAAATTTTCCTTAACCTTTTCTAAAAAAAAAAAAGATATCACCAAGCACCCTCAGCTTCATCAGGCAGGTACAAATGTCTGAACCTAATTTGTGCCACTGTGGCTTCTGCTAAGGGAAGAATAAAATAATAATCTCAAACTGGCCTGTGATTATGTGGGAAAAGAGGATTTCCAAGCCAGCTAGAGGATGGCAAACAAAACACCAAAAGCAGAACACAAAGAACTCACTCCTAGGTTGAGAGAAGGTTCAGATGAGTAGGATGAGGCAAATATGCTCAGGCATCATGAGGAATTCAAAATCCAATCAGAGCCCTTTTTCCTCAGTCTCCCAAAAGAAAGAAAGGAGTCTTTGTAAGTTGTTATGCCTGACTAGACACAGCACACTAGTCCATGAAGTTATGGGACTACTTTCTGTAAATGGCACATTCTGATTGCTAGTAGATGACTCAGCTTCATATAAACAGGTTAAATTGCAGCAGAAAACCAACCAAGAATTGTAGGCTAGCTGTGAAGAGTAAATGGAGTGATAAGATTGTTACTGTATTGAGGAAGCAGAATCAAAATAAGAAGTTGTGTGTGACCAGAAGCTGTAGAGACCCTGCTGTCTAGCTGTTGACTAATATGTTTTCTCATAAGCTTCATTTATTTAAGATGTTCATTGAGTTGTTTCTTGCAAAGACCCTCTTTGTAGCATATTGCTGCAGCATCTGAAGTGGTGACAGAGTGCAAGTTGCCCCTCACTTTGCCAGAGACTGTAGAATATTGTAACATTTGTATTCTTTTATTATTACTTCTATCATTTCAGGTTCATTATTGCTTGAAAACATTTTTAAAAATTCTTTCAGAATGTGTTTATGTATCACTCTTCATGGAATCCTAGAATGCTTCTGACTGGAAGGGACCATCAAAGATCTAGTACAGCACCCCTGCTGCAGTGAACAGGTTCCTCTTCAACTAGATCATGTTGCACAGAGACTTGAACTAGGTCCTAGTGATGGAGCATCTGTCACCTCTGTGGGCAACCTGTTCCAGTATCTCATCGCTCTCCTTACAAAAAATTTCATGCTTATATCTAGTCTCTGTGAAACCTGTTCCAGTGTCTTACCACTCTCATTACAAATAAAATGTCTTATATCTAGTCTGAATCTTCCCGTTTTTAGTCTAAAACCATATCTACTGCTCTCATTGCCTGAATTGACCACGATGGAAGGCAACTAGGCTGATCAGCAAAAAATTAGCTATTGTAAATCCATTCTGGCTGTTTCTAATTACATTTTTCCTTCATCTACCTGCACATATCTTCTAGGAGAACTCTGTTCCATAGCCTTACCAGGCTAGGCTGGCTGACCTTGGAAATAGGTATGATTTGCCTTTTTCCAGTCAGCAGGAGCTTCCCCCAGTCACCAATGCCTTTCAAATGTGATAAAATGCTACTACAATTACATGAACTTCCACCCTCAGCCTGGCTGCTGTGAAAGCTGTCCCTAAAGTACCTGATTATGAAGAGTTTTGAGGATGGAGAAATCATGCTGCTTTTTGTAGGCTGTTAGCTTGTCATAAGTAATGCATATTCGTTAAAAATGATAACTTTCCTGCGTTATTCCTGAATGACTGAAGGTTATCTACCTGTTATGGTAAGTAAGTAAGCTTGAGTAGAAGTCTCATGGCTGAATCAGTCCAAACCTTAGTCCAGTCAAGTCTTGGATAACTAACATTAATCTAGACCTATTGTTAACTTATTTGGAGATGGCTCACATATTTTTCCTAGCTACTTCATCACGCTGCATATGTGTATGCTAAATGCCAGTCCAGAAACAAGAAGACTGCATTATTCTTCTTAAGGAGCTTCTTAATATTTAGTTCATGTTTCCTAATACAGCAAGGTAAAGAAAGCTCAGAAAACTACTTATAGGTAGAAGCTAATCCTTTGTCTCATTTTATTTTTTTTGTTTTAATTTGTGCACTGAGCATTTTACAAACTTTGTGCTTTGAAATTGACTTGACATTTTATGAGAAATCTACAGAATCTAGAACTCTCCAGGGATTGAAACTTCTTACCTAAAGACTAATGACATTCTGAGACAAGTATAAGGTATAGTCCATCAAATACAGGCCATCGGAACAAGTACTATGTGCTACAGAAAAGATTATCTAAGCCATGCAAACCCATCTAAACTTTTATGTTACAGACCTGCAGTCCTGAGATGATTTTGGCTGTGCTGTGGGACATGGTAATCAGACAGCTAAAACTTCCTAGCAGCTTCAATTCACTCCAGTCCAGAGGTGGCAACTGTAGTCAGAAACCTGGTTATAGGGTTAAGGGTCATTGGGTTGATGTAAGTTCCAGTAGATATTGGCACAACTCACATGCTTCTGTCACAGAAATTGATGTTACCCGTGATAACTTCCAAGGCTAGGCAAAATCAAGATAGCTTTTTCATTTTGCTCGGGCTGGGCTCCAAAGCCTTTTCAACCACCTCCCAATTGGACACTTTTTCTCTTTGTATGCAACCATTTACTTGTGTTCTTCCATTTTGGAAAGAGATTCTGAAAGACTTCTATCACATTGTTAATATATTGAGTATTGATCTGTTTTACCATTCAGATGTTTTATTCCCTCTTTCTAGCACTTTAACTACACAGCTACCTCATAGTTTATCCACATTGGATCCAAATTATTGACTTGTTAAAATGCTTAGTGCTTTGCTGTGACTTAAATATAAATATATTTAAAGATCTTGCAGGTTTCAGTTGGCAAAATTTAGTTTTATATAATTTCATTTTAAGTTTAAAAAACCTCAATGACTTCTGTGGACAAGTTTGATATTCAGAACTTTATTCAGACATAGTCTGAAGTAAAATGGGATTGTTTTCTACTAAAAACTACATTTTTACCTCCTTCAACCAGTATTCCCCGGTGTGACAATACAATCAAAGTGAATCCTTTGTCTATACAAATTAGTTTTTGCTGACTTCAAGTAAATTAGAGAAGACACTCTGTCTCTAGCTGGCTATGTGAAGGTAATTTTACTATATTCCATCAAATGTTAAAAGTTTATCAATATATGTGCATAAAATTTAATTAGCTTTCAGTTTTGTGATGAAAATGCCTTTCCAGTGAAATACTGTAAACATATACAGACTAGGTACAGATAAACAGCAGTTCTAACCTCATCTCTGAAATTATGCTCTTTGGCCAGACTCACAGTTTTGCAAATTTACTATTTACATGTTTACAAATATTTATGTTAGTAAATATGTATGTGGGTTCATTAGGGTTTACAAAACCATCTTGGAAAGTTCATCCTAATTCTGTGAACTCGAACAGGAAATCCTGTCCAATATACATGGACAATGTATATTTGTCTTTATGTTCTTATATGCTTAAACTCAAGCTGTGTATAATTTCATTTTCTGTTGCAAATGATGAATGCCAAAACTTTGATATGGACAAAAATTACACTTGGTAAAGAAATCTGATTTAGAAATTTGCATGCATTCCATCCGTAATTATCTTTCTGTGAAAGCATGAATGGAAAAAAGATGACATGGAAACTAGTTTAGATTAAAACAAATGTAGTGGCTATCTGATCAGAAAATTTGTAGATATAACCATGAACAAGACTTAATTCTTTCCTATGAATTGAGTATCTATATTACTGTAGCAAGTATTTCTGACCTGGACTTGTTCAGATAGCATCCAATGCTACTAATAAAACCACCATAAGCCTTTATATATGAAGGGGGCTACAGGAAAGCTGGGGAGGGGTTGTTTCCAAGGGCCTGGAGTGATAGGACCAGGGGTAATGGTTTCAAGCTGGAAGAGGCTAGGTTTACTCTGGAAGTCAGAAGGAAGGTCTTCATGATGAGAGTGGTGAGACACTGGAACAGGTTGCCCAAGGAGGTTGTGGATGCCCCCTCCCTGGAAGTGTTCGAAGTCAGATTGGGTGGGGCCTTGAGCAACCTGGTCAAGTGGGGGGTATCCCTGCTCATGGCAGGGAGTTTGGAACTAGATGATCTTTAAGTTCCCTTGCAACCTGAATCATTCTATGAATCTATAAATCTATGAAAAAACTGGGGAAAATAATGAGGTTTTATTTACTGTTGCAAAAAGGGAAGGAAATAAGGTCTGTGATTACTACATGATACAGACTGCACTGATTTTGCAGGGTAGGTCTTCCAAAACAGCAGCCATTCTGATCTCTCAGCATACTTGTATTCTGAATGAGTTAATATTAAATGGACTAAATAAAGAAGCACATATATTTCCCATTTACCAAATCATATGCACATTGATATAAGAGCATAAGAGTGTCCATATGGAGCCAGACCACACCTCTGTCAAAGCTAGGATTCTCTCTTCAGCACTTGCCAGTACCAGATGCCTAATGAAAGTTCATGAGAGCAGGACACGTAGATAGGGATACTGTATGCTGTAATATTCTGCAGAATACTTTCCAGCCATCTGTGGTTCAGGTAGTTCCTGAACTGAAGAAATGGTGTCAGTATGCAATTGCCCCAGGCAATTTTTCTGAAGCCATGCAGACTTTTCCATCTGCAATGTCTTATAGCAAGTAGTGTCACAGCTTAATTTTGCATTCTGTGAAGAAATACCTCTTGTTTTTTCTGGGCCTGTCACCTGCTAATCTTATCCATTGTAACTTGCTTTATTTATTTATTTTGAAGGCAGATTGAGTAATCATATATTCACATTCTTCATGCTACTCATGATTTCCCTGATCTTCCTACACCCTTTCACACTAAGGGCTTCTAGTCTATTTAATCATGGTCTTCCCTGGCCAAAAACCTTTTCACACCATTGATCTTCCTTCTCACCTTCCTCCATATTGAGTTCCACTGTAAAATTTCTGAAGCTGGAGAAGGAAGACTGAAAGAAAACATGGATGCTTAAGATGTGGATGCTGTTTTAGGTTTTATTCTCTATTCCTTTCTAATCCCGTGCATTTGATTTGAGTTTCTTATTATCTCTTAAAAAAAATCTGATTCTTAAAAAAACCCACACATTCTCATTGTAATACGTCTTTCACTTCCTGAGAGTAACTACCAGTTCAAAAATAGCTATTGCATTACCAAAAGTAAAGGTGTCCCCCAGCCCCCACATACACATACATCAATTTACATTTGTCTAGTTATATTTAATTTGTTTTTTATCTTATTGACCTCCATTAAGTGAGACCACTCTGAAGTCTTTCACAGATAAATATTGCCTTTTCTGTTTTTAATATCTTTACTATCATCATCAGAGTTCTTACTTCACTATTTACTTCTTTACACATCATTTAAGAACACGCTGAATAGAACAATCTTCCACTTTGGAGTCACTCCCAATGAAAACTTCAATTTTAATCAGTTATTTTTCTATCTGAGACTGTTCTCTTGAGAGCTTAGTTTCTGTAATAGCCCTTGGTGAGATGCTGTGTCAAATAACCCTTGGATACATTCTGCTTTGTTCAACTTATCTTGTAAAGAATGGTAATGTGAGTATAATATAGAACTGGAATATTCAAACTTTGCTGAGAGACTGACTGAAGGCATAACCAACTTTGATCTGATTTACAGATTATATGAATGAGAAAAGTTGCAAAATACTGACTTGCAATTTTCCTTTGTGTAAAACAAAAATCAATTTATATCAGTAAAATACAAGACCTTGTATTGGAAGCTACCTTTAGGTTAACACCTGACGGCAAGGTATGTGCTATTGCACACCCCATAGGCTTCTATTTTGTGTGTTACAACTGAAAATTTAAAAAGACTCTTCTTTTTTTTCTTTTAGGTATTTCAAATCTTGATTACATATTCTTATTAACCTGTCAACACATGGAACACAAAATGCTTAAGGGCAGTGTTCATGAACCATAATTTTCCTCTATATACTCCCATGGTGACACTCACCTCCAGTGAGGATCTGCTCTGTGAGTTTCTCTGGGCTGGAAAGCATATATTGGAATGCTAACTATATAAATGGGTTTATAGTGACAAGAAAATTGTACAAATCCAGTTACTAATAAAGTGCATGATCACACAGAAAACTAAACAAGAAATTCAAGTATATTCATATTTTAAGAGTGTTAGATACTATTACAACTAAATAACTGCATATTTACAATACAGTACATTTGTGATAGCCTTAAAGAAACCTTATATTCACACAGTTTGGCAAGTTAGTTCCTTAATGGAAGTATTTGTTAAGGTACTGTGCATTTACTTAAGTAACAGGGTTTATATAGGCAGTTATTTTGGAAATACCAATTATTTTAAATTCTATTATGATAAGGGTATAAACTCCAGAACTGACCCTGTCTTCAAGAACTGGGAAAATTCTCACAGCTCCTTTGATTTAGTCCAGTAATACTCTCACCTTGTGTGAATAGAGAATCTTTTCATCACATTTTCAAATGCCTGTCTGTCAGTGCCTCTCACTTTCAAATGTACAGTCTGGTTGTTTGTATGAAGATTTCAGTGTGTGATTTGCACCACATTTATGTTTAAAGTTTCACCTCTCCATTCATGTGTCAAATTCTAAATTAGATATCTCTGTTAGTTCAAGATGACTTGTTTGTATAGCCATATTGTACATCAGCTGAGAGTTTCTCCCTTATAAGATGCCTGAGCAGGACTTTTTAGTCCTTCCACAGACTGCTGCTCTGAACTCTATGCATAAATCCCCAGCCGTGTGCAACATCCATTTTGCCCAGTTTCCCCACAGTACAGGAAGGTGCCCCAGCTCTACTAGCATTTTATTCTTTGTTGAAAAAAATTTTGGATGCCCAGATGATCTTTTTTGTTTATGACTATAAACTGAGTTTGTAGGCAGTGTGACAGGAATGAGAAAGCTGATTGTAATGGCAAAAATTCCCCTAGAGAAAGTGAACCATGTAACTTGTGACTGATGAGGTAATAATAATTTTGCCAGTTATAAATTTGTGTTTGAAAGTTTTAGCATTGAGGGTCTTATCTTAATATAAATTGAATATAATGGATTTACTCTGGATTTGCACCAGGACACCTAAGATTGGCTTAGTATTTTCATTCACACATCAGAGACAGGTTGCTTCTAATAATTAATTCAATTGTTGTTCTTATTCTGTTGCCATTTCCATCCCAGTATCACACTCTGACAAGTCATAAGGAAGTCACAGTTCTCCTACACTGACCTAAATGTGCTGCCTAGAATGTTTCATTGATGCCTAGAAGAAAGCTGCCACAGAACAAGTATGGACAAAACAGCTGGCACTTCTCTCCTGCAGAGCCCTTAAGGCCATGCTGACACTCTCATAAGTTACTATTTGACAGAAGTTGTGAAGGGGCGTTTCTTAAGTTTCATTAATGGTGCAGAGCAGAACTGGTATTGGCAGAATAGCAGACAACATTTTGACTGCTTTTGAGCCTTCTTCACAAACTGTGGTACTAGCTTGCACCAGAGGACAAGCACTAGATCAGGCCATTAAACACTGCTTCACTTCTTTTCTTTGGTTATATAATCATTACGAATCCATGAATCTGTTGAATAATATATTAGCTTTTTTAAAAAAAATAGCGAATATAAATATACAAGTCAAATACATAAAAGGTGTCATTAGATGGCCCAGAAAAATCCTTAAATGTGATGCGTAAGACTACAGAAGTATGTTCATTTGCTTTTCTGATCTAGCGAAGTTGTTAGAAGATAAGTACACTGTGCTATCTCATTAAAACAATACTCGTTTTCTTGCTTTATTTAAACATATAAAACTAATACTAGAGAGAATGTATAAATGGGATTGACATTTTTATTTAGAAAATTATAAGAAAAGATATTGATAATATGTGTTTTTAAAGTATTACAATAAGGAGCAGGCAATTGATGCTAGTAATGTAAAAATCATATATCATTTTTTTCCATGAGATGGTTGGCTTTTGTGGTAGTTAATGTAGGCAGACTTGCAGCACACACGTAAATTTAACACTACTTCAACCTGGAGTCATGTGAGAAGCATCTTTCATGTATCAACATGAAGTACAGTCTAACCCTCACAGTATTGCAGAAAAGCCTGCAAATTAAAGCTTTAGAAATTAGAAAGAAAATCCCCTTTCTTAATATAAAGTATTGTTTGTTATAGAACTGTCTAATGACCTTAAAAAAAGACCTCAAATAATCTGTTTTGAGTTGATTTGGTTTGTGTCCAGTTAAATCCTATGATATCCAGAGATAAAGCAGTGACTATTTTTTGACTAAAATAAGAACTTTTTGATTTGTTTTAAGAAAAAATAATAAGCATTGTAACTTATGGAATTAGAGGCATTGTATGCATGACACGCAAGGGTATATATTTTCACCTATACACAAAGATTCAGTCATCACAAGGTGGTTTGAGTTTAAAATTTTACAAGGAAAACAAAAAGTGAACCAGTGAAAATTAATAAAATTAAGCAAATAAAATAATTCAGATATATGTTATTAACAAAAAACAGAAAAAATGAAACTGCTTTCACCTGCTTCACCAATCATGCTACTTTTGCAGCTAATATTTTTCCCAAATATTTATTTCAGCTTTATTTATTATCTCTGCTGACAAACACAACACCCTTGTACAATCTTTAATTTATTTCTATGGTAAAACATATTGGGCAACTGAAAGGCATGTTCTATGGTATTAATGCTACGTGTATCAACTCCACCATAGTCCAGGGGATTTAGAAAGAAAAGAATTTTGAAAAGTGTTGGTGAACTTGTACTGTCCTACAGCTGTACTGCTTGGCAGAAAAAACTCATATACTTGCTTTCCTCCTATAATCTCCATTTATTCATTTCTTATTATGCGTGTCTCTAGTTCAAATAACTTTACAGCCTTATAAAATGGAAGTAAATGTCATATCAAAATGCAGTTAATAAGTTAAATTCTCATTTTAGAAAGGCCCCTAAGCACACATCTAAATCTGAGATAATTTTTCATGCAGATATGAGCTTTACCTTGAAAAGGCCATGCACATCTTGAATAAACAAAGTTTCCACTATAGTAGAAATCATTTACTACACATACTATTAATGACTTGACATGTATGCAGTTTGCTACCCTGAAAGTGAGCAGAATTGCCAATATCAACAAGAGGGATCAAGTTCCGTTTTGCTTTTAATGTATCAGAGAGCTGAGACAAGCCTCCTTGGCAGCTGAGGCAAAGCTAAGTAATTTTTGTACCCTGAAGATGCAGCACTGGTCTCATCTGCTGGAGCAAAAACATGTGAGATGGCAGCAGCATTGTGACCATTCAGAAGAAGTATGCAGGGCATAAACACACAGGAAAACAAGTTATTACACAGCAGCTGTGCAGAGACTTGAGAAGTAGCTTCTTCTGCACTCCAATCCTGCTCTCATGCTTCACAGATTCCTGGTTATGGTATAAAGTCCAGTTTCTTGTGAAACTTTAAGCTGAACATATAGTTCTAAACAAGGAAAAATGTTAAAGTTTCTATTTTTTTTAGATTTTGTAACTTTGCATTTTTTCCTATTTTACACATCTACAACCCTCACAAAAAATTAAAATACATTTTATTTTCCAAATAAAAAGTAATTTCAGAAATTAATCTTAAAGACTCATTCTAAATATTACTTTTAGGGTCCTTATTGCAATATCTCTGAGTTTGTTGTAAAGTGAAATTTCCGTGTCACACATTGTTCTACAAGGAGAGGGGTCACCTCAAACACATGAATGGTTTGTTATACTAGTCACTCAGAAGACTGGAGATTCGATCTAGCAATAATCAATGTACATGAATGAGAGTTTGCAGGCTTTGGGCTCTCAAACAAGGTGATTAATATTGCTCATCCTTCACAGCTTTATAATTTGAAGTAATTTGAAACTGGTGACCTCAAGTGAGTTCCATTTTTCTGCACTGAAAACTTCAAAATGACGTGATCACATCAGAGGAATTTAACATAGTTTCTATAATCCACAAGTCTCATTGCTATTTGATTATCTTTTTAATCACTACTTTAAATTTTTCATAATCTATTTCCCTTAATGAAATCATGTATTATGTTTTGAAATTCAAGAGAAATTAGAAGTAGAAAGAGGAAATAATTGTTACCGTGTTGCAAACACTCATCGCACTCATTTTAATACCAAAGTCATTCTAGTCTTTTACCTGAAGAGTTATAGTAAAACTTTGAAATCCAAGTTTAACCCTGTGAACTGAAGTAATTGAATAAATAAGCAAGCTCTGAGGAGAAATACCATATATTTTATGCCTGTAATTGGTGGATTCAGCTGGAAGTTGTGGGAAAACTACCTAGTATCTAAGCTAACTCCAGCCAAGTCAATTGCAGTTTTTCCACTGATTCCCATCAGCTTGGGACTAAGTCCTTAAATTCATACAACTCAAGAGCAGAACAAAATATGATGAAGTGGTTTCCACAAATACTGCTTTAACAGAACTTCAAGATTTCTTTTTTAAACTCAGCTTTGGTGAGGATAATGATAAGAACAAGTAGCATCTGCATGGAGTGCAAGTTGGCAAGTATTCCAGTCTGCCACTTTCCAAATTGTTTTAGAAATGTTTGGCACGTCTCTGTCACAAATTACAGCTGATTATAATTTCACAGTATGTGCAAGCAGATGGAGGAGATGAATTGGGGAAAAGTTTCACCCCAGACAAATTAATTATTACTAAGTATTTTCGGAGTGGAATTTAAAACTGTGGCTTGAAATAAAGAATAATGGGATACCCCAGTAATCTATAACTTTGAATCAAACATTTCATGAACAATTTGACACCTGGTTGGAATACTTTATTATTTTCATAAATGAAATCATAACTCATGCTAAATGATACTATGTTTCAGAAATTCTTTCCAACTGGTCAGTTTTTTCAAGCTATCTGTTAAATCAACAAGTTCATGAGCAATTTAAAACAAGGTGTCTAAGAAAATACTTCAAACAAGTTTTCCTTCCTGTAGGAAAAGATCACTAATTAGTAGAAAGCTTCAGTCCCTGTTTTTATTTTGCATGTGATTCATATTCATCTATCTACAATTTTAAAAGTGAAGCTGAAGACACTAAAAGAGACAGGATTTTGGAAATAAGACAAAAGCTTCTAACAAAATGGGTGGTTTAAGGTGTTGATAACATCTCACACTTTTTACCATCAACAGACTTGTGATCCTGAGGCTGAAATAAGTGCTTACAGATGTGGTACCGTAGAGGACTGTTGTGATGCTCTTTCTGTGGCCCTAATCCTCAGCTGCTCCAAGTGTGTTAGAAAAGTATAGCCCTCTGTAGATATCCATGGACTTTGGTAGCTGGTAAAATAAATTCTGCATATTTCTTAGAAAAAAGTGTTATTGCCAAGAACGGTATGACTAAAATACAGTATTCAACTAATATCTAACCAATATTTCAGATGAACAATAGATACTCAGATTCTTAAAGAGTCTGAGTAATATGGTCCCCTTCTACCAGGAATTTTTTTTGTTTGATTAGACCATGAGAAATGAAATCACAGTATTTCTTTGAATGGCCAAAACTAAGGTGGTATTACATTGCTGCTTTTATCAATGTTCTTTTCTTTGTCACACAGCGGGTTAATAGCTTTAAGATAAATTTAATATATTTGCTGCTACTATGTGAAGGCTGAAGGTGGTTTAGCAATATCTACACAGTTGTGGAACAAGCCTGAAGTGAGAAGGAGCGTATGAGAAAATGACATCTATTGGAATACGAAATCTTGAATGCTACAGCAAAAAACACAGTAGCTGTATTTATCAGTATATACTTATTGCTACTCTTGTTCAAGATTTTGCTTATGATGAAATGCAGCTGTAAGTATTTTCACTAATTGTATTTACAAAATTCAAGTGCTTGAGTCAATCTGAACTATTTTACAAAGAAAAATGTTTCTTTGCTGTGCTTTCAATTTTCCCTGGAAAACCTTTTAATCAGCTGATGGTGCTTATGTACTGCAGTATTTTAGGGAATCAAACACAATGCATATTCATCAACTCTATCCTCTGAACAGAAGCTTTACTGGATCTTTGAGATTATGCTGAAGACTCACCACATTAAGTATTTTACATTTTGCTGTAGTGTGCTGTAGTTTGATAGGAAGATGGACATGCATTGAAATAACTATAGTAATGAATCCCACCAAGTTTTTTAAAATTCAAATCTTTACTGTTCCAGGTGCTTAATCATTGTGAAAATGCACAGATACCAGTAGGCTCCACAATGTAACAATTTTTCAAATCAGTTTGCCCTTTGATGCTTTCTAACACACAGAAAAATAGTAGTATAATCATAGCATTTAGCAATTTTGATCTTTATCTTACTAAGAGTCATATGTAAAAGAGATGAATAATCATATAATGGTGCATTTATATACATAAAGTTAAGTATGTGTATAATTCCCTGGAATATCAAGTTTAGGCTATATTTTATTCTATACTTTTGCAATTCTGAATATGATAGGATCCTATATTTGACTTGGGGTTACTGAGTACAGTAATATTTTTCTGTCCTTTAAATGACAGTTTTCAGTGTTAAAGCAAAGAATTGTTTTATGTGCTAGGGGAAAATGAAGCTGCACAAGGGAGTCATCTGTCTTGATTTAGTAAGGTAGCACTTGCCTTCTTTCCTATCCAGAATGTTTGGGTAAGCTTGTTTTACCTCACAATGCAATTGCTAGACATACACACATGGTCAAATACTCTGTATAAGATGACTAATGGTATCTTACATACTTGCTGTTACTGGTCCTCATCCTCTAAATTCCAATGTGTTGATATGAAGGCTAACTTTAGTATGCAAAGAACAAATATGCTTCTGTGCTTCAGCTAGGTTTCTTCAAGGTTCACTTACTTTTTAGTCCTCCAGAATTTAGAACATTTTGAACAGCAAGGTGTCGTAGTGTAAGATCAGTCTACAGAACTACAGACAAAATTACATGCTAAAATGCTGATGTTGACAACTTTGCCAATGGAAAGTCTCCTATGGACTTCACTCAGCCATTGCACCAACATTCAATCAGCATGACATTGTTGAGTGTTGAAAAGTACAGTTGAGGTACCTACATATTTTGAGTTTAGTAAATGGCAATAATGGATTAACAATTTCCTCATTTATTTTGGTTATCAAATACCATGGTGACTATGATTAATGTGTTGCTATATATAAACCCTGGGGTATGGATGAATACTGCAATTGCTTACAGTAGAATATTCTATGTCTTTCTTGATGTTTTATGGTGTTATATACTTTCAGCCAGTCCTGAAAACACATTATTAGGGTGTGCATAAAAAACACAATAACACTAGCACTGACATGCTTTACCTTCACTTAGACAATAGTTGTTCTAGAAGATACTGATTAGCTATATATTACTCTTCCCATACATTAGCATAAAAAATAAACATAAAATGATACACAAGAAACTGCTGGAACACATCACAAGTATTTCCTCCATTGAGGACAAGCAGTCCTCATTTCTTCCAGCAATAATTCAGAAAAGGCTAAACATGTTCTTGATGTACTTAAGTGTTCATATGTATGTTTATGTATATCACAAACCAGTGTCTATCTGTATATGTACTTATCCACTTTATTAATTCTCAATAGTTCTCCAGCAAATATAAAAATATTTATGGTGCAATACCTAAGTAACTCAAAATTAAGTTGTTCAAATAATAAGGCCACTACATACTAGATTTTTTGCCTCCATTATCTTATGTTGAGAACAACTTTAATTAACACCTCATAAGAAAACCCAGCCTCTTACAATTAATTAATTTATTATTCATAAAGGCTACCTGTTTAAGAGGTCTCCACTATATGTAAATTAGATGCGAACTACGAGCTAGACCTGCTATATATTACAGATTTCGTACATAGTGGAAATAAAGATGCAAATCACATAACAATAAATTTAAATCTTTGTAACAAACACCCTGGAGAAACCTTTAACAAATCATAACTGTCAAAGGGATGGATGATAAAAGTTTTTGTCATGCAAAAGTATACAATCACTCATCTGTTGCAAGCATCACTCTTTTATTTTCTTGGTTGTAGGCACATTATCAACTTTAATGATAAAAGCCTTCCACAAAAATAATTCTTAAGCCTCGGGAACAAATACCTCTTTGGCACCCTGAGAGCATGTTCCACAAACATCATCAATCTCCTTCTGAGTATGATTTACAACCTTTCCCTTTGGCCGGCTCAAGCTGTCCATGTGTGTGCCCCAGCAGCGTCACATTGGGATTCTCCTCCACTTTGCCCTCCAAGCACACATTGCTCAATTGGCATGCTCATGATCAGCTTTCCAAAGATGTCTGGAAATTAAAACAAGTTTGAGTATAGCCCCTTCCATGAAGACATACCAGAAATGTATGACTCGGAAGAGACAAAAAAGATAGGAATGCATATCTGGAATCAAACTAATGGGCCAAGTTTTCAATTCCAGACAGATTTATTGTATGCAGCCAGGAGGGATGTTTACAAAGAAGATGCAAGTCATTCCCTGACTGTTTGGCTCCTCTAATTCATTTAATTGCTTGAAACTACTGTGGGATAGTCCATACACCAAGAGAGCCAAAACACAGAGAATTGTTTAGTGAAATTCATTTCCATCTGTGACATGACTTTTGTGCCAACTACTGCATGCTTATTTTGAGAAAAGGTGATGAAGGCAGCTGCACTCCAGTGAGACTCCCCTGAAGATTGTGTAAGTGCTCTTTATCCTCCTTTTCTCTGTAAAAGAGACATACTATGCTGTTTTCTGCAGAAACTGCATTGATCTTGTCCCTTCTTTGTGCCAGTCCTGTGGGTATGTATATGTTTGTTTAAGGGAGTGCCCATGATAGGAAAATCCGAATGTGTTGATGAGGGGCAATAGAAGAAACATAAGACAGCAGGACAAAACAACAGCTTAAGCCAGTGAAATTTGGCATCTGAGAGTACAGCTCCCTCTTAATGACTCAACTAACTGGAGTTTGCTTCTGGACTGCAGGTGTCTGATGAATTACTTATTCCTATGAGCTCTCCTTGAGTTTTAGGAATTGAGTCTCTGAACCAGAGCTGAAGACTTTTAATGCTCTTTAGAAACTCTTATGCCATGCACTCACTAAGGCAGATGCACATTCATTAATAATCGTTATCTCACTCAAGCCATGCTCAGAGACAGAAAGACTATATCCTTTTCAGGAAAATATGTAAGCATTATGATTAGTTGTAAACAGACGGATACATAATATGTCTACTTCCAGTGAAACAGTAGATACTCACAAGCACAGTGATATTTGTAGGGGAAAGAAAGTGAAGGATAAGGACTTAGAAAAATAAATCCACAAACACATTCAGAAAATCTTTGTGACATTTCAACAAAGTTTAGAAAATTAAGTGCATTGACTTTACTGAATAGAATTTTGCAGACTGCTTCTAGGATGAAAGGCTAGATTTTTGCAGATGACTACACCTTGAGCTACTTTTATAGCTGATAGAAATAGCTTTGGGTAGCCCTGAAGTGTTTTGGAAGTCTTAACTCATTACTTAAACATATAAGATATACTTAAAGAAAAAAGATGCTTGCACTTATCTTTAAGAACAATTAGTTAGCACTAACATGTATCTGTATTCTGGAGGATGCATCATCCCAAGAAAATCAGTGGTAAATATGTCTCCAAAGAGCAATCTCTCACAAAGATGTTGGGCACAAGGCAAGACTGATATCATTACCCACCCTTTCCTAGGCCTATTGTGCACTGTATTCTGGCCAAACTTAGCTGCTCAGCATTTGGCTACTTAAATATGGTCAGGTGTTCAGCACCATATTCTACTCCTTTGTGAATCATAGTCTTTACCTTTACCACTTTTAATGGACTAATATTTCCTTAACTCTCTGCACTAATGTAGAGGGAACTATATTAACTTGTTATCTGTAAAAGATGGAAGATGTAACTCCCTTAATAATACTAAGTATGAAACTGCTACACAAGTGAACAATCCAGTCCATGCTTGATAATTTATTTTGATGCTGACTGTACTTCTGTATTTCTGTATTTCTGTACTTCTGTATTATTTTGATGCAGACTGTATTTCTAACAAGGCAGGCAAAAATCCCCCATAAATGGCGGAAACAGTGTTTCACTGAACTGAATAATTTTTCATGTCTGCTTTACAAAGTGAGTTGTGTGTATACACTCAAATTTAAAAAATTAAAACTTAAAATATTAGAAATTGTATGATTCTTATGAGAGATTTGTCCTATTGACATTGGAAAACCAAGTTTTTTCATCATCTCCCATAATTCAGTTAAAAATCTTTACACAAAGTAATGCCGCTTAATATGGCCGCATTTCTGCATTTCATGCATTTCTGAAAACTTCAAATGACTTTTTGAACACTAAAAGTTGACTTCTATGCATTAAAATTGCTATTGGATCTATTACAAGAAATCTGTGTTCTGCAGTTATATTCATATTTAGTTTGTAACAGTGGGTTATGGACCAAGTTAGCAATTCACTGTTTAAAAAGACAGATATAGTGGAAAGTTTGCCATCACTACTCTTGTAATGCATGGGAACTTTTTTTTGTGCAGAATAGAGATAATTCATAATTTCTGAGAAACAAAAATAATTTTCATGTGGAACATTTGAATTAGCCATCAAACCTCATCTTGAAGGAGCAAAAGCACTGTAAAATACTATTCCACTTTATCCACAGCCTATGACATCAGTGGTAGGGAGCGGGAAAGAGAGAACATGACTAGTAATTTCAGTAGAAAAATTGAATCTATTTGAAATAGTGAGAGCTGGGATGACCTCACGACTTTTGTAAAGCTCTTGCCTCCATGTCATATCAGTTATCAAGCGTCACAATTTTTAGTGTAAGATTGAATCAAATAAAATATTTCTGATCAGTTGTTTAATGTCATTATCATGCATATTTTCAAAGCATGGGTTAAAATTCTACAGGCTTTGATGTCAGAGTATGCCAAACCTTTTAAACATATTAATTTTGACTCATGATAATCTATAACAAACACTACAGGAAATCTATAAATTTCAATACAACTGTGGAGCCAAAAAATGTCTAACTCTGACAGAATTCTTTGAGATCCAGTTTTGGCAATAATTGAGTTTCTGTGATTTTCTTTTGATTTCACTACCTGATGATACCAGAGAGCAGCAGACTTTATTTCAGAATCCCATTAGGTACCATTATAAGATCTGATTTCCTAGGTCAGGGATTATTTTGTTATTTTTTTAAAAACTAATTGTCAATCAGTGTGCTACAGTAAGCTTAGCTTTCTTTTGACTCTCATTGCTATATACTGTGGGGAAAAACACAAAAGAACTATGCTTCATCATCCTGTCAAGGAGGTTTCTTAACAAATTACCTTTACCCTCAAAAGAAAACACAAAGAGACTTTTTGGAGTTTGGGCGATTCTCGTATTTCATATCTTCTTTTCTTGGGCTGTTAAGGCAATAAAAATACAAACTTTCAGACCTCAGAGATAATGAAATTCAGATACTTCATAAAAATGATTTCTAATTAACCATTATTTAAATATCTTGGTTTTTCACATAATACTGCATTTTCCAAACACTTTGTTTCTTTGTAGACCATTTACTTCCAAGGTTTAAATAACTGTAAATTGTGATACAAAATAGTAACCCTTTCTTTCTTGTGTGATTGTCCCTGAAAGACATTGATGAAATTCACTCCCATGCAGAAGAGCACAATTTTTACCAGATTTTACTTAATCTCTCTTTTTAAAGTGACATGTAGTGGAAAGGCCTACCTTTCAACACTGGATACGGTATCAACTGAGGTCCTTAGGAGATAGCTGAAATGAAAAGGCTAGGTTAGCTCCATTGGAGTCCAAAGAGTCCTGGTACCAGGGAAAACAAGTCCCTTCCTTTGCAGTCCCTCCACAGCTGTTCCAACAGTCTCCTTGAAAGCACTGAGTAACCAGCCCCCTTCTGATGCATCCCAGGATGCTGTTGGTCCTCTTGGCCACAAGAGCACACAGCTGGCTCATAGTCATCCTGCTGTCTACACTTATCCTTGTTGTACCTCATAGGTACCCTTCTATAACAAATTGAGTTGCAATTTGTCTGGAATATTTTACTACGGGTAGATGTATTTAAGATGGGATTCAAAAACTTGGAAACACATAAGAAAAACGAACTAACAATTTAAGGATTGTGTGCATACTAAAAGCATAGTATTCAATACTGTTTATTTTTTCACTGCAAGAACAATGTAATTTACTATAGTGATCCAAACACATACCCATTCAAATAAAATTAAGAGTTCTATTTTTTCTACCATATTACCAAATGAATTGCATCAAGTACACAGACATAAAATACACTTGCATAATTTCTTCTGAAATTATCCTCTGAGTTATTATAAATACTATCTTTATAAGTAGATGTGCATCATATATACAGAGAAACTTGTTTGTCAGCTGCCTGGATCTGGATCAGTCATAGGGTAGCAATGTACTTTCTGCAGTTGCTGTACTGTGCTGCTTAAATCTCTTCAAGGCTGCTTTGAACAGTGAAGAGCATGCAAAGAAAAGCCTAAAAACAAGAGACTGAAGATGTCACTTTACAAAGGTGCCCTTAACTGCTTTGTAGGCGCAATCAATCCACAGAAGGAAGTTGTTGCTAAACTTTAAGCATGGAAAGATCAGTGAATAAACCCATTGTTAATTTTAAAAGCAATTTCAAATGTCTTTACAGTTAAGCCATTTAATTTTCATTGGTTTAAGTTTAATAATTTTTCATTAGTGCTAGCTAATTTGCAAGCTAATCTAATAAAGTGGCATGAAACATAAGAAGCATTGCATTGAAATGAAGAAAGTTCAGTTGCTTGCAGCTCACTCATTAAGGTTCTTGAAGTTTAGGAGACTAATTACTGACTTAGAATTATATTGTTTACCTTTTCAGAGTGTTTGTTTTATCCCACAGTTTAAGATGAACAGACTAATCATCAGAAGGTATAATTTGGCAGAACTCAAATCAAGCTAATAGGCCAATATATAGCAGCTAAGAATGTAGTTTGGTTTTGGGGTGAATTTTTTAGTTTTGTTTGTTTTTCTTCGATATAAAAAAAACCCCTCTAACAAAAAAAGAAAAACCACTGATAAAAGCTTCTCTTTGAAAGAAGCATTTTAGCATAAAACACCATTAAGACATATGCTTCATCTTGTGCCTACTAAAGTCTATGAATCACTTCTCCACAGAAGTGTTCCAACAGGAGAGTTGACTAATCATATATTCTGGTTTTCTATAAAGCTGATGCTACAAGATGTCTCTTAATTAATTTGTATCTAAAATAGATTCCAAATTTTATAAAATAATCCAATCCTAACTTGCAAATTGTTAAGGAAACTACATCACAGTCATCAGTTAGCTCAGTAAGCTAACTGCTCTTGCTAATATAGATACATAAAAACTATATAAAATTACTTTGATTCAACTTCAGCCGTTTGTTATTTCTTAGATTTCTGTTCTCAGGTTACCATAAAATAAATATTGTCTTTCTATCATAAATTTGTAATCAAATGTGAACTCTAATAATAATCTTACTCTAGTTCTACCATTTATTCATGTAAAGATGACTGTGGTCATATAGTCTGGAGATCAGACAATAAGAGACAACTGCATCCAGTTACCGAGCACAACTACAAGGCATTTCCAAAATCGTCACCCTGATGAGTGCTGCATTTTCACATATTTATACACATATTTGCTCAGGCCCAGCTTAACAAGTGATCCTGGTCGTTCTGCACTAGAGACACTTTCTTCTCCTTGCAATGATTATTCTGTTTTTCTCCTTATATAACATAGGACCAGGAACTGTGGCTAAATACTGAATGTCTTATCAGATAGCAGGTTTGGTATGGGATCTACACATTAGAACATAAATGTGATTGCTATGTATCTGTATAAAGTGTTGTCAATGCTATAGTCTTAAAATATAACATCACTCAATGCATTACATAAAGCAATATTAAAATCATTCAAAGCTCAATAGAATCAAAAGGGACCATATGATTAGCATTAATTTGGCAGTAAGCACCTCTGATTACTCCTTTAATAACACAGGAAATACTGAAATGTGTCAACCTTTAGAAATATGAAAACAAATGCTATATTTTCAGAAGTACTGTCTTTTCTCCCAAGCACCCCATCAGCATCCTCCTGTATGAGTTTCACCCAGTTTTTCAGTGGATGGAAGAGATAGATTAAGCTTGTGCCTTAGGGATAGCTTTAGACCTATTCCTGACACAGTTTCAGTTTGCTGGTTTGACCTTGCTCAGCTACTGAGAGTCTTGGGGACTGCACTGGTATATAGACTGCCTCAGTACCATGGGCTGTCTATTCGTCTAGACCAGTGCACAAATCTAACAGAATTATTTTACCCTTAAACAGCCACAAATAGTGCTGCATAGGTAAGCTAAGAGCCACCTCCTTCAAAGGAATGCAACTGAACCAAATGCTGATTTTGCAGGACACTTGGGCAGAGAGAAGTGTGCTATTATTTCATGAGTGACATTTCAGCAAGGCATATGCACAACCTAGTCAAGCACTACCATCCACAGGAGAGGGAGATCAAAAGATCTACTTGAACCAAGAATATTCCGGACTTGACACGTGATAACAGTAATTCTAGTTCAACAGGATTTGGAAAAGAGAATGCAAAGCTAAGAGTAAGATGAGATGGGCTTTATGCAAAATGTGACTAGTGAATTTTAAAGTAATGTTAATCAGAACTAAAATAGGATCAGAGTAACATTATATTAACAGTGGATACAGCAAAGCAAATAGAATATTTAGCATTATGTGTTTCTTCCACCATCATTCAGAAAGACAGCTGACTTCCTGTCACTCTGAACCAGATATAAAAAATTCTGACTTGTGTCACTTTCTGTAAGTGAAGTGTATTATGTGACCACAGTAAATCCCACATGCATACAGATCTCCGTGAAAAAGTGTTTTATGAGTGACACAACAGCTGTGTCTGCAGTTAAGTATTGCCCTCACGCCTGTATACGAGCTGTAAATAGGGAGGTGCAGTTTCTTTTTGTCAAAATATCAAACAAAAATACAAAATTCTCTGTCATGAAGCTAAGTCATTGGGTGTTCTGAGTTTAAAGAAGTGGTAGTTTGGAAACTCTATTGTGTATATAACGACGTATGTGTGTCCCTTCCTTGTTCATCAGGGCTATCTCCATACAAGAGCTTTTCAGTGAAGAATGGTTTGTCAAATATTTGGGCTAGGAGTTTAGACAAAAACAAGAAAAGGAAAAGTCTACTACTAGTGGGCTGGGAAATGATCACCATTATAGTTAACATGTTATAAATGTAGTCTAGAAACACTTGTTCAACTTTTAAATTGCAAAGCTGGATTATAAACATAGTTAAAAATGATTTACCAGAAAAAAAACCCTTTTGTAAAAATTCAAGTCACTGAATATGAATAATGCAGAAGCAGATATTTAGCCTAGAAAACGGTTTCTGTATTGTAAGGATAGGAGAAAATTGCTATTTTTGTAAGGGAATGGCAATTATTATATCACTAGGAACTGTTTAAATGCATTGGATTGTGGATGTGACCATTAGCAGCATGAACAAGTAATAGATATTTTCTTTCTTCTATAAATCTAATTGTTCTTTGCTATATCAAGAGGAAATGCAGTACGCTGAGTGATCCTCTGAGGTCACTTACTGTGTTTTTCAATAATTTCCTTAGTGTAATTATTTTATGAATACTTTGTAATTCAGCTGAATGGAAAATGGTTTACTATTTCATGAGAATTTGCACAGGTTAGAAAAAGTTCTAAAATATTAATAATTACATAATTATCATGAATTTCTGTCTGAAAACAAAATTTACTCATTTAAAGTACTTTCAGGAAAAAAAGCCTTTCTGTTCTTGGGAATGCTAAACCAAAGTTTTATCAAGATTTTTACCAAAATTTTTCCTAATGTAGATACTGGACACACTCACTGACAATTTTATTTCAATAAAGCACCTTAGAATAAAATGATATTGATTTTTTAAAAACATTTTAGCAAAATTACTGAAAAATATGAATGTTTGAGGTGTTAATGACTGTAGGAGGAGAGCCAAAGCACTTTTTGGCATGAGGGTCCATTTGTAGAACTGAAATTTGCCAAACTGGAGCATGCAAGCATCATGTTCTGCTTGTGAAAGACAGATGTTAAGATCTAGGCTTCTGCCTAGATCTTAACATGCTCTGCTTCCATTGCTGTATTTGCATGTGAACAAATACTTGGATTTAAGCACACGGACTAAATTCTTCCATAAATAAAAAATGTTGCTGCAATAAAAAATTCCCATAAGAACAAATTGTATTGTTATCTGCTTCAAAATGCAAAGTCTCTTTATTCACAGAGGACATTAAGATACTTCTATTCTTCGAATAATTTACCTGTTAGGCATAAAGTAATCCTGGTATAAATAAAATCAGAATTGGTTGATTTGCTTAGATGTACCTAAAAAGCTATATTGAATCCATTGTGCCTTCACTGGACATGGTAAACAAAGTGCTATACTTTCAGGATGCTCAGAAAATCTCTCCATGGGTCTCCATGGGTGTGTAATCCATTAATAGCCCTTCTGCCAGCTGGTTAATGGCAGCAAAAGGGCTGGTTTCAGTATGTCTCTGTTCTCTCCTAAAACATAACTTAACCAGTCTGAAGCATAGGGAAACTAAACATAATCTCTCCCTGTACTCTTTATAGTTAGAAGTTTGACACTGTCAAGTACTCCGAGGCCTTGTGCACAGACACACACACAAAAAAATGAACGCTTTGTTAGACGAGTGGGAATGATCATAAACTTGGGAAACAGAGCAACAGGATTCAGCTATTGCTTTTATATGTAAATACACATACACAAAGAAGAATACCTTCCTTACTTTTCAGTAATTTTTTTACTAGAATATTATTTCATCATTCACAGAACATCCTGTAGATAATACAGGTATGGTATGGTGGCTTGGAGCTCTAAGAAGCGATAGAAACAATACAAGTTAACAGCTGTTTCTTATCAGTGGCAAGGAAATAATTTGTGTGATTCCTGTAAGACAGCATTACCTCTCAGGATTGTTCTTGGCTTCTACCCTGTGAAGAGAGCAGACACCACTCCTATAATGGTAGGGGTATTTTATGAGCATGTATACCATGAATAGTTTATCACACTGTCTCCAGTGGTACTCTAGCCTCTATTAGTTAAACAGAGTCAGAGCACTCTTGCATAGGGATTGATAACAATCCAGCACATTTCTGGCCCCTTGGTACTAGCCATTTCCCAGTCCTGCCCAGGTTCATTTTGGACTGTAGCAAGGGACAGCAAGCAGGTTGCTCACCCTGCTCTCCAGAGGTGATGGAACAGTACTAATCAGCTTTTGGAGAACTAACTAGAGATTAGTCTGTGTAGGTTGGAAAAATCGGCACAGAAGCAATTTAGCCAAGCTCTATAGGTGTGGTTAGTGTCCTTCAGCTTTTCGGGATGATTACCATGCTTGAACAGAGTTTTTGCTATATTGGGAAGAGCCAACTATCCAAACAGGCTGTCCTTTTTTTCTGGTCTCGGTGACCACACATTGCAATATAAAGAGTGGCTTTAATGAAGCATATAAAGATAGGTGTCCAATGCAAATCAAATTACCCACAGATTTCCCTTTTAGTTCTTTGCCACAGAGCTCAAATGCAGGTATGCTCATGGATTCAAGTTGTGACAGAACATTTGCAGATTTCAACTCTGGATAAATAAATAAATGTTCAACAGTATATCTCTGCCTATTCCTCTATGCTCTTTGCAAACCCAGGAATTTATGAGTGTAATAATTTAGCAGCACTGAAAGCATTGCTCTATCAGCTTCACTGTCATCAGCAGATGTCACTGCAACCATTAGTAGGTAATGAATTGTTTAAGGAGATATAATGGCTAATTTGTCTGGTCAAAAAGGCACAAACACTACCTTTGAAAACTGCATGCTATTAAGTCAAGTGAAAAAATTGAGTTCATTGTCCTTTAATTTTCAAATGGGATAAGTCCCAAATCAGTTACAGATATGAGACAAATTACCTGGTCAATTTGTGCCATCTTCTGAGCTTCTGAGATGTTGATGAGAAATGAGCTGCGAAATACTTAGGGTACAAATGAATCTGGTAAAAAAAATCAGAAAAGTGATTTATATAATCTTAATATGAGGTAACGTGGCTTCCAAAGGACTTCTACATATGTTATGTTTGTCTTCCTGCTCTGCTTTCAGTGAGTTTTAGCCATAAGAACCTGTATCTGAAGACTTCTGCCCTTTTCTATATTCTTTTGTTTAAGCAGAATATATTTCTTGACTATGATTTTTATTGTGGGTCTTCATTAAGGGCAAAGTTCTTACTTCTTTATAACACAACATAGAAAATAATTTAAATATGAGATCCTTTCTTGTTATATAATCCAACTATGATCTGTTTCCTGCAAATATGAAGGATTATTCCTAATATTCAACCTAACTTGATCTGAAGACCCATATTTCAATTTATCCATATTCATTGTGGCTTGAAAATCAATGCTGGAGTTTTATAACTTAATTCACCAAAGTGATATACTTGTGGGGGCATCCAATCTAAATATCAATTGGCTTGGAGTCAATCCCTTGTTCATATATCCCAGATAAATCATTAGTTGATGGAACAAGAGAAAAAGTGATTAAGCAAGAAGAAAGTTCGATAAAACCTTATGTCAGCCTGCCTCATTGTGTGCATTGCAGTTCAATTTACAAACAGTATAGCTCAGCTTTATACATTATTTTTTCTTTTAGTTCAGCAGTGTTCTGGTTTCAGACACTGAATCTTATCACCACCATGTTTCTATTACATTAGCAGCACAAAGTTTAACATAAATTTTTAACAATATTAGTAGTCACTGTTAACAATCTGCACAAAAAGAGCCCAACAAAAAAAAATAAAAAAACAACCAACAAACCACTGGGATTTACATTTCCACTAGTTTTACATTCCATTAAGCGCCTGTGTTCTAAAGCGGGAGAAACAACTACCATTTTGGTGGTGTGAACTATGAACAGAAGGAGAGGATGTGCTAAACATGTTCAACTGTTTTAATAAAAATGTTCTCATATTAAAGATTCCTCAGGCATGAAACTGAAGCAATTAGTTCCTACTTTTCCATTAAGTCAGTCAGACTGTACTGTCAAAAAATAACACTGCAAAGAAAAATTAACTGTCATGCAGAAGTTAAAAAGGTAAGGATCAACGGTCAGCTCATCAGATGCCATAAATCAGCCTTGTGCTACTAAAATCAATGGAGCTAGGCAAGTTTACAGCAGTGGATGATACTGTTTCTGGGTTGCATGTGTGCAAACCCAGGAAAAAGGACCACTCAGAGGCACAGAACCAGCTACATACCAGGGAATATCACCTGAGAAAAATGTGGACTGGTGCATATAAAGGAAGTAAAAAAAAGATGCTTTTCTTTGCTAAACACTGGTCTCTATACCTAAGGCTTATCAAAGCACTGAAATACTTGTACACAGTTCCTTGTTTTGTTTTGTGGTTAAATATTACATTTCCAGAAAAGTTAAGACGTGATTGCTAAGCATACCTCATAATAAACAATTAAATACTAGGGTGCTTCAGATGTCACATGAACTTGAGTTAGCCATCACAGATTTTTATATGAGTTTTCAAAAATTAAAAGAAAACTGAAAACCAATGTTAGACGTTGCGAAGATTTTCACAACTTCCTTGTTAGGTTGTATTAAATATTCTATATAAATTACTGCTCTTGTTCTACATGGAGTCCATCATGAGCAAATTTGCAGATGACACCAAGCTTGGAGCCTGTGTTGATCTGTTGGAGGGTAGGAGGGCCCTGCAGAACGACTTGGACAGACTGGAGAGATGGGCAAACTCTAATAGGATGAGTTTTAACAAGTCTAAGTGTTCTGTATTTTGGCTATAACAACCCCAGGCAGAACTGTAGGCTGGGAATGGACTTCTTAGAGAGTACTCAGGT
>VZRI01001511.1:167866-328518 GCA_013397515.1 Upupa epops
GGGGTCGGTCTTTTCTCCCTGGACACTGGAGACAGGACAAGAGGTCATAGTCTTAAGCTCCATTGGGGGAGGTCTAGACTTAACATTAGGAAAAGGTTTTTCAATGAAAGAGTGATCTCATTTTCTAACGGGCTGCCTTTGGAGGCGGTTGAGTCGCTGTCTCTGGTGGTGTTCAAGGTTAGTCTGGATGAAGTGCTGAGTGGCATGACCTAGATGTTAGACGTTAGGTTTACTTGGTTGGTTTTAGGTTGGACTGGATGATCTTTAAGGTCTTTTCCAACCTCATCATTACATGAACATGTAATACTATGCTCTGACTCCAACACCATGGTGACAGAATCTAGTGTAACTAGCTATAGAAAATATATTGATTCTGTGTTACTCATGATGGGAAAATTGCATATATCGCAGAACCTTGGGGGGTGGTGGGTGTTATCTCAGTAATTAAATACATTGCAGGAGTAAAGTCTGTAGCTTCTGCGTATCATGTGACATGAAATATGGACAAAGAAGCATCACATGGAATGGAATGTCTCTGTGACAACTTTGCATGCAAAACACCAAAGTTAATGAGACAGCAACATGAACAAATGTCAGGTCTTAGAATATAAGGAAAAATAGAAGATAAGATGCAAAAAGTCTTTCCAAAAAGTGAAAGCTTTCTATTGCAGTCTTCCTTTATACAAGGGACTGCTTTGGAAAGCTGTGATGAATTATGTGTCACTGTAGTTTGGATTGTTTCTTAAATCACGTTTTAAAAATACTTCACTGTTGAACAATTCTGTTTATAAACTAAAAAGACAATTTTTATTAAGGGGCAACTGCTTTTGAAAGTATAAAGAACACCAAAGAAGACTTATGAGAAAGAATTTACAGTTTCAAGAAAGGTTATCATACCCTGATGGACAAGAAGTCTCATTTAGACCTACTTACAGTAAACTTACTTTGCATAATGTTTGACTATTGTGAGTGAATTATATGGGAGAGGAGTAATGTGTGTTAGGGCTTTTTGCCCTCTTACACTTTCATTACCTACACAGCTAGCAGCGTAATCACTTTATTTGATGAATTCACCAATTTCCACTCAGAGGAGTACTGTTGGGCTTTCTTTTTTTTCTCCATTGTTTAGTGGCAAACATTAAAAAAGACAGAGAAACACAGTGCTAATTTTCAGGAATTACTGCTCACTCCTACTAGTCAATATTCAGTCTGCATCATTTCAAAAGGATCAGGATAATATTACTCCTTTTTTTTTTCTTTTTTTTTCCCTCTGGACAGCATCAAAAATATGACTACAACATTAAGAGTCCTCTGCACTGTTTCTGGTTTACCAGTATTATTTTCACAGGTTTCAGTGCCTTTGACAATAGGAATAGTTAACTTAAAATCTTTTGTTTGAGTAAAAGTGCTTCTTTAAAACTTCTCCAAGTACATTGTAAAAAAAAAACACCAAATTAGATAAAAGTTCCCGTGTCATATATTTGGCTTACCAATGGTCACAGCTGTGCTAATATAGCAGAATATTAATCTGTGTTTTTACGCTCAAAAAAGATTTTGGAAGAAAAAGGTTCTTCTGAAAAGGGCATATGCAACAAATATTAGCTGTAAATGAATAAAAAGTTGAGAAAACTTCCAGGAAATATGTGTGTATGCAAATGCAACTATGTGTGGGGCATGCTGCGTCTGTTTGGTTCACTCTCACTCATGCTATTCTAACCAAGTTCTGCTTGAAAGATGTCTGTGTCTGTGCTCTAATGGCAGAGCATACAGGCTGCAGAATATACATTGAATTGGATACACCTGTTGGATTTTTTCCAGAGGAAAATTATTGCAGTTCTTCTTATATTTGAAATTACTATTTCAGCACCTGTGATACTATGCTTCTAGGAAAAAAAATGTTCAGATTCTTACACTGTAAGATTATTGCATAGTGACTTGAAGTTGAATGAAATTGATTTGCAAACATAAGCGCAAAGTTTGGCAGACTAGAATATGGCTGTTTCAGATCATATGGCTCTTTGATGTGACCGGTTCCTTGCAGATAGTCTGATAGGAAGAACAAGGCTGTTACTTAACAGAAGTTAGGCTGAATGCATGTCATTATACCTAAGAATCAATTGACATGACTTGAAATGTAGTTAGGGTTTTTTTCTCAACTCATCAAGTGAAGACTTCTTTACCAGGTCAATTTTTAATTTTAGGACCTCTGGTTCTAGAGGAAAGTAAATGCCTTGGAGCACAGCTGGGATTTTATTAATAACTATAATGTGAAAAAAGGTGTTGAAAAGCAGGAGGGATTATGACCCTATCAGCCCCTCTTCCAATGACACTTGTACAAAAGGCTGATTAGGTGAGATAGGGAGAACTACTGGTCTAAACCTAAGTTCTTTGCTCATGTTTATGACAGAAAAGGCAATAAATCCTCTTTGAACTGCTTAGGAAGTGCCAAGATACAACCCTCTAATTTTTTAGGTGATGGGAAGACAGATCAGTGTAAAGTAGTAGCACGAGTAAGAGGAAAAAAATCATAAGAGATTGTTTAACACTAGCAGAAAATAAAAGAGATTAAATGAAAACAGTATTAATTGCCCATATTTACAAAGTTTTTTTCCTAGTTCTTATTGTTTAGTTTCTCTATTCTATTGGTTTTTTTTTTTTCATGTGATCATACTCCATTATACATAACTATGTTTTACTTGGTATTTGTGTGGAGAATTTTTTGGTATTTCATTTTATTTACTGAACTGTAACATGTCGAAGGAGGTACTTCATCAATTGTATATCATGCTTTATCTGTAGCACTTCTATGTTAAAGCTGAATTGGTCTATCTATCTGTTATATGTCTAATTTGGGATGTTTAAATATTTCAGCTTTTTCTCTGTAGGCACAGTCAGCATATATTTTATTTTACTGTGTCTCCAACTGCCTAATTCTCCAGCCTGGGTACTACAGCTCAGTAGCAATGAGCTATCAACCCACCCTTGTCATTTCAATTTTTCACACATTTTCTTAGTCTGTATGTTCTATATCTCACTGAATACTTATCTCCCTGGTCCACTGCCATAGGTTTGTGATATATAACAAAGCTTCATCTCTAAAATGTCAAAAATAATGAAAAAAAGAAAATCACAAAAGATAAATTTACCACAGTCACTTCTGTGTATCCAAAGCTCTTAGACTTCTGTTCATCAGCAAACCTTAAGTTATATGACTTTTCTATCACCTGCACTGCAGCTCTGCTGTCACTCGTCAGCAGGGTACTGCCCACAACTGAACAATTCAGGGATAATTTTGCTTTGCCAGTACTTGCTATCACCTAAAGAAAAGACTGTACATCCATAAGGGATCTCACTTTCAGCTATCACACAGACTACTCAAGAGTACAAAGTTATGAGACTAGGTGACGTAAGAACATGTAGTAGTTAAGAAAGAGAAAAACACAGGCAAGATTAGAAGATTTATAAGGAGTTTCAAAATTTTTCAGGAAGGTCATTGTTGGTGTAATTCTCACCTTTATTATTGCATTTCACAGAAATTGCAATCATCCTTTGGTATTTTCCTTCCACTTGGATATGTGATTCTTCCCTCCAGATTAACTGACCACTTGACCAGCAATAAACAGAAAATATTCACTATCTGTCCACATTAAAAGAAATCACTGTTAACAGGAAAAAAAACAAACACAAAAAAAAGCAGAAAAAATGAGAGAAAGGAGAACAATAAACGATGCTGTAGTCATTTAACAGATGGATTGAAAACAGAAAGCTGGAGAAAGAAAAGGACTAAAATATATTGTTCACCCTAAAGGCTGAAAACAGTGCAAAAATAAGCCCATTACCATAGGAGGGAGTATACTAATTCTCTTTCCAAAACAAAACCCAACATTTATCTGCACAGTGATACAACACATTTGACCATTTCCCTTTCAGAACTACAAGGCAGATACCATGGTGGCAAAGGCTGAAGTCTTAGAAGTCTTCTTTAATTTTAAATAAATACGTATATATTTGAAAGTAAAAAATACTGAAAGGTGTCGCTACACCTCTAAACACATGAATCTACACAGTTTTTCCAAGGCAGTTATAAACACTAAATATGAAAAAAAATGGTCTCACATAATATTTTCATTCACTATAACAACCTTACAGTTTTGTGGACAAGGGTTGTTGGTTGTTCTGTGTCTTTTCCATTTCTATGCCACATGTCATCAAGATCAATTAATGATTTTTAAATAGACCACACTCATACATGGATTTTGGGCAACCTGAATTCCCAGACACTATGCCAGGTGAATTGCGGTGTAATCCCAAATCTCTGACCCATTTTTTCACTTTTTCAGTAAATGCTGCCAGAATTATTGGAGGAACAGTGTGAAGTGTATGTTCCCAGTCCACAATAGCATATGCCAAAAGTGAGCAATTAAATGGAATTTCTTTTATCCTGGAAGTGTAACAGAAGCCAATAAAAAATGAAAAATTCAGTTTGGAAATGCATCTCCAGAAGAAGCTATTTTACTGAGGGGGGAAAGAAAAAAAAAGGATGACCTTGAAAAACCTACAGAATAAAAAATTTGGTTAGTCAACATCTTCACACTTTGTGTAAATCAATGCATAAATAATAGTCAGAAAGATTAATTGACTATTTCTGGAACAATAAAATGAATGACAACAAATTTAAATGCCAGGAACATGTAAATTATCTCATCCTGCATGACAAAAAGGACTAAAATTGTACTATGCACAGCAGGTTGGTGGCCAGTCTTTGAAGCTGGAAGCTCAGAAACATTTAAACACAGACTACCATTTATTGTTGGTGGTTGAAGAACTAGGGAGGTTTATTTTTCTTTACCTGGAAGGATCATCTCCTTCCTGACATAAAAAGCAATGAATACCAGGTAAACCCAGAGAGGGTGGGGTTTTTTGGTGGTGGGCTTTCTTTAGGAGGTTGGCTGTTTGGATTTTTTCCAGTTAAAAACCTGTCTTGCTCTTTTTGTAAAGATGTCAATAGATCCAATATTGAAAACCATGAATCTGTGCCTAAGGTGCACAGACAGGGTAATTTGAATCCTGAGTCATACCCTACTCAAAAATGCTCTTTGGATGCATCATATATATTCACTTCATCTTCTTTTCCTGTCTGCTTTAGTCCTCTCTCTCTTGGGTCTCAGCATCTGATTACAGATCCATTTCCCCCCAAAACACCAAATCCTATTTAGAACATATTCAGGACACAGCTCCTGAGTTTGAAGCAATCTGTCATTTTTATGAGGAGCTTTGACTGATTTTTATGGGAAGCCTAAGGGACAAATGGCATGCAGCATGCCAGAGTAAAGTGATTAGGCTGCCAAACTTGGAATCTCTAGCAAACACCCATTGCTGTTCTAATTAACTTACTACATTCACGATTTGCATAAATAAATTGCTTAATTGAAGTTTCCTGGATGGCATGACTTTGCACAATTTTTATGAGACCAAAAATATCTGAAATGCATAGCAAATTTATAGTTTTTATATACAACTTCTTTTTTATGGAATCCTTATTCATAAAGTATTTACCAGTGCTATGTTAGGTTTATAGGAGGTCTTTTTTCACTGAATTATGAGTTTTCCAAATAAGATATTATGGTCATATCTTTCCAAATTATATTTTATAATTAACAGGTCAGTGCTTCTTTAGGTACTCAGCCAAGATATGGCATTCATACCTAATTAGCCAATATCTTTCTAAGATTTCAGAAGAATCTCTTAAAGAATTTAATGGATACTATAAAGAGATGCAGCTGAATTTCTGCATTTTTCATGAGAAATAGAAAGACAAGGGAATTGTCAAGCCCACATAAACAACATTAGAAGTCAAATTTTAGTGGAACAACCATAAATGGAGTACAACATAATTGGGAGAGGAAAATCTCATTTGTGAAAATTACTTTGCAACCACCTAAGAATAACACGAAAAAAGAAACTGTGGCATTAAAAAAAAAAAAAAGATACAAATAGTGAGAGTAGAGCTATCCTGGGTACACCTTGTTTTTCTCAATGTTTCTCTTGTTCCAGGAATAGTTTATCCTACAAAAGTAACACAATCCTAAAGTAATTGCTCACTTACAATTTAGGACAAAGCAGCTTGGGGAAAGATTCTTTGGTCACAGGAGAAATCTACGTGGGCAATTGCAATAAAATTAATATCCCCATGTCCAAATGTAGGTTTTATAAAAGCTAGAGAAATGTGGAGAACAGGCTTGACTTCCATGATAGCCACCTGCAAGAAATTTCATACATATGGATGATTTCACCACTCAGTACCTAATCTAGCAAGATGACCAGAATGACATATCTTCCAAAACTCATATAAACAGATCATAACATTTCAGAGTGACTTATCAAAGCAAAAGCATTACTTAAATTATGTTGACTTTAGCTGAAGTATATAATATCAAATATCTTCAGGCCCAGTATATGAAAAAAGTAAATCACAAAATTTACTTATTCCTCCAGGAATAAATTCCACTGATGGGTGGAGAAGCAGCTCAGGACTAGCATTTTGTGTAAGCTATTTCCCACATAGAAGTTTAGTGTGTCATCTACAGGTGACAAAGCTGTGCCACGATATTCCCAGCTCTACATGAATAGCAAAACTTTGAATTATGAAGATCTCTGGAATGTGCTGAAAAGATCTCTGCAACCCAGGAAAATTTTGTCAACTGTTCTCCATATCAGTAACTCCTGTCTCCATCCTTTGAAGTACTATCTGAATCAAAACCTGACAGAGCTGATGGTATCTCAAGTATATGCCCAATTTCAAACAGAGCAGTGCACAGTTTGTGATCAGTATGTGATATGATACCAGCCCTGTGCAAATCCAACTGTACTGCCAAACTCAGGGATGCAGAAATGAGATTACTAAACATCTGAGTATAGCATTGAATTGATGCAAACTCAAAGTCTTCTTCACAAAAAAAACCCAAACCCAACCCTACTTTTGTGGCTTGAAAATCCTAGGCATATTAAAATCAAATACAAATGAAAAGGGGAGAAAATGCAGTGGAAATACAAGCATGTAAGACTGAAAGATGCAAGATGTGATCAGAAACTTCTTTCATAGTACCAAAAAATGTATTTCCTTGAAACTTTTATCACAAGGTTTTTTCAGTTTTAAGATACTAACTATTGAAAATAAGAGAAAGGTCACTAACTAACTATTGAAACTAAGAGAAAGGTCACTCCCATAGCTTAGAGGAATATCAGGTTCAAGTTCCAGGCCTAGTACAAATATGTGTTTTGAGTGTTTCCATTACAGTTAGTATGTGAAGTTTTTCTGATCAGTGTTTTATTTACTTTCTCTGAATGGAAACAGGGTTGGATTTTTAGCATAAAAATATATGCTAGAATCTCCTCAGTTATCTCAAATACTTTCTACATTACACAGAAGAGTCCTATGTTTACACTGGAGAATTACAGGCCATTTTAAATAAAATGCTGTTCTCATTACACAGCATTTTAGCAATTCTCCCATTGTGTTACCATTCACTGTCTCTGTTACAACTACTCTAAATGGCCATCTGTGCAAGAGACAACTTCTCATTACTGTAATTTTTAAAAACTAAACTATAATGTGTTAAAAGACTTTTGGCCATTATGCAAACAAAAAGATAGGAAACTTAGGAAGTGTTTGTGGTTTCAACATTAAAACCTGATTTTATCTGCCTGCAAAATGCTTTAAACAAGAGTTACAGGTAAAAAAATTCTGAGAAACAAAAGCTAAAAGTGAACACCATGTTTATCTACTTCATGGAGACAGAAATTCAACTTGAAATTCAGCTTGAGACTTGTTTCATTCTGAAATGGAACGAAAAAAAAATAAATCTCAACATTTTATGTGGCTTTTTCAACTGTATGTCAGAATTAGAGTGGGGTGTTTTTCTTCAGAGTTTTGAATTACTATGGACATTCTCCTTGTCTTCTATTATTACACCATGTACAAGCAAATGTCATGCTCCAGTAAGAGCCCTCATGGTAGGCAAGGGTGCAGGGTGACAGGGTAGAGATGGAACCATGTTCTGCCCTCCATATGCCCAGAAGGACCACAAGGGTTGAAGACCTGCCTTCTTCCGCCCCACTAGTTGCCAAGTGAGGGTGCAGGAGGAGGAAGGACCAGCTCAGGCATTGTTTCAGGAATGACCCCAAGCAAATGTTCTGAAGCCACCTCCCTCCATCCCATACTTGTCCTCAAACCCAACTCAGCAACTCTGAATAACCAGCCCTATGAGAAGTGATCTCATCCAGGGACATGAATCAGTCACTGAAATATGACCAGGTAGCACCAATGGATAAAGTCCTTCTCCTTTGATAGTCTCTGCACCAAGTGCTACACGAGCATTTTAATTATATTTGTGAAATTTACTTACAGATGCTCTGATGAGGTCATTAGCGTCTCTGAAGTTCAGCTAAGCTAACACTCACAGCTAGGCTAGTGAGATCTTCAACTGCTCCAATCTCATGCCTTCCTTTCACCCACCTGTAGACACTTGATGACTCTCCAGTCTCTCCTTTGTTTCTTATCATGGATTTAATAAAGGAAGTGCTGACACAATCTTCACTAGAGCACCATAAGTGCTGTACTCCAATAAAGGAAAAAGTACAAATATAAAAATGGCTTTCTTTGTTCAGAATAGAACAAACCAGATGGTTTCCCAGACTACAGTACCTAAAAACTCTTTCAGTGATTCCAGTGTGTACAATATAATAAAAATGTTCAGGGGCCCCTAACTTCTTATAAGGTATTTTATTGTCTTTATTCACTGGTCTGGATATTTGCCATGACAATAATTGAACCATGAAAAAACATGTATTTCCTTAAACCATGTTATAGTGCAGTTTGTAAGAGTTTACTAGGAGAGTTTAATGGAAATTAGTATCATTAATTAATGCTTTAGGACCATTAATACAATTGAGCAAATAAAAATATTTAATACATAAAACCTGTTTGGTATTTAGCACTATCACTTCTCAGAGCAACATTAAATCTAACCAATATATTCTAAACCACAACCACTTTATATATAACGAATATATTTCTATGTCATTGAACATCTTAGTTAATTCTTATACACTATATACTTCATTATTAGGAGTAGAAAATACATTATTTCTATTAAATGTACTCATGCAGGTAGACTACTACAGTAAGATGAGTCTGATAAATGCAAAGAATTATCTGGGAAAAAAAAAGTAATGGAAACCCCTATTCAAGAGAAAGTTAAAAGGAAGTCTTGTAAAATTTACTCAGAGGAACAACACCACTGAAGTTGTTTAACTAGGGAGTACTATGAATTATCATTGTATTGGCCCCAGTCACATATTTTATTCCCCAAAACAGTAATAAGGAGGAAAAGTTAGTAATTTGTAAACACCTTGGTGAAGCAAGGGGAAGATTTTAGCAATCTCAGGTGTACAGTTTGTAAGTAGTAACAAAAAAAGGGAAAACGTGGGTAGCTATTACTTTATTAAAATAAAATTAGATAATATATCAGTGTAGTTTAGGGAACTGGGACAATTTTGAGGAATGCGCAAAACCATACACACAATTAATTTAACCTGTAGTTTCTAAGAAACAGTAAAATTTATATTGAAAAAAAGGATATCATTCTGCATAAGCATTTCCTCATTTATCCATTCACCACCTCATTCTCTTCTGTACTGTTTCCAAAAGTTGAGTTGCTTAGGTGCAGGAAAAAGTAAAACCATAGCACACACTGTTGTGCATCAGGAAGAATCTGATGTGCTACTAGGCATCCTGTTACACTGTCCCAGTTTTACTGTTCTACAGAAAATTGAATTGAAATCTAACACTTGCATGACAAGATAGACCACCATGGAAGTGTGTGTGAAGATCCAAGAGCAAAATGAACATATATTTCATACTGGACAGAGTAGATCAGGCAGGAACCATCTTTATGACATTAAGGTTACAGCAGCCTTTCCTGTTGAATTTCTTCCACCATTGCATTTGCATCCAGCGTGGAGACAATGTATTTTTGCATGAGTCACTGTGACATGCATGTGTGAAAGGATGAGCCAAAACTGATCTAAAAAGCAGCTTGCAAGAACCATTGAGACATGTTAGTTATACTCTCCCTGCCCTCATAAAAGTTCTGTATGAGCTAGAGAGACAAAGGATTTTACAGGGATCTACAGAAGGCTTTCTACAAGTGAGGATTACACTGTTTCTAATTTATTGTAAACTAGCAGTCCATTCTGTCTTTGCTGCTGGTAGAAGGGGAGAAGAAGAAAGACAGGTAAAGCATGGACAAATGACCATGAACGCACCTTATTATCAATCCAATGAAGAATAAACTGTAACTAATGTATTTTAGGGATTTTACAATAATTTTAAAAGCCTATAAAACCAGCTCTGTAGAAATATATATTACATCTTTCTAGACAGTATACAGTGCATAGGTCTTCAGGGTGTTTCACTACAGTGGTGGAAAGAAAGAATTTATCTATTCTCTCCATACTAAGGAGAGAAAATTTCAATTCTCCTTAGGTTCAAAATTCTAAGGAAATTCTAAGAAAAGCCCATGGAAGTAAATGACTAACACACTGGACTTCCATCAAGGATGTACTTTCTTCTGAAAATAATTTTCTTGTTTAAGCACGCCTGCCAATTGTGTTTGTATATTCTAAAAATTCTATATGAATGTATTATATGTTTAAGTATGCTAAAATTAATGCACCATTTGTCACTACAATGGCTAAGGAAGAGAGCTGAGAGTTTACCAACTATGTTATATTCTCAGCTTGGCCATTTTTCTCTGTATGTGCAATCAAGGAAAAATTTCTGAAGTTAAAATCTTGGCAGTGATTAGTTCATTTTAAAATTCACTAGAAATGCTGTTAGTTATTAGGGGAAAGTCCTACAAAATGTAATAAAAGAATATCTATTCCAGCCAAGATTTCAATGACCCAAGGGATTTAAGGACAGAACAATGCACAAGAGTGCTATAGATTATTGTAGGAGGCTTAACAAATATGAAAAAGGCATAGTTCCACTTGAAATCCTAAAGATTGGAAATAAATTAAATGCAAGCCAAATAGCTTTCCATGGAACCCATTGTTTTCATTTATTTCTTGCTACAAGTATTTTGCTGGAGTTCTAGGGAAACTCTCATCTGAGAAATATAAGGCATCTTATACATTAAGTTCTTAATTTTCCTATGTTTACCCTTTCCTCAAATGCTCCAAATTACTAGTGTTCCACAGAGTATTAAGATATTTCTGTTTTAACCAAGATGAAAACGCAATGTTATACATCTTTGGATTGAGGCAAATTATTAATTCCAGCTGAACCTTTTACAAATTATTTTCCCATGTTGAGCACCTTAGCTCTCAGTAGTCAAAACCACCACCCTCCACAGTAATGAACAATCTAAAGCAAATAAAATTATATTTATAGTCATTCCTGGAGATGTACCAAGACTTCAGCCTTCATAGTTACATAAGAAGCTTTAGGACATCATATGAAAAGAGTCTAAGCATAATTAACAGGCAACATCTGGCTTCATGAAGTTTTCCTGTGCTTGCAGAGGTTTAATGCTTTGCCTCTCTATCAACTAGGAGTATTTAAAAGATGTGCTTAATTTTAAGGTCTAACTAAACTGAGGTGAAGATGTGACCTACATAGCCTGGGGTTAAGAAGTCCTTGAGGGCCATTTGTGCCAGCACTTCATTGCCTTTCCTCTTGTTAGAAACTCCAAATCTGCCAGAGGAGAGACTGGACATCAAAGTGCCTTGTGCCTTTCCCTGTCTGGCTGAGCTGCTGCTCCTTGTTACTATCAGCAATTACAATACTGTCAGTGATCTCTAGGCACCTCTCTTCAATAGAGAGCCAGATCAAATTATACAGGCATCTAAGCAAAACTGATGCATTTTTATGACCCAGTATGACAAGACTTTCAGAACATCACAGGTGACAAATTTGTAGCTTTCAGAAAATAAACTATTAGAAATAAAACAATAGCCAAGATTGAACAGAATTTTTATCTCACATCATTAAAATAATCTCTTCTTAGTTACAAAATGTCATGCTTTGCATGAAAGGTGAAGCATAGTTGTTTAGACAATACAAATGAGATCACTGCTAGAAGAGTTAATGTCTGACAATATGCAGGAGACTTTGATCTGTCTACTTGCTAAAATATATTTTGAATTCTGGACATTAGACTATGGCACAATGAGTGCCATGAGGCTTACTCTGTGGCATACATTTTTTAACTTTGCAACACGTGCTTGGACGGCGTGTGGACTGGTATGTGTGTGGAGTTGAAGACTTGTTCTACATAGCTCTATATTTTACATAATTAGCCACAAACAGTTTTTAAATTACATACAAGTTACAATACATAGCATGTTTAAACAAAAATAATGCAGATGTTATTCCAAACAATCCTATGATTCTATGATTTGAGGAGTTATTTTCAACTAAAAGGAGTTATTTTCAACTAAAGCACCAGAATGAAATAACTTCCGCAGTGAAAACCTGGAGCTGTCTCTACACTAAATTTGCTTCTCAATGTTTTCATACTGTCTTGAAGGGCAAGGCTTGAAGTTGAACCAGCTCCATCTTGTACTTCATTTTATTTCCTAGAGAGCTAGCTAGTTGGCCCAAGACTGGATTATGAGGCAAAGATGGGTAAAACATCTGCTCTGGGAATTGATCCTCTTGTGGTAAGCACTCACCCAGCTCTCTCTCCTGAGGGGCTGGACACCAGCCATATCCCAAGACATTTAACACCTGGCTGGACAAGACACTAGGGGCCAGAATTTACCTGAATTTGGGAAAAAAAATTAGATATTCTATAAACCTCACTTGGCACCTGCATTTAGAACATCACTTACTTGGATGCTTAGTAAATGCTACAAAACACCGACTCCATTGGGCATTTTTCATCTGTTTCCAGTTTAATTTTTTTATTTTATCTATATGTCACCTGGGATTAAAAATTAAGTCCCTTGTTAAGTGCCTTAACATTTTTTTTTATGTCCAGTTCTTTTATTTTAAAAATTCTGTCTTTTTTAAACATGAACCTAGGACCAGGCTGTCCCTGGAATAAAAAGAAAAAAATACCCGCTCTAATGAATGTTTAAGACAAATATTAATTAAACATCTTTTAACAAAATTGTTAATTTGCTTTTATTCTGTGCCAGAGTAAAAGCTACTTCAGCAATTTTATGTCTGTACTTTAAATGAAGTTTTATGACTATAAGCATTCACCTAGAAGACCTGAAACCCCATGGAATTGTATCAAGCAGGTTACTAGTCATCCTACTGTCAATTTCAGCTGACATGTTAATCCATCTCTCCCTTGGTTGCACTATGGTACAGTAACTTCACTGTATTAATCAGGTGGATAGAATTGGACTTTTTTTTTTTTTTTTTGTTAGAACAGAGTGTGGGAAAATGCGCTTTTTCATATTTAGAAGCAAATACTTAATTCAATCTGCTGGTATAAGAAGACATTAGAATGTTACACTTCCTTAGAGACCTGTGAGGACCTTTTTGTAATAAATAATTTGTTGATATCTTCATTTTCAATTTCCAAATTTTGTATATTGTTAATAATATCACAAAAATATTTTTAAGAAACAATGATGTGAAAGCTCTAGTAAAGTAATTTAGAATCATATATTCAGGGAACAGAGTTTTTTAAAATTCTCAGCCTACTACAGTAAATCTTACCCTGTTACCTTGTTCATCCAGTCTGTAGCTACATAATAAATACCTCAGTAACAGATTACAGGTTTTTAGCACCCAAACAACTTTGGGCAACATGGGACTAGTAAGATACAATAATAGCAATCTGTGTAGACAGTAAGGAGAAATGCATGAAACAACAACTTCAATTACTACTGAGAATGTTACATACTCTATGGAAGCTTCTCTATACCTGTGAAGCGTGGGTCATGTTTTTAGATGCTTTTCCAAGGCAGACTCACCAACACTGCAGGAATGATGGAGAGACAGATTTCTCATTTGGTTGTTCTATTTTCTGTCTTGTATCTAATGTAGTTGCAGGTGATGTCTATGTTACTGTTTGGGACTGACATTAAGACTCCCTTCAACACATCTGGGTAAAGTAAGCCACATTTCTTCATTCCAGTCACTTCTCTGAGGCTATAACAATGTAATTTACAGTTGTGCTTCTGACTACTATATCACAGCCTGTCAAAGAACTGGCCTAGAGTGGAGCTGTGGTGCTTTCTAAGAACATTTCTCCTTAGCTGTAATACAGCAAGAAAGAGTGACATCAAGGGCCAGAGGTTAAAGAATGGTAATCTGCATTATTCTTGGCTTTCTTGCAAGTGTCAAGACATTCTAAGAACCCTAAGCAAAACTGCTAAATATGTTTGCTCAGACAGCGCCATGCTTAGAAAAGGTAATCAAGGATGTATGCCTGAGTTACTTACACTGGAGTTCAGTAGAGTTTACAAGGAGCATCCACAGCTTCTCTAGGCAACCAGTCCCTTTGCCTTAATGCCTTCACAATGAAGAATTTTTTTCTCATCTAAATTTACCCTTATTCAGTTTAAAGTTATTAGCCCTTGTCCTATGACCACGTGCTCTTGTAAAACATTCCTCTCCAGCTTTCTTATTATTTCTTTACCTTTTTAGATACTGGGAGGTGGCTATAACGTTTTCCTGGAGCCTTCTCTTCTCTAGGCTGAACAACACCAACATTCAGCCTTGTATTTCTGCTCAGTATTGTCCCAATCCACATGCAGACCTTGAACTTGGTCTAGTTGGACTTCAGAAAGTTTGCATGGGTTCTCCTCTCCAGCCTGTGAAGATCCATCTGGACAGCATCCCTTCCCTCCTACAGGCCAACTGTAGCACACAGCTTGGTGTCATCTCTAAACTTGCTGAGGATGCACTCAATTCGTGTCAGTGACAAAGATGTCACAGCACTGATACCAATACTGATCTATTCTTACTCAATAGTGATTGTGATTCTTATCTGGTTTTGATAAATATGTCATCACACTGTTATTCACATATGTTACTGACCTTCCAAAACCAGATTATTATTATATGAAAGAGAGTTTAAATTTCTGATTAACTTTTATTTGTTTGGGTTAATTTTTTCCAAAATATTTCTGTCAACAGCATAACAGAGACAGTATTTAGCAAATTCTAATTGCATCTTATTTCTCCTAAATGCATGTTCTATTTCTGTAATAAACATTCTTAAAAGGCTTTGTATTTTGATTTCAAAACAAATTGAATTGCTGAATTATTTTTCCTACACATACTGCAGGAATCTAAATGTTTTTGGGAAACAGTCTTCAATGCCATGCTCATTCTTCTAAATGGAGTGTAAGGGCATGTTAGATATACTTAACAGCATTACAATTGCAATTTTGCTAGGATGGAAATTGTCATGACATAATAGATGTTTTAAACATCACTGCAATTATACCTGCTATATTTTACTTCAGCCAGTGGTTCAACAAAATTAAGCAATTTAGGTATAAACAAGGAATATAAGGGACAAATGCTTGATGGATAGTACGAATTGAACTCACCTTGATGAATGCTGTTAGACTGTGGAATGGTCTTCCAAGGGAAGTGGGGGATTGCTCAATACAGACAATGTTCAGGCTCAGCTTGATAGGGTTCTGGGACAGCTAATTCCAACTGTATACTGCTTGAAGAGGTTGGACTAGATGATCTCTGAGGTCCATTCCAGCCTGTAAACCTGTGAACCTGTGAATAAAATACACTTTACTGCTAGGAATGATATCTGCAATTGTCAAGCAGGATTTCTCAATGTTCACCACAGGAAGCCCCTGTCCAGTAAGTTGAAGAGGAATTTTATTATGAAGTAAAATATTCTGTACTGTGCTAGACATTCTAAAATCCTAAATATAATGGAACATGCTTTCTCACTACAAAGATTTAAACATGCTGTTTCAGTGGTAGTCAATCTCAAGAACAAAGTAGTATGTGAGGATCATTAGATATGTGTCTCCGAAGCAGCATCTTGCTATAAATTAAAACAGATGAATTCAAATCTGAAAACTACAAGCCCTCTTTGATGCAATTTATTTTCCTCTTTAATTCTAATTGTCTCTGATGTCTCTATTGAGATTTGTTTTCAAGATTTTCCCTTATTGCCTCTCAGAATATGAACAGTCTAAGCTCTGTTTAACAGAAAACTTGTTTTTAACTGAAATCTGTAAAGACTAAATCACCACTAAGTAAAGGATTTCAGTGTTTACTTATAAAATTAATCCAAACCAAGTTTAGAAAACTCTAGTTCAAACACAAGAAAATATAAAGAAAAAAAAATTTTAAATGCTAAATTTATATTTAAAACCTATTTTCTGTTATATTATTAAAATGAAAACAGCTCCAATTTATTTGCTTTCTTACATTTTCAGTAGGCACATACTCAAATCTAGGCTTAATTTATTATGCCATTAATTATTGAAATATATATATAGGTGTGGCAAAACTTCTTCAAAAGGCAAATGAAAGTTGATATATTTTGTAAATTGATGAAGAGAGGCAATAAGTTTGAGTGCTATAAAGAACAGTAGCACAAAGCATTTAACAGTTGTACAAAACTGTACTTAAGCAGAAAATAGTCTTTACATCAGCAGTGGTTTGGGGAGGGGGATTGTGTCTCAAGACATCTTGTAGTCTCAAGAAATAAATGGATGGAACAATTCAGCTAAAACCAAACCAGACAAATCAGTGGTAGACATGCTGGACTAATTAGAAACAAAGGGACTTCCTAGCTGTCCCCTTATGTGCTTATAGGTGAAAAAGGGAGCTGGGTTTTCAGGGAAACACATTTACTTTTAACAACCCCATTTCCCACTAAATTTCCCAATAGACAAAGCAAATAGGCAACCATACAAAAACAAGAGTGAGAGATAATGAGATCTTTCAACAACCCCAGTTCTGCAAACTTGTTGTCAGGGGAATAGAATCCAGACAGCCCTTTCAGGCATCAACCTGATGACAACCCCACCCTTCCCCAGACCTGGCCTCAGTCTCCTCTGGGTCCACTCTGCGGCGGGGGGCAGAGGAGAGGCTTCCTGAGGGCTGCAGCACTACCAAACTGCTATTCTGTGTGGGTCTGCATAAAGTCGCGGTTCCATGTTAACATCTTCGCACTGATGTCTCTGCTCGGCGCTGGTTATCTTGGCTCTAAACACTTGATTCACAGCAGAGTTTTACCACTTTCTGAGGCAAGGCTTGTCTTTCCCATCTTTCTTCTTCTTCAGAGCCAGGACTGAGGCATACATGGGAGATCACAAAAGAAAAAAAAACAAAACACCTCCAGAAATAAACTAAGAATGCAGCCCTAATGTCTGCAAAATGCCTAACCAAATATAATAATTCCAGGAGGTGTGGATTGGCTGAGCCAAAATGGGTTTCTGCCTGGAACTGTGGAGGGTTTTTTTCTTATTTTTCCAAACTTCTCACAAGTGGTATTTTACCTCCTATCCGCATTTACCAGACCCCCACTTGGCCCAGGCCACAACAAACCCATGGAATCCAGCAGAAGATACAGCCTATCTTCTCAGGATATAAACTAACCTGGGAAATAACCTAATATTAAACATCTCTCATATGTCCAAAAAGGTAATGAAAACAGCCAGGTAAATTAACAACCTGAACTTGTGCTTTTGTAGGAGCACTTTTATATTAGCACTCTCTTAGTTTTATTTCACACTTCCGTGCTCAGTCAGAAAGATTTACAAATATAGAGCCATGTTTGCCAGTACAGTGCTAAAAACACTGCAGTTCCACACTTCATTCAAAACTCAATGTTTTTCAGAAAGTGAGGAAACAGAGAACTGAGAATATGCCTGAATCCAGTAAAGTTCCAAATTTCTGATGGAATTACTTATTTGATATCAACAAAATTCTCTAAAACTTCTGAAGGACTCTATTGCAACTCAAATCACTAGTCAAAAAAGTTTCCTTATTTGGGAATGTTACTTTTTTTTAAGCCAAGGAGGTTCAGTTAAGTATGTATAAGCATGAGAGAAATTATCATCCCAGAGCATAAGAGCAGTTTAAAAGGCAAACAGGGCAGAGGACTTTTAGGTGATGCACAGAATATCAAGTGACAGATTTTTTTTTAATAGCATACATTTACTTTGCTGTAATTGGAAGCAGTATTAAACTGCACAGGTGGCAGATAGCCATGAACATTCTAAAATATTTTGTCAGATAAAGTGTAAAAATAAAATATTATTTTGGTAAAGTCACACCTTCTTCCTATTTGCATGGTATCTAATGCAATGAAACCCTGGACTGCCATGCTCTACCATCTCACAAGTTATTATCAAGATTAAAGTCAAAGACCTTACTGAAAAATTAGTAAAAAATTGAAGAACACAATTATAGAAAATACTTGCAATTTTTTCTTACGAAAATATTTTGTGCATGTAATGTATTCAAAGACCATAGCATTCTGCAGGCTATGCAGCAAAAACTCTATTTTTGGCAAGTCAGTCAGCTTTGTGCTAGGAGTTCAGATCAAGGCCTTGACCCAGTGAGGCCAGTACTATTCTGTTAGAAACATCTGAACAAGCTGCACCAATTAAATTACTTTAGAAAAGATGTTATTTCAGGTATTTCTGACCTTCACTAGGGTTATTCCAAAATCATATCAATAAAGTCAAGTTTTTCTATCCAAGAACAAGCATGAACCAGATTCAAAAGTAATACTGGAGAATGTGAAGGTGCTTGATTTGCTATCAATTTAACCAAGAAAAGGAGATAATTAGGTTTCATAGGTCAGAAAGTATGAAACAGCAGATTATAACTTCACTGCTAAGGCGGGGTTGTCAGAAAAGAGGGCTATGCCAGTGTTTTCTTTTCTGTTTGTAGTCCACTCCTCTTAGAAGGGCAGATACAACCAAGCTGCTGAATCTATCTTCTCTTACAGCTTTCCTGCATACTCTTTAATATCAGTTTGCTTCACATAATGTTAAATTTCCTTTGAGACTTTTCACATTATCTAGTCACAGTTTATCACTGAACTAGTCTGAGCATTTAAGTCTTGTCCTCTGATATCCATATAACAGAAATGTTCCATCAGATGTCTTTTTCAGCTTCCTGCTAGTACAACCTTTCATCTGCAGACCAAGGCAATTATTTTTTCTCTTGGCTGAGAAGCAAACTAGGTTTTTGAAAACAATGTGACAAGTAATGGCAGATTAATAAATTAAAGATGTATGTTTTGGTATATTCATTTACTTTTCCTCATGACCTTCCATTAATTGAATGAGTGTCATCCACGCTGTCTCATATACCATCATGAATTTTGATATTGCTGCTTTAATTAGGCTGAAATAAAACTAAAATATACTGTCTATTTGGGAAAAGTAGGAAGTCCTGAAGTGAACTCTAAAAACGAAACAGAAACACTTCGTTCTTTGCAGTTGCTGTAGGTATCACAGTCTCAAAATTTTGATATATCATCTGTTCTTTCCTGTAGACTATACTTAATAAGCTTTCCAAAATAAAACATATTATTTTGCATCTGAAATAGAGCTATACTATCAACTCCACAAATACAAAGAAAACCGAAAACCAACCCACCCTAACCAAAGTACAAGGAACTTAATTTAAAAAAATACACTATGCTCAATATTCAGTAAAATATTTAACCTTGAAGATTCTTTGTATTTCAAACAGAAATAGAAGACTTAAAGTAATACTATTGTAGTAATGATCTGATTCATAATTTACTCACTTATGAATAATGAATATTCCATGCACTCAACCTCTATAACTCATGTATCAGATATGATCAGTTCCAATTACGAAAATTAACTGGAAGAACCCAAATGTTTTTAAGCTTCATCACTAGGAATGAAAGTGTGTTTAACATTTTCATGTGCTAGACCACTGAATTATCCAAAGAGGAAACTATGTCAGTTAAACTATTTCCTTTTTAGAAAATAATATATATATAACCTATAAGGAGGTTCTTNAGCATACAAGTATCTATAAAAATATAATAGTAGTTGAGAGTATTTTCATTTTTCCCCCAAATATTTTCTGAGAAAATGGTCAGAAGATCTCTCGCTATAAAAATAAAGAAAGTAAATACATTTGCTGAAGATTTGTCTTCCTTTTGGACAATTTAGAGAAAAAAAACAGATTTATAAAGTATGACAGATTTTGTGATTCTTATTCTTAGGAAAAATGAGAAAGAACCCAGGAAAGATTCTTTTGCAAAATGGCCTATGAGTAGATAGATTGAACTCAGACTTTATGTCTGAAAGAAATATTATTTCCAAAACACTTGTTTAACCTTCCATAAGATTAAAAAATGCCAAATTGCAAAGCTGTTAAGAGGAAAAAAAACCCTCCACTATTTTCTGATAATGCCTTGTAGGAAAACATTTACTGAGTATATACCAGTGCCTATTATTTTCTTCTGTGTAAATTTACATAGGTACAGCCCAGAATTTAATTGATATATTAAAAACATTGAGATGTACATTGAAGGATGAATAATGTTTCTGACCTAGAAATGGAAAGTCACCCACGGTTCACTATCAATAAGGAACACGCTGCAAAAAAAAACAAACAAAAAAAAACACAAGTAAAAAAAAAACCCATCTGAACATAACCTAGGCAAAATAATTTTCAATTATTGTGTAAGTTTCTTTTTGTGGTCTAGCAGCCCATTATCTTGTGGAGGTTGCTCTTGTTCTGTGTTACTCTGTCGGTGAGAGACAGAGAGTAATGTAACTCAAGCAGAAGGTAAAACATCATTTGCATTCAGGGAATAAGTTCTTTGTTCTTGACAGCTCTAAGGTTCCTACTGCCTTCAAGAACATGAAGTAGTTGAAATAAGGAAATCATCCAAAGCTATGTAATCCAAACTAGTGAAAGGCAAACTGCACAGACATCCAGTGCCAATCAATCAGTCATCTAACCTTTTCTGTATGATATCAAAGGCAGCTGTTGCATTTTCTCTATTCTTCTGTAAATATTCTTTTCTGCTTTCTTCCATTGAGAGGCTCTGGCAAGAAGGGTGGGGCTGAAGTTGGGAGGAGAAGGGATGCTTTTAGCCTCTGCTGACCAGGCTACTTCTGATTGTTCAGCTGACTGGTTGTTTAAGTAGTATGTACACTGCTAATTATAATATTCAGTATCCTGGGTGAAAGGTGGAAAAAGTTTGACTTCTTCCCCCTCCATATGTCTTGTTACTTGGTTGACTCAGACTTAGACATTTTTCTTCTTGAAAGGTATTAAAAATTCCTATCTATTCAAAAATTTCAGCATAGCAATAAATAACATCCTGCCAGTCAATATAAACAATTCAGAAAAATGGTTCAGAAGACAGACCGATAAAGATAAATTGCATTAATAATTATGTGGCATTTCATCTAACTCTTTTGGACAAGAGATCAATCTTTAGCATTTCTGTCCGGAGAGAAAAGTGCCCATGAAAACAACAAATATCTTCACAGTAACCACCTTACATAGATTTATGCTATGCAAAATATTGTCTGGAAAAAAGTTTTGTAAAACAGTGTATGAATTAATTGTTTTCAGTAATTCTGAATCATAAAAATAAAAATATAAAATGGTATTTAAAAAATTACTACCTTGAAAGAAAATAATCTGACTGAATTAGTAAAATTCTTAGATGTGGTATTACACTATAAATAGGGAAATTATGCAATTATGCAAAAGATCAGAAGATATATTTCATCTAAGAAACTGATGAAATTCATACCATTTGGAACAGTAAAATTCTTAGTTCTGTGGAGTGTGTCTGACAGTAGGATTTAAAAAAGATCTAAGTGTTTGACCTTTATTTTTTTTTTATTAAGTAGACTATATTAAATGAGCACATCTGGTTTATGTTCCTAAACCTCTTGCCTTCAGAAAGTTCTGTTCCCAATTCACACAAAATACCATTCAAGATTGCCTGACATGGTGACCCTTCCCCGTAGGTGGCTGGCTGAATAAACTGATTAAATAGATTCAGGAATTTAACATATATACAGCAAGTTAACACTTGTGTCGTGAAACCATTAGTAAACACACAGTTCATCTGTGCTTTCTACTGTAGGTATGGGATTGAACTTAAAAAAAAACACTTAGAAGAGATAGTTTATTAATTTTCTTGTCAGAAAGGTTTCCATTATATTGTCACAGTTTCTTAGCTGTAAAGCAACATCATTCAGAAAAACTCAAGTAATTACAACATAAAGAGCCATTACAGTTTCACCCAGATTGAGGCACTGAAGAGGTGGACAGGTTAGGTATATAAATTCAAATGGTCAGTACATATTTAACAAACTCCTTTGTACTAGGTGAAGTTAAAAATTAAATAGCGTATGGGCTGAGAAGGTTTCATTTTTTTACCATAGCCATTAATAGCACATTCATTGTTATTTGTGTAGAGTCTAATTCTTTTTGACTTTGCCTTCCATTTGCCTTGAGGACAAGCGAGTTTAAAACTGTTCAGCACACTGCACCATGCATAACAGGTAATGTGTCTAATTAGGGCCTGTAAGGATGTTCAAAATAAAATATTGAAGAGCTTCCATAACCTCACTTTCACCCTCCCTGTGTACCACAGCTTCTGAGACTCAGAGATACCCCAGCCATTAACTCAAGTGTTTACACTCTAAGCTCATATTCTACTTTGCCAGAATGGTTCATTTCACATTTTACAAGTCTGTTTTCTCATTTACAGTCAGAAAGCAATTTATCAAATTTTTATATTACAATTCTCAGCTTGTTCCAATATTGGATGATATAATATATGCCTGGAAATTCAAAACGCAAAAGTATACTGTGACTTTATCCAGGGACCTAATAAGATTTATATCCACGTTCTTTTTTTGTGTGTGTTCATTTGGTGCTTTTCAATGAATTATTAATTATGACCAACAATAAAATCTTATTTTGCTCTGATGCACAGCAAAAGGAAAGATACCCAAGAGAAATCCATCTGACAGCTCAAAGTAGACATGACCAAAGTATGCTCACAAGATTATCATCAACTATTGCATGACATGCATCTGCCCATCAAATGAACCACACTGACTGAGCCTTTTTGAAGATACAGCTGTAATCTATGGGGAGGTAAAGTCAAGATTTATTACGTACTGGGATGCATTGATTTGATTATATTTTTTTATAAACAGCCAAATCTATGACAATGATCATCAAAACATTTTCTTCTATTTTCCAAAACTCTTTTTAAAATTTGATATATGGGATGGAAATGAATGGTAGGATGCATGCTCTGAAGCAGACAGAAGTCAGATTAAAAGCTGCAAGTAATAGCTTTTTACTTAGGAGATTTAAATCATCATTATGCAACTGCTATAAATACATTATTATCTGCTGAGAAATTTGCTTTCATTTTACTTTTATTACATTTGCCTAACTGACCTTAACTCTTAGCACAAATTTGAGTACTATTCTAGGCTTGTCATTTATATTGCACATAAGATTATTTTAAAAAAAACCAATTCTTCATATACTTCAGCTCCTTAGTATTAGCATTCTTTTGCATTGCTTACTGATGAATGTCATATAGTAAAAATGCTTTTCAAGTTTCTTTACTGTCAAGGTCATTATAAGAAGTGCTTTTGAAACTGCAATGAACAAATGGGGAAAACAAATGAAGTTCCTCTCCCTTACAGCTATCTAGAGAGTCAAAGAACATCTCGTAAAATATTCAGAGAAAATGTCAAGCTAAAACACTTCGGGTCTAAAAGCAATAAAGTAGGACTAAAAATATTTCTAATTTTCATTTGAATAGAGTATTCAGATTTGTTTTGGTCTTTATGATGCTATAAATAAGAAACTTAGAAAAGATAACACTGTGCCCAACACATTAAACTGCACTTTCAATAAACTATTGTTCCCTGTAAAGTCTTAAGTTTAACTTGAAGCTTATCAGACACATATTCAGTGTGCTAAATAGACCTAATTGAAGAATACATTTCACTCATTCTGGAACAATCAGGTTTTATCATATAAGAAATGAAATGTTTCATGCTTATAATAGATTACTCAGAATTATAAGGAATCTGTTTTAAAAAAAAATCATACCAAAAGATAGCTTAGTGCTTATTTGAAGGAAAAGTGAGTGCTAATGGATTTTGACAGGCTGATCATGCCTATAATAGCATCAAGCATACCAAATTCTTTCTCACACCACACAGTCCCTAAGGGATCATCAACCTATAGATTAAAAACTGTAACCTTTGACCTTTCTTTAGTTAACTATTTGTCAAATGATTGCTAGCCGGGCTACCAATGGACATGAGTTCCTCTCTCTGCTTATATTAATTACAAATACTCTTTTACAGTTCACAATGTCCATCCTCTAAGTCTTGAAGTTTCCCTTATTATTTCTTTTCCGCTGCTACTCTCCATTAAAAGTAAGAATCTGATCTGAAATGGCATCTATTCTTTTACTGGTCATGTCTTTCCACATTCTTTATCATCGATTAACTGCCTTAAACAGTTTCACCATCCTTTATGTGCTTCTGATCAATTCACAGGGAAACAGCTGGTTCCTTATGAAACGCAATAATTCCTTTTTTTTTTATTTTATTTGAAGGGAAATTGCCAAGTTAATATTGTCAAGGGTAACTGGAGGTGAGGTAAATGTTCATTTATATCTTCCTTGATCTTTGAACAACTTGAATTAGAAAATTAAATAACATCTCAGCCATATCTCATGCTTATGCACTTTATAGGCCCTTGCAGATGTAAAATAAAGTACTTCTTTTGCAGAGCAAGAAGAAAAGTCTTGCTATGTATCCCACGCACCTCACAGTTGGCTGCTCCTTATACAGAGCAACAAATCTCAAGCCCAGCTGAGATTGCAGATTAATGGCACCCTTTTTGGGTCAGGGAGCTGTGGGGTTTCCTGTGTGGCAGGACAGCACACTTTACATGAGTGTCATTTAGTCCCTTCCCTACTTCAGAGCCTGAAGCAGCAGTGACAGGAAGCTACTTCAGTGTTCTTGTGCAGCGTTAACAAGAGAGGGGAGCTGCTAGGTCCTTTGGTCCTGAGTGCAAAAAGTTAGTGAAGTGCACTGAAAAAGGCAGAACCGTGCCACTGCTCTGCCCTTCGTGTCAGTGAGAGGAAAAGAATAATTATAGCAGTAAGAAGCAGGAAGTTTCCAACAGAGGAAATGTATATGCCTCTAACATACTCAAATGAAGTCAAGAATGTTCTGTTTGATTTTTGAATGAATTAGGACAATTTAAATAAAAAAAAAGACTAGCTGTTACTAAACACTGTTAGTTAGGTTCTACCCTGTGGTAGAACTGTAAGCTCAAAAAGGAACATAAAGCTTTACTTTGTTGTCTTCTCAGAAGACGTACTCAACTTTTCCATACATCAGTTTTAAAGATCTTGACAGTTTTCTATGTTTCTTCTTCTTTCCAAGAAGAAAATGCTCAGAAGAAATTACCTTCTATTATGGTAAATAGAGATGCAGTGACTAATAGCTAATTGTTATTGCAATCCTTGACCTGATCTGTAGTGCTGGAAACCAATTCTCAGTCTCCAGAGCATAACCAGATATAACAGGTAGCCTCTGAGTTTGTAGAGGCAGTGTATTAACAACTGAGAAACTGCAAAATTGTTGCCTTAATGAATCATCTCAGATCTAATAAATCCCAATGCTAACACTAGGTGAATACATGATTGTTTTCACTTGAACTGACAGAACTGTAAATACGGGATTTCTCTTCTATTAGTTTATTCAGGGTGAAGAATGGCATTAGAAAAATAGAACCTTCTCATTTTTTCAACAGCTTCAAGCTGTTAACAGTTACATTGTCCCCAGGTATGGGGTGGTGCATGTTATGGCTAAATGATTAGTTTAGAGGCTCTTGACATACAGACTTTTTCTGTTCCACAGTATCAGCTGTGAAAATGTATTTCCAAGCAATTAAACCTCATCTCCTGCTGGCTTGGGAGCCAGGAGCCTTCAACTTTGAATTCCAATTCTTCAACACCTACTACTGCTCAAAATAAAAATAAAAATCCCAACCAAAAACCTCTTGATTAGTTAGAGTCACAAAGAAATCTATTGATATATGTGTGAATGTTTTTTGAAGAGGAAAATGAAAGGCCTGGGAAGGAAAGTTGCTAACATTATAAGTAAAGCAGATGGCAACAACATATATATGCTTTTATTTTGCAGGTTTGAAACTTGAAGCACACATAAACATCAGCATGCACAAGTGAAAAAGAGGTGTGCAGTACAAAACAGTAGGAAGACAGGATTAATATCTGCTTCTTTTCTTCTTCTCCCAGCCCTAAAGAAGATTTTTTGACCATCCTTTTTTTAAGGAGAAAGATTCTATTTGCAAGTCTTTGGTTGGTAGCTCTGATACAAAATGCAGCACTAACCAGAGGGATAGGTACAGGCATTCTGAACAGTGACTTATAAGGCAGCTTGGTTTGTCTGTCAAGAGGAGTGTCAGAGGGAGGAGCAGAAAGCACCATTTTCACAAAGATTGCCAGCCTTTTTATGCAGATTCTTGAAAGATGACTATCCAAGCTCAAGTTCATTCCTAACTATATTCAAAATGCTAAAGTCAGCTTGTAGGAACACAAAGGAGAACAAGGACACACTAGTAATATTTCTCTACATTACTTGCTCTATTTGCTATTGGATCTTTTGAATGATACTTTGCCTTAAATATGTTAATTCTAGCCTGTATTTCTTCTGCATTTCAACACCTTATATATGAGAAAGACAAATGTTGGAGAAAGAGGAAAGAAAATCTGGATTATGCTTGTGTTCATTATACATACTAAGGAAAAATACCAAGATCTTTCCAGCAGATGCTGTCTCAGCAAGGATGAAGTGACTGCTTTGGGCAGATGCAGGGGCTGCTTGCAGTATTCTCTTTATTGTTGCTTGTAACAGATAGTTATAGTTTTCAGTTTGCATAAAGCACATTCTATCATGCTAACCAATATTTAGCCTGAATGTGATATATTTAGTGAAGTTTGATATCGATAATTTTAATCATTTATATTGTAAGGTAAGGTACAAGCTGCTAGTATATAACAAAAAAAGCGCTAATATTTTTTAAAGACTCGACCAGAGGACATTCTGGTGAGCATGAAAGTCCAGAGACAATAGACTCCCCCAAAGGTCGGTGTTAGGTTCGGTCCTGTTTAACATCTTCATTGATGATATTGATGATGGGTTGGAATCCATCATGAGCAAATTTGCAGACGACACCAAGCTTGAAGCCTGTGTTGATTTGTTGGAGGGTAGGAGAGCACTGCAGAGGGACTTGGACAGACTAGAGAGATGGGCAGACTCCAATAGGATGAATTTTAACAAGTCTAAATGTCAGGTTCTGCATTTTGGTTATAACAACCCCAGGCAGAACTGTAGGCTGGGAATGGAGTTCTTAGAGAGTACTCAGGTGGAAAGAGACTTGGAGGTACTAGTGGACAGCATGAGTCAGCAATGTGCCCAGGCGGCCAAGAGGGCTAATGGCATGCTTGCCTGTATCAGGAATGGTGTGGCCAAGCAGGGCAAGGGAGGTTATCCATTCCTCTGTATTTGTCACTGGTTAGACCGCACCTGTCTTTTCTCCCTGGACACGGGAGACAGGACAAGGGGTCATAGACTTAAGCTCCATCGGGGGAGGTTTAGACTTGACATTTCACTGAAAGAGTGATCTGATTTTGAAACAAGCTGCCTTTGGAGGTGCTTGAGTTGCCATCTCTGGAGGTGTTCAAAGTTAGTCTGGATGAAGTGCTGAGTGGCATGATCTAGATGTTAGATGTTAGGTTTACTTGGTTTAGTTGGATTTAGGTTGGACTGGATGATCTTTAAGGTCTTTTCCAACCTCATCATTACTGTGATATTGTGACTCTCTCCATATTTTTTTCTATATGAGTAGGGAAGAGGCAACTTAGTGATTCTACCCCAACATCACAAACATTAGCAAAATTTAATGAATATTGACTACTTCTCAGCATTAAACAAATGCATTTAACTCTGATGGAAGTACCAAAAGCCACTAATTACATAATTACCTAACACTGCAGTGCTTCATTGACACAATGTGTGACTAATGAAGTATAATTTTGGCTTAAGAAATACCCCAAGTGGTCGGGGCACAAAAGCACTCATGCACTTAGGTGGTGGTTATATTACTGATGGATCCATGGGCTTGTCGTGAATTGGTACACCTACTAGATGGTTTTTGCCAATGACAGTCACCTTACTTGCTAGATTTATCTGAGTAACTTGGTAATATTAAGTAAAAGCCTTTTAATGAATTAACATTTCTTCAAACTTGGACTTTCTACATGGAATTGGTATCAGGGTTTAACTGCAATTAATATGTTAGTTCCTCACCCCCATCCTCCCCATGTGTTCTTAAACTGCAATAATTTCCATACTTTTATCATAATAATAAGCTGGCCAATGGCTTCCTGCAATATAATTAACATATCTAGTTAAAGTTTTACATTGCTTCTAAATGGTGAAACTTGATGATCTGTTAATCTTATACTAGTGGAAGAATGATATTTCACTCTTTCAGACTCTTTATTACCAGATTTTATCTGATTTTCATAGATAGAAACGTGCAAGGAAGACAGATAAAACCAAAATTATTTATGTAAAAAAAAGATTAAATAGAATTATGAAAGTAGATGTCCCTCTTCCATTATTTTTCTTGTTTTGAGACTTTATTTATTCCTTATCTAGTGACTTTATACACATTACACTCCACAAAATCTCCTGTGGGTGTTAAAGGAATGTATTTTCCTGACCATTTATTCCTGGTTTTGGGGTTTTTTTACATGCTTTCCAGAAGACTACTTGACTAGACTTGGTCATTCTCAGACAAAATCTCTGAAGCAAAACTGTCAGGACTTTTTTGGCCACTGCTTAATTCTGGTTTGTAATAAGACTTGTGGCATTGTGTTTAGGCTGCAAAGTGAAAATAAATTAATTAGATTATTCCAACACCAATCATTGTAATACATTGCCAGTAGTTCAATTCTTTATAATTAAAATTAACTTCTGGCAAGCAAGCTTGTTATTTTCTTCAGGTGCATGCCCTTAATCTATTTGGCAAGGAGGAGCTTCCCACTGCTGGTGGTCTGTCCTTCATAGCCTTTGCAATTCTTTTTATTTAACTCCCTGTGGTTTTAACAGTTCTTAAATCAACTCTGCCTTTATAAAGTTTTTGTTTGTCATGATGCCTGTGGCCTTGAGGAGACCAGCTGATGTCTCTTACATTCCTCTGTAATTAGAGGTATTTAAATTTATTCTAGCTATTTCTGTTTCTTTTTTCTTATCTTTCCTACATTCAAATTTACTCTTTCCAGGCTTTTTGCTTATGTTTTTTTTTTTCATCTACCCTAGAGGAGAAGTTTTTGCAAGTGGGTGTTTACACAGATTTTATGTTTAAACAAGGGACTTTTGATGTCACTCATCAAAGATTTAAATTTCTGGTAAATGTAGATAACTTAAACTTGTAGGCAAGGTATTTCTTTTGCTTGAGCATTACAGAAGTCATATCAAGTTTTCACCTTTCTAGATAGCAGCTAACTCTTGTCTTGCTAAAGATATTGCCAATGTGCATAAAATATTAGTATTTTAAATATATATTCCAAACTTTGTAGCTGGAATGATTGATATGTAACCAATGAGCCAGATTTTTTTAAAATTTACTTTTTCATGTCCCTGAGACCACCATAGGGACAATTTATGAATGGAAAATAGAAGCAGTTAATAGTAAGATAACGCATTAACATTTGATTAAATAGAGTCTAGAACTGACTAGTAACTTTATAGTTTTACTATAATATGATTTATTCTTTTGTATTCTTTTGTCTGAATTCAAGAGAAACAGGAAAAAGATACAGAATAGGAAGTAGTAACAGGAAATATCTGGAGAAATTATTTTAATTACATTTAATTACAATTGTAAAAATGCATTTTTAAATGAAAATGTTTAAATATAGGAGGAGAACAGACACATTAATCCAATTGTTGAAAAAGACTGGATAATCTGGAAACGTGCTTACTGAAAGAGTATTAAATTGGGTCAAATCTTCTCCAGCCAGTTAGGTCTGTAACTTCATTCATGCTGCTTTGTAAGAAAAAAACCTCCCCACAGCTAACTTTTGTGACTAATGTTTAATTCTACAGCTTGCACTTGTAACATGTTATGTGCAGTGGCCCATGGACCAGGATGTACCACAGAAGTGGACATTGTCAGCAGGAATCTAAATAGTTCTAGTACTTTGGATTTGTCCATGCGCTCATTTATGACACTCAAAATCTCCACAGAAATTCAGAATTGTCTGGCCCATTCCTCTGACATTACTACGGTGTTTTGACCTATTTTCATAGCTCTTAGCTAAACCAAACTTAATCAACTTCTGCAGTGTAAATAGTGTCTAGAGTCTATTCATATTGGCCCCATTCAAACTAAAAGTGGCACAAATTGACTCAACAAGCTCTAGGAATGCAACTTCTAAGGCAATCGCAAATGGCCATGGTTTCTGGCATCAGCTCTACAAATAACATGCTACATTTTAGATGCTGTAGCCATTTGTGCCTATGCTCAAGAGGAAAAAGAGAAGCATCCACCAAGTAAATTAATTTGTGTGACAGAGGAAGATTATTAGTTAAAGTGGTATAATCCTTCTTTTTTCACATAAAGGAAACTTGATAATACTTAAAATTCCACTACAGCCAAAAGATGCAAAGTTATTAAAAGGTTACCTGTGAGTCCTTCAAATCTCCATGGAAAAATAATATTAAAAAAAATTATCTACTTATACAGAGACTGTCTGCTGACCTTCTTAGTAAACGGAAGACTTGCAGATATTGATTACTGCTTTAAGAAAAATGTCTTAAAATCCTTTTTTATTTTATTATTTTTTTATTATATTACTATTTTTTTTATTAACTTTATCCTGATCCACATTTAAAATCTTGATTGGTTAGTGTCTTGCTTTGGAATATAACTTTTTATTGCTTTATTCTGACAGAACTTTTTAGCTTCTTAACAAGGTTATTTTAATCTGCATTTATAATGCTAAGGTCTGTCCATTATTTCATAAAACAAGCAGGGATGAATGGCTTATTTAGTCATATTACCAGGATCTGTACCACATCATAGATCTTTCTAAGGAGATTTGAACTAGCAAGTTATTTGGGTGTCTGTGTAAAACAGAGTGTGAAATATTTTTCCTCTAGTGACCTTTCTGCATGCAATAATTCATCCTCTGAGTCGGTACACTGAATCAAGAAAACCTATTTTTTCTTAAATAAGTACCAGTATTTTACTGGCCAATGACAAGTGCATTTAAATGTCGTCAATGCTGCTGTCATAAAGGAAAACCAAGAGGTATTTTTCAAATTACAGTCTGAAACATAAGGCAAATATTCCTGTGTTCCGCAAAAGAGTCTAAACTTTTATTGCAATTTATAGCAAGTCATGCTGCATTTACTCATGTAAATAAATTTTCAGAGTAGGGGGAAGAGCTCATCCTTCAACTACTTCCAAGAAGAAAGTTTTCAGCTTTGAAAAAAAATCAATATGGTTCTCAATAAATGAAACTGATAAGCCAGCTGGAAATTGAAGGAGATTAAGGCAAAATTTAGCAAAACCCGAGCAAACAGATTCTATTGACAAGCATAAGTATTTGGGGCTTGCAATATGTCTACAATAGGACATTCACAGGATCACAGAATGTTAGGGATTGGAAGAGACCTTGAAAGATCATCTAATCCAATTTTTATATTTTAACAGTTATAAGTAGTCAGTCAGAATCCACCTAAACCAAAAATTTTTAAGCACCTATATATATATACCTAAAGAGTGTGAAGAATTAGACAGTAATCCTGAAGAGCAAGAGAAAGGGTTTTTGTTCTGCAATTTTTGTACGTTAAGAGTATGACTCACTCTTGGAATTAATATTTGTTAATACTGAAAAAGTCTTCTAAACAGCAAAAGACATGTGTTTGGTCATTCTAGTGTGATACAGGTGTGATTTTATAGCTAATTAAAGAAAAAGTAAAACAGCTCTGGCTTACCAAGATGCATGCTAAAATAACTTATGAGTTAAGAGTGTAAACTGATTCTCTATAGGATAACCCAGGATTTCAGTTAATATTTCTTTTTAAAACTGCATTAATCAAAGATCTATCATTAAAAGCATCATGGTGATACAAATCTGTACTTCTCCCACAATTTGATGCACAGCTTACAGTTTTGAAAGAATTTTAGAATTGCTGAATTAAGTGCATCGGTGTATGTTAGGGCTCTTTATGATGATGAAGAATTATCAAACTCTGATGAACATTACTCTGAAAAGTGCATCTCAAAGATTGTGAAGTTCACAAGGTGATGAAATAGTTCTAAATAAAAGAACAAAACAAGCAGACAGAATAAATTTGTGAATGCCCAAACTTCAAAATTCTAAGATTCAAATACGTTTGCTCTAAGTGGTATTAGAAAAAAGTTTTGGGGCAATTCACAGAGGCAGTGGAAGCCATTGAGTAAGGAGAGTTTCCCAGATCATGTGAATGGCTGTCCAAAGCTTGCATCTGGGGCCAGGAGGGAGGGCAGGTCAGAAGAAAGTGAGCAGGTAATCAGTAGAACACTTTGTCAAAAGTACCTAAAAATGCTAAAGTAGGCAAGAAAATTTAGGCATGATATTTAAATTACTAAAATCACTTATGAAGAGTTTGGAAGGTACATGAGATGCTACAGGTTTATATTGTAGTGTGTTGGTCTGGACAAATTTTCAGTGAAGGTGAAGAAATGTGGGATTGAGGGACTGACAGCCATCTTTATTGGCAGAGTGGAAAAAATCAGGTCTAGTACACTGGGTTGTGGGGAAAGCTGGAGAAAATCAAATGCCTGACAAAGGACTTGCTAAACAGTGGAAAAAGTACAAGGTCAGCACAACCTGCTTGGAGATGCAGTAAAAATAAATAGAATAGGAGATAAGAAACCTGAAGCAACTAAGATAATTGTGGTGGTTTGTAGTGAATTCTGGAAAACTAACATACTAACCACGATGGTGTAGTGGAAATCTACCGTGATGTGGGGCTGCAGGCTTGAGAGTGTACGAGGGCACTTCGCACATAATAAATTGTCTTCAAATGCATCGCTGGAGTCTGTGCCTTCACTCACCACACTGGGTGGCTCAGTTTCCCTGACTATTAAGGTTCTAATAATTTCAGCCAGCTTTATCAAATATTTTAAAAAACTATGAACAAAAATCACTATCAAAGTCCTAAACAGCGTTGAAAACTATGACTTCAGCTAAAAATAATTTTAGATACAATAATTTATTTAAAATTTATTAGTGAAATAAATGTTGTGTGTTTCATCACTAGACAAAACATGTCATTCTATGTTCATAAATCAAGTACTGTGTTTAGCTTTTCTAAAAGCTCTAGTTAAGTGAGGACAGAGTTTGTGCACTCTACAGATGTATGCGATCATAATATTTACTGGTGATATAAGCTTGGCTTTGATTCTCTGCATTAACTTTATCAATGCAAGATAACAAATGACTGAACATAACTGAAGGCTCTGCTAGGGAGGCAACATTGGGCTTATGCCTCTGGAATGACCTCATAAACAAATCAAGTTTTCTCCTTGGTCAAAAAATTCTCCAAGGCTAGTAATCATCACAAAGGAAATATTATACTTTCATCCTCAACTCAGACAATCTGCAAATTAAGGCAGAACTGATTTTTCACACCATCAACTGATAAAAAAGCAGTTTTTAGAATGTATTTTCATTACCTAAGTGCCACATCATCCTGTGTAGCAGTTCAGTCCATGCATCTGTATGACTGGGAATGTACTCATTAGTTAACACAGATTACATCTCCTATGTAGGATTTAGAACTCCTTTTTTTTCCCTTCCTTTTTACTAGTCCCAGAGGTGTCTGTGCAGGAGGTCCTTATTCACATAGACAAAGCTGGGGCTATGCTGACAGATAGCTGCAGAGTAACAAGGGCCTCTGGAGGCAATGCAAAACCCAGAGTTCCTGATGCCAGAGTTGTCAGATAAAAGGCAGATGGAGGGTGACATGGGGTATACTCCATAAAGAAAACATCTTGGTTTTTCCTCTCTTCTTGAGGCTGTTTTGGCCTATGCTGAAGATTTCTGGGCATCAAGCAGCCTCCACAGCATTATTCAAATATATTGTAGGGCTTGTTCCTTTTGTACGCTGTAGAAGCAAAGATTAGCTATGTTACAGATTGCTCAGATTTGAAATAGACCTATTCCTTTCAACAATGAATCAGGAAAAAATGTAAGAAGACATAGCAGGAAGGAGTTAACCAAACTAGAAGTATTCCCAAGATTTTGCTTCTGTTCAACTATAATTAAAATCAAACAGTAGTGCAAAAATAATTTGGGAATATCATACAATGTGGCTCTGAAAAAATCCCAGGAGGAGGTTATAAATGCTTCTAGCAAAAAGAAAACCACAATAAGTCAGTCACAAGTGTCATTTTCTCATTGACGAGAAGTAACAATGCATAAATCGCTGCTTACCTTGAGCTACGTGATCTTTTGTGCCATAGGCCTTCTGATAATCTTTACATGCTCCGTCATGGGAATGTTTATTGAATAAATATGTACTAAACCAAACACACAACTTCAGTACGAGCATTTTTGTCAACATCACTGAAAAATGACCTGCATGTGCTAGGGACTCTCAGCTACCATTTATTATCAGATTTAGAAAATAATTCTTTAAATAAAGGATGTGTGAGGAAATGTACTTCTTAATAGGAAAACAGGATGTTCATTAGAAGTGACTTAAAATCTAATTTAATAATTTGAATATCTGGTATTTATATAAACTCTGGTCTTCTATTCCAGAACGGATAAAATGGGAGGACACTGAACTTCTGTCCAAGCCAGACCTGCTCCCACTTTGCATAACATTGCAATAATTTGGTCAGAAAACATTACAAGGATGTGTCATGTCTAGGCACATTGTTCGTGTCTAGGCACATTGTTTGTGCCTACTTAAACCTCATGGAGGTTGCACAATGCAGGTGAGCTTTTCTAAGCTTTTCCTTGAAGGAAAACCAGCTACAGCAGCAATGTCACATTTCTGTGATTAAAGGGTTTCTGGAGTCATAGCAATAATTACTCAACATTTCTATGTACTTCTTTTATGATAAATAGTTCACATTTCTAGTTTATGCCTATTTGTGAATACAAACAGAAACAGAATGATTCCTGGGGTGGAAAACCTGTTATTCTATGGAAAACAGTTTTCTTTGCTGTGTGGAAAACTGAAAGGTAGAGACTACAATGGGCAAATATTTGGTGCTCTGTGAGGTCGGTGCTTAAAATGTGATTATCTGTTACTTTTGCTGGCATGGTTTGACTCCAAGATTACTGTATTAAATCTAATAGCTGCTGTTAGGTGTAATTCAGTGAAGCAGAGGAGGCAGGTGGTGTGTTCACAGAGTCTTCTCCATATCTGTACCCTGCAAAAACACAGTGCAGCATCTTGCTTCTCAGCATATGGGGAGGAACCAGTTGCAGTCACAACACTGCCTTCAAACTGTTAAAAACATTAGAGGGATTGATTTGGAGGGATACATTTACTACTCATGGACAGTTCTGTTTACCTTCCTATGGATTATTAAACCAAAAATTGATTTTTGATCCATCTTAAAAATTAAGATATATTAATGTATATGGTTATGGGCGTTAGTGATTAAAATATTTTTATAGACACTGCCAATTAATAAATTTATAAGCTAGTATATTAAGATCAGGTCAGAGAAACCCACTGCCAGAAAGCTTTTGGGAAGCTGGTTGATTTTATTCCTGGCTTTTCCACTTAGAGCTGTGTGGTTCATGGACAAGAGAAATGTAAGAGGAGAATATGTGAGTTTTTTTATTTGTTTCCATGATACTGAAGAGCATGTTTTGAGACACACCAATAGCATTTATTCAGTCCAGTCTTTATAATATCATTTTGGCATGATCTACAAACAGAAATACTGTGATATTTTTTGGATTCTTTTTGGTCCAAAACAGTGTCATTCGAGAAAGATCCCCATTATAGATCCAGATATAATTTTTAGTACTGAAGTATGGTAATGTCTTGGGAAGAGTCATAGTTAGCAAGCAAATTTTTTATGTAGTTGTACATTGAAACTTACTAGCTGCAGAACATCCTGAACAGTAACTAAATCATAAATTTCCCAAAATTTCAATGAAATAAAACAACGGAATCATCTACTTTTCCAATTGTCAGTGTGTGATTTTCAGATAAATGCATCATGTTTAAAGGATTAGGATGAAAAGACATTGCAAAACCAAGCAGGTTTAAAGTAAAGCATAAATGAACATGAAAAAACCCACTTCGTAAAGCTAGTGTTCATGGTTTGACAGAAAGTGGATAAAATCTATTGGAGACTAAAACAGACACAGAGATGAAATACCAGATCGCCTGTGGCAAACTCTGGGAGCAGGCTTGTTAACATGGAATGGGAATATAATATAAAGATATGACAGGACATGTATTATTGGTCCATTAATACATGCCTCAGGTATGTTTCCAGGCAGGGGGCCACAGGCTGTTAATTGAGATACTTTGCAGTGGTTTAGTCCTGAAACATCAAAAGCAATTCTGTGATCAATCACAGAAAATCAATCACAAAAATTCCATTTTAGGAGGTTATGTCACAACATAAAATATAAACCAAATGACAAGTAAGAAACAGACAGAGATAACCAACTGCTCTGCAATTCTTTTACCCTAGAAGTTAGAAAGAACTCCTACAAAGTTGTAATTCTTCAAAACAATAAGCTGTTCTGACAATAAAAACACAAAAAATAAGTCAAACAAATCTTTATAAGTATTACAAGCAAAGCCTTTGTATTATGGTCTAGGATGTAAGATTGCAAAGCTACTACATGCACACCATTTGGGGGTTTAGAAATTGTAGCTTGGAACATAGCCTTGTAATTTATAGAAACAATCACAATATAACTGAAAAGCAGTTATGAGAGCTGAGTCATGCTCGGTGGGAAAAGCAGCTGCAGTTGTCATAAAAAGAACTATCTCCAAGGCCCAACAATTCCACCTGGCAGTCGGTTGGTGACAAAGTGCTGGTTTTTTTTTTTAAATGAAATAGCTCCCTGGTGACCCTGCCATCCAGGAATTAATGATTTGGTAGCAGATCTTCATTTTCCTGCTTTATTCTTATGCAGAGAATTGACATCTTAGAACATTCAATTTTACATATTTTACTTTCTCTGTGGTTCAGGGGTCCTGTTTTCCTTCAACAAAAATGAGAAGTTACTTTCTTCTCCTTGCCCTAATGTCTTTTCTCTGAAATTCAAATAAAATGTTTGCTGTACTTGCAACTTTTGTGGCTTACAGGACTATCCTAAAGTTCAAAGGCTTCACACAAGAAACACCTTTAGAGTGAACTCCTTTAAGAAGTTTGAAAAATGTTCTCAAGATAGAACAGTAAATGCTCAGAGGTCTGTCTTGAAGGAACTGGAAACAGAAAGGATGGTGCAACTACTAGGGATGATGTTAGCTAAGAAGCTTTACAAAAGATGCTGCAAATGTAAGCAATGCACAGGAAAGAGTGGGGTTAGCAGGACTTCTCCGAGGAGAAGAGGATAAATAGATCAGAATCTCAAGGGGCAAGAAAGTGGAAAAATAACTCTACAGATTAAGGAGGTGAGAGATCTCTTAACAAAATTCAAACCCAAAAAGACAGTCTCTGATCCTGTGTCCAGTCTCACTGCCCTTGCTTAGCTCAAAGTCATAATCCATGAAAGTAAAAACTGGAATAACAACAACAAATCTTTTGAAGATCCTCTCGAGACCTTAAACAACTATGAATGTTTTTGTCCATGGTAGTTGTCAATTATACTGGAGAAAATCATTGTTCAAATGCATCCTTCGTTTGAATTTCCATAGAGTTGTGTGTGCTTAGCTGTACAAGCTTTCTAAGGTTTTTCTTATCCACCTTCTAATCATCATTTAAGTAATCTTTTCTATTTCAAATGTAATATGGCATATGTTCTTTGCAAGGTTATGATTTCTTTCTGTAGGCTTCTTTTTTATATATTTAATGTTTCATGATCTGTATATTATACTCCTTTAAAATTATTGGTGTTTTCATGACAATCTATTTAGCATAACGTGGAAAAGCCATTTATATACAGCATATTTCTCCTTCCAGATCATTAAAGAAGTTAGTTAAGACCAGAATCACCTATTTTTGCAGTTCCAAATTATGCATTTCCTTGCAATTAATCAACTTACTTGCTGTGATAGCACTCTGCTTAGTTTTTTAATCCATTTAAAATACAAAACCAAGATAGTTTACATTAATTTTGAGTGTAGGGTTTTAAGTATTAAATTATTTACATTATGTTTTCAATGTTTCCTTCAATCACTAGTCTGGAAAGTTTTATTACTGGTTTCTCTAGCAAGTGCTCACCTTTCATACTGGTAGTTAGCATTAGCTCTTTTTTTCTTGACCTCATCAATGCTCATTTTAATTTCATTGCTTTTCTTTGGCTCAGGTGTATACTTTCCAGTGCACTTAACTTCTATGTAATTTAGTATCTCAAAATATGTAAGTTTTATTTCTATTCTCCTTCAGCCTCAAATTGACAATGCTTCCTTGTTATTTTGGATTTCAGTTCTTGAAGCCAAACATAAAATAATTTCTCATCAGATTAAAAGATACTGTCAGTGTAAATACTTATCATTTATAGAAACTCAACTGTAATTACAGATTTATTTATTGATTCATTTTCTATAGAAAATATAATACAATCTTTTTTTCTAGTTGCAGAAATACAAAGGCAAAATAAGCTGATTCCATTTACCTTTAAATTGTTTTGGTTGCTTTTTTTGAAAGACAAAATGCTTAATCAAATATTTGTTTAATGTTTTTCATGCTGTAAAATTCCTAAACAATTTCTAATTTTAGTGCACCAAAATGAATCTTTTATCAGGGTATATCTTATTTCTTAAAGTTAAGTTTATGTTTTAGCATGTAAATTCTCTTATAAAGTTTATATGATGGAAACACTAAAAACTTGCCGACTGCTGAAACGTGACATAGCACTTCAGTTACAATAATCTGGAAATATCTGAAACAAATATGAATTCAATAAATGAAATTCTTACCAGTACATCTCCCAATATATAAGATGAGATGCATGTAACGATTTTGTGACAAGAGAAAATATGAATCTGCATGAAGGACTATGAGACAAATCAAAATGAGAAAGTTTAATAAAAAAAGAGATACTTCATTTTCCTAAGTGATATCTTTACACTGGGTGACAAAAATAACATTCTTGTTTGATGTATTGTAATTATTTTCCTTTACTTGAACTGATAGCTGATATTATCTTGTTTTTTTTCTTTTTTATGTTAAGATATTTCTCACTACAGCCTAGAATGTTTCTTCATCAGAGTGTACTGCTCCTGCTTGGTTGCACTGGTAAAGACCTAATGACCTTAAATGGCAAAGGATAATTTAAGAAACAGGTAAAATCAATGTATGACATACAGTGAAATCGTTCTCAAAGTAATCACAAGACAAATAATTAGAAATCTGATGGCTTAGTTTTTGTACTTGTATTGTCCTGATCTTAAAACAAGAACTATTAAATGAACAGAAGCTCCCTACTGAATTTACTACATATTTTACTAGGCTCTAACTGATGAGTGACAGCTGAACATCTGTTTTCTCCTGGCAAAACATTTAAAACATTAAAGCATACATGTAATATGCTCGTTGTTATCACCAAACAATTGATTATGTACAGCTCAAAGAGGCACAAGTCTGCATTAGTGAGATGAATGAGAAAGGCAGAAAACAAGACAGCTAAACGTATGGATTAGCGAGAAACTTTTCTTCCAAAGTTATTAATTATACTGAAGTCTTAAGCAAGTATCAATTAAACTTGAGTTTTCTTTGAGCTTTCTAGTATCTTCAATTATAACCTTGATTTTAGACTAGTTTGTTTATAATTTAAAATGTATGGGAGTACATTGGTGGAAAAATTGTCAGCACAGATGTACTTTCTAAAAGTAAGAGTTGCAGTAGATTACTTAAGCACATTTTAAGCCCTTAATCTAGCTAAACTGACATTTAACAGCTGTTAGGTTGCAGATGTTCCACATGTATTTCCTGGGTTGCAGATACAAAGATCGTCCTCAATTCTAAGCAAGAACAGCCACCTTCCTAATACCTATTACATAAAGCTTATTATGTCTCAGTATCTCCTTAGAGTAGCTCAAGGACACATATTGCAGCAAACTATGATCCAGAAAAACTAATTATGGACAACTTGGCGGCAGTTCATCTCCTGGAGGGTAGACTGAGAAATATCTATGATGTGAGAGTGCCAAGTAATTAGGGAGTTAAAGATTTACAGTCTTATATGGATAGTGTGATTTCTTTTGCTTTTCTCCACCTTGTATAGGCTCTTAGGACCTTGAGTCAATGTTCTCCATTGGTCTGGTTGTTTCAGAACGTGCCTCTTGTAAGTACTAGCTTTGCTTTTTCTCACCACAGCCCAAGTACCCAGGGAAGCTTTGAAAACCAGTATTTGTATTAATCTTGAAAAACAAAATGGCCTCCTTTATAAACCAGCAAAACAGCTGAGATACTGAATGGAGTTGTTTTTCTACAGTGACAAATACAAGATCACTCCTCTGTCCTATAAGCTTTAAGGTGAGTAATAAAACTGAATTCTCATTTTCAGGGAGGGGGCATCTTTCTATGTAAGATCCAAACTAAATCTACCCTCTGCAGTCTGAAATCATTCCCCCTTGTCCTATCACTAGAGCCTCTTGTAAAAAGTCCCTCTACAGCTTTTCTGTAGGCCTCCTTCAGGTGCTGGAATGCTGCTGTGAAGTCTCCCCAGAGCCTTCTCTTCTGATACCATCTTAGGTTCAATTGCTTGTGCTGGGATATGAGGTTATGTACTGAAACTAATTTTCATAACTACATATTAGTTAAAATTAAATAACTCTGAATCATCCCCAGAACACCAGTTGATGCATGAGACAAAGCTCAGGTGAGATAGAGGAAATGTGGCAGCAGAAATACACTCATCAGACCCTGATACTGATGAGATGCCTTCAGCATAATAGCAGTCTGACACAAATAGGATTCACTCACAAGTACTCCAGGGAATTATAAAAAGCTTTTTGAATGGAGATACTCTAATTTCTGGTAGACATTGACCAGTATGCCTCCCTGAGCTGAAATGCCCTAACAAACCAGAAACTCTTAATGTATTTATAAAACAGCATTTAAAACTTTAGCATTTTGATCCAATTATGCAGTACATCTATCTGTTTTGATACTCAAATTAGAAATACTTGAGAAGCTCAGGTCAATTGCAGAGACCTTTTACAAAACTTAAATTTGCTATACAAAAATTACATTACACTGTTTAAATCTAATGACAGCTATCATACAACCATAATGCAATTGAACTCTGTAATTTAATTGTATTCTGTTAACAAGTGCCCATTTTAAACTTTGTCCAAGACACCATGCGTACACCCAATGACAGCTGCAGTAATTTGAAACAGGCATGAGGATATCATCTGAACATCAGAGAGAACAGGATGTAGAGACAAAAGCTGCTTTCAGTTATAACAACTTAAAGGGAATTTCAGTGATGTTCCTAACCATGGGCATCAGGCATCAGTCCTACTGGGTGTAAACAGTCTTCTAATAGGTTTATGCCTAGGTCTTAGAAACTGCTTTTATAAAGAAAACAGGTAAAACCCTACATGCTACTACCAGCCAACGACATTTAAAATTACACAGGTACTGCCATATTTATAGAGGGCATATATGGAGATATAAGTATGCTACCTTGAAACAGTACAAACCCCGAGGGTAGTATTTTGCTTTGCCAAGAGAAGAATTATGTAGAACAATACCAAGGTGTATATTAATCAGCTATTTAATCAATAAAGCAGCTTGATTCTCCTAATTTTAAGCCATTTCCCCTTAACGCAAACATTAAAGCAACCCCCTTCCCCAGAGCCAAATTTCGTGGTTTTCCATCAGCCTGCTGATAAAACATTAATTATTCCTAAGCACAAGTTTTTTAATACTGTACATCTAACAATAATTTCTTTAAAGAATGCAATTTACAAGTTTTGAGTCTTTTTATTGTTGTTAGTCAGTGCTAACACTAATTGTTTTAAACTGCTCAATTTGCTGTTTATAACTCTTCTAGTTGCACAGCATCACTTTAATTACACTCAACCCTAGAGCTGTCCAAACAACAGGTTGTGACATGGCAAAGAATCAATTTCAGCAATATCAGTTATTTTGAAGAAAAGAGTTGATGATTCTCTAGCTTCCTGATCATTTTGAAGAAACTATGATGATGCAAGTGACATTAGCTTTGCTAATAGCCACTTTGGAATAGAGTCCAATGAATATTTGCATACAAACATAGTTATTCAGAAAGCCCTATATAACCACATTTAACAACCCATCCAATTTGGATGGGCAAAGTTAATTTAAGCTAAGGAACATAAAGCACTTCTAAGTATCTAGAAGAGAGAATTGATCAGCAGACCCTAACACATTTCACATTTATCAATAATGCATTGCTCCATTCTGGAAATGGAGTAGTCATTTTATTAATTAGATCCAGTTTCTCTTCATGGATGTTGATTGTCCTTTACTTAGAAAGACAGAACACTAGGTAGTTAGAAAATAAATTAATCATGCAAATGTCTCAGTTTTACATATAATCAATTACTCTGACTACCTTTTCTCTCAGATCTACCATTTAATTTTATTTATACTGTTCCAGTATCGTGCCCTGTTCTCAGAGAGCACATGATCATTTTCAGCATATATTTACCAACAAAGCTTTCCTTAATCGAATTTTTCATGTGCACAAATCCTCAGAAGATATTTCCAGTAATAAATGCTCTTCTGCCAGTTAGATTAGTTTTGTACAGTATATAATAAACTGAGTTTATTGTGAGTAGAAAAGTGGTTTTACTAGGATTTTCATCTTGGTTGTCTTATTACTCAAACTCATGCCAACAAATTAAGTGTGTGTGGGGGGAGGGGAAGCATCAGAAGATCTGGAGGTGCTTTCATTGTCACACGTTTCAATAGGAATGGACACAATTTCTTTGTTCTCTACTAATATGCGTATTTCATGCAGCATGACCTCAACAAAGATGATGTTACCATGTTGATCTTTTATCCCAGTTCCCACACAAACACCATCATTTAGAGAAATTAGAATGAAACTCCGCAGACCGCATGTTTATTGAAGTAGGGAGTAAATACATTTAATGATGATTTGTACTTCTCGTGCATTTTAGCTAGAATAATCCAAATGTACTTTAAACTGTGCTTTTTAACATACAGGGATTTGCACAGTAATGCATTGATTATGATTCCATAACTGAAGGCTAGAGTTTATCCTCTTTTTTATGTATTAATTAGACTGTGTGTCATCCCTAATCTTATGGTATTTGCTCTTAGTGAATGAGTTGTTATATTTGAAATGGATTTTTTTAACATTTTTCTGAACCTCAGCCTTTATAATTACTATCATTAATACATTTTTTTAAAGATTTTCAGTTAAACAAAGCTACTAAAATTATTATTTGTTATTTTTTGTTATTTTTGTTTTGGACAGGACTGTTCTTTAAGGCTTTTCTTAAGAGCTGACCTTCTGACATTAGAAGGTGCTTTTCCAGTCTCGTTTCAAGCTGTAAAATTAGAGAATAGTTTGAGTTAATGCCAGGAAGATTTCTTTTTTGTTTGAGTACAACAATTAAAAGAACATTTACATTAGGAAGTTTTTCCTAACATCTAACTTAAATGTACTGTACTGTGGTTCAAGTCCATTACTTTCTGTCTTACTTGCTATAAGTGGCACATTTATTTTGTTTTTCAGTGCAATGACTTTTTCTATTCCCGAGGGCCATTATGTACATCCTTCAAGCAAATTATTTCAGCTGTTCATAAGGTCTCCGCTTTTTTTGCTCCTCTCTTCTCAGCAGCTACTGCAGCTGAGGCTATCCTGTTTCTGAGTAGAGACAGAGGATTACTTGAGCATCCTACCTTCTGGTTAACCTGTGGAAAACATCATTGATTCATCTGGTTTGGTTCAGTAGAACCACGTGTTAAAATATCTGCCTGTTTCCAGCAGGCTGTAAGAATTAGAGGCAAAAGCCAATGAAAATGGACAATGGAAAGAAAAGCCATGTGAAAAATGAAAAGCCAAACTTGCTTTAAATGAGAGCAAGTAAGCTGCCCACCACTTCTCGAAACCAACTCACATTAATCATTCATTTGCTACTATTTTTAAATGCTAAGTATGAGAGTTTTGATAATGGCATGGCACTGTGTCTTATGTTCTACTAGTGATAAATCATAAACCTCAAGAGTTTTTCTGCATAAATTTTTTATTAGTCATTGTTCTCCATTCCTGCTCAAGTTCACATTCTTACACCTGCACCTATTGCTCTTCTGCCTCATTTCTTTCAGACCATTTTTTCAACTTGTTCACATAATTTGAAATTTTAAAACTCATATGTTTTAATTTCCTTCAACACCATTATGTAGCTGCTGTCTGCAAATGTAATAAATACATTCTATAGTCCATCTCCTGGGTCCTAAGTGAAGTGTTTAACCAAACTAGATATCTACTTTGCAAATGAACCATTTAACTGGAGCTACAATGCAGTTTTCCAGTCTTACAAGAGTGAATAAAAACGTAAGAAAAATGATTCATATAACCAAAGTCTATTTGTAGATACCAAAATGTATGTATGTTTGGCAAAACCTAAATGCCAATTTCCTAGATTTTAAACTAAATCTGGGGCACATGCATAGACCTGATTATTATAGGATGTAATATGATTTGATTTCAAAAGAAAAGAATAGGTTTCAACTTTTACATAACAATAAAATATTGTAAGACAGGATGGGAATTTTCCAAATGGTAAATCAATAGTATCTAGACATTTAGGAATAGGAGAAGAAACAAGAAAATAAAAAAATAAATGTTTATTTTGCTCATATCAGTAGGAGATTCTAGTACATAGAATGCTGTTGCCCAAAGTGGTATCAACAAATGTATTCTATTCTTCTGCATTTTTCACTTATTTATGCTCTACATGGTGTATTCTCTTTCTACAACCCACACAAAGTGATGGTGGTTGAAAATTATTTAGGGAATGTAAGAAGACAAGAATGTTTTGATAATGCCAGTCAAAATACTTTTATAAACAATAACAATTTAAATATATGTAGAAATTAATCCACTATCTCTGAGCTTCACTTCCTTTAGAAGAATTCTGTTTTCAATTGAGAAAATAATTTCAATAAGAATTACTATTGATTACTTAAGAAATAATTACCTGTCATCCACAAATGCAAATAGTTAAGCCAATTAATATTATTTTAAGTTGAACCAGTGGTGCAATGGGTTTGTTTGTTTTTCTTCAGTGACATTCCATTTTACTGTCTTTTTGGTTGAATAATTCATTGTATATGACAGTCCAATTAGTAAACAATAAATTCAGTGCAAGGCAGAAAAGTATATTACATTTTCTGTACCATTCACTGCAAACAGGCAATAAGTCATCACTTAAGAAACTGCTCTGAAAAAGATGCTACAGGATGATGGATCACGTAGTTAATCTGAATGTGTAAATTGCAGTTGCTTTTTTAATACTTGAAAACTAACTCTGTTCAAAAGCCACACTTTTAAATTAGCAACTGTTAGAATAAATACAAATGCATAGAAGACCTTTTAAAAAGAAGTGTTTTTCTAAATTCTCTGGAAAGAAGCCACAATTGTTCATCATTATTCAATTGAATTATGCAGCAAGTAAAATGTAAAAAAGATGGCTAGATAAACAGACCAGAAAAACAAGTCAGTATGTTTTGAGAATGAAATCACTTTGCCAGTTATAGACTATAACTTTCCATACCTTTTAAAACACGTTTTAGATACAACACTAAGTTATTTCACCTCCTAAAACTGCCTTGGCTCTAGAGTTGGTTTAATTTGGAAATATACTTTTTAGTGACAACAATACACTTTAGATTAGGTCTGTGTACTAAAAAGACATTCTGTTATGCCACCTGTAGCTATCGTAGTTGCAAATAGCATAATTATCTGTCACATTTCAGGATATAAGGATACATTTGTAATAAGACTGATCCAAATGTGAACTGTTCTGCCTGAATATCATTCCAAAGGAGGAACAATAAAGAAACAGAATGGACCACACACAAGGAAGGGATGCTTCTACCCTCACACTTGGTATTTCTTCCTTCAAGCTCTTTCCTACTACTCCTTGTTCCTCTAAATCTACTCATCCATAGTGCCATTTTATTTCATAGTTTTCCTTCCAGGTAAGTGTTAGGGTGAAAAAATGCTGCAATTTTCCCTGTGCTCTCTTTGTGGTTCCTCACCTTTGAAATCCAGGAGGGACAGCACTGAAAACAGAGGATAAGGCAAACCATTGAATTTGAGAAAGTTTGCCTTCACCCACCAGACACAGACTGCTGTGTATGATATTGTTTGACAACCTGAAACATTGATCTGTGTTTCTGTAGTCAATTTAGAAAATAAAAACATATTTTCCTTATGTCAGTGTAATAAAAATATCTCCACATTTCATGTGAATTCTCATAATTTTACCACCTTTAAAAAATATATTTATTTATTTATTATACTTGCAGTTTCATATCTCTGGATCATTTTAAGTAAATTAATTGCTTTTAACTTTGGCTGAGAAACTGCATCTCTAGTATGGACTGGCAGTATCCCCCTGCCAGCTTCACAACTTTAAATTATCTTCTTGGTCACACAGCTTTTGAACAAATCTTACATGTATGATTTTAAGACAGCTGATATTCTGATCTCCTCATTAATTTCAGTTTACTTAATGCAAGACAGATTTCTTTCAGTTCTTTTCATAGAAAATGTCTGGAAAGTGGCACTTCCAACACTCTACTGCATTGGAGTTAGAGGTGCTGGATGTTAAAAAAAACTAGTCAATGTGGGACACAGTTCTTTCCCTACTGATGCCAATGCTTCTGGCTAAGCTGGCACCTACTGAAGATATGATCTCTTACCATTAATTACCATGGCACTAGGTAGCATCACCTCCTATTAAGCAATTCATTTTGTAAGCTTGAATTGAAATATCAGTTTTGCAGGAAGTTCTGGGTTGTTAGAGGCCTCAAAATATTTAATTTCACCAAAAATGTTCACCAAAAGTGTTCGCTTGGAATTAAAATGGAGTAACTATTTTCTACACAGTTATGGCTGTACCCTGACTGTATTTCTTGCTCTTTCCCTGTCCCTAAATTGGATGGAAATGACTCAGTCATGAAGTTAGTAAAATCTAAGATAAGGAATACGTAGACATTTACAGCCTCCTAAGTTAAACTTTATATTAACTAATTTTATTTTAAACTTGCCTTTTCAGTTGTTTTTTCAAGTCATTTATTTTGTCATTTTAGCAAACTTCTTCTTAATGCAAATTAGCTGAACAATGTTCTCTGCTTTAATATTAAAGTCCTTGACTATGCTCATATTCATCATGACTTTATCCTGTTAAAAATGCTCTACAGACTTCATTATTGTTTAATTGTCTAACATCGCATTGTCATTGACAATCAAAACTGCTGATATTAACTCACTAATGAAACCAAAACCTCTTCTACCCCATTATGGGATGGAAGAAAATTCAAGTAATCTGAGTAGTATTTGTTGGATGTTGTGGTTATATTTTAGTACTTGGGGAAAAAAAATAAACCAACTTCAAATGTTAGTCTCATCTTGTTCTGGGACATGCAAAAAATATCTACATATAATGTCACCAAACATGGGCCTCCAATATATCTGTGGATCTGTGAAGGCACTGAGTCACTTTCAAGTAACAGAATATCTAAAACTCAGGCCTCTCAATAAATGCTTTCATCTTTTCAACCATAGAGAATTGGTAACTTTTAAGGATTAGAGAACAGACCTGTATAAAACCCCCATGTTTCCTTAACTGTTTATAAACACCTATGTTTTTAATATTCCTTAATAAATAAATCTTTATTATATATTCAAGTGTAAATCTGAGTGATACCACTCACTTACCTAAAAGTAAGTTTGTTTTGGTTATAATTTTCAAATGTTGACAGACATGTAAAAAGCAGGTAATTCAAAATAATACTGGTTAAAATTCAGCTTCCTAAAATTGTCTATTTACAGGTGCAAAGGATGCAATATATACTTCATATGGATAATGAAGATTTTATTATGCAAGTGTGTGTTTATTAATAACCAGGCTGAAAATATGCATCACAATCATCACACAAAGCATCAAAAACTTTCCGATTTAGATTGTTGCTGTATCCCACTGTTTGTCACTTTCTTAACTTAATTTCAACAATAATACAAAACAATTGAACTTCTACCACGATTAGATTTATTAATTAAGTAGCTATTATAAAAAAATAACATCCATGATTCCCCTTCCTTTCATATTAAAACTAATAATAAATGGTTTCATGGGCAAATCTATTGAATCTCTGGCAGTGTAATAGAACCGCTGTGGAATGACCACAAGCTTTAATCCTATGCTTTGCTCAGATCAGAAATGAACACATACTGTGTAGAGTGTTGTACAGTCTGTAAGAATTAATCCTTTTTCTTTTTTTTTTTAATGAGCACTTGTAAATGCTGCTGGTACAGCCATAGCAATGCACAGATTTTGAAATGATTGATTTTGTCATTGAGGTTTTTTTGCTATTTGCACCTAATTAATAAGTAATAGATGTGGAAGCAGCATTCTGACCTAGTTATAAATCTCTGTGGATACATGTATATTTATAGAATTCCTCTTTGGACTAGATCATTAGACACTGCACAATAAATGAACTTTAAATGATTTAGTGATGCTGGTTTCTTGTCAACTTTCACAAGCATCTCTGCTGAGCAGAAATATTTGTAACACATGCATCAAAAGTTAAGCAGAACTATCCCGTAACATACCTGGTTTTAAATTTTACATACCTTATTGACTTTGTGAACTTGCAGCTCAATATGCCATCTAGTGAACTTTTACCTGTGATGAGACTACTATTGATCCACACAACATCTGAAGTTGTTCTGATCTTTAAAAAGACTTTGCTTTGTATTTACTTTTCCTTCTTCAACACATATTGAAACTTTCCTATTGTCTGATGCACTAAACTCACCTAACTATAATACTAGTCTCAGGATGATAATGCTTTTCAGCTATGCTGTGTAAATTTATGAGCACAGCTGGTGTTCTTCTTTTATTGCATTATGATGCTTTCTTATGGATTTTTCTCTGATAATGTTTCATCCTTACCTATCAGAAAGAAGCCTGAACATTAATCACAAAAATACAGAGAAAAGTGCCTCTGTGTTAGAAGATTATGATTTTTTAAAAAGGTAAATCTTTTCAGCCAAATTGTGTATGTACATACATATCTATACAATATTCTCTTGTGAACACATCCAAACAGTTGGGTCTGGTTAAACTGCAGCTGTTGCTGATCTAGAAGAGAGATTTACTAACAAATAAGCTAGCTTTACATCGTCTTTTACGACGCTTTTTTTTTTTTTACTCCAAATTACCTGTGTGCTTTTTCATGGTAGAAATATTTGGAAGACTAGCTGTGTAATTAAGGATTAAAAGCCAAAGTGCTGTCTAAAGTGGTGAGCATGTATTGCAAGTAATGGTGCTCCTTAGATGAAGGCCTTAGAGAGTAATGTATATGCAAATATCAGTATCTGAGCACCTTGAAAGCCAAATAGCTCTTCAGTAGACATTTGGGAAAATGAAGACTGTTCATAGATAAAATGCAAGCCCCTGAGTTATATATTGCATTACAACAGGATAAAGTAGCAACTTGACCATTTTCTAATAAGAAGAAGTTAAAAAAAAGGTAAACCTAGAATTGAAGTAGACGATGCTGATGTTAGAGACAAAATGTAGCAGAAATTTATTTACATTTGTTTTGTGCACACAATAAGTTTAAAGTTAGCTTGTCTGTATTGGGAGTAAAGGGCCTTCAGCAGCCATGGAAATGTAAAGGTGTTTCCAGCCATTCACAATCTACAGTTCCTTTTCTGGGAATCCTTATTGTTGACAAACTAAGAAAAACAAAATTTCCCATCAGCTGTTCCGTTTCATTGGTAGTAACCAGAGTTATTTTATACTTTCTATTTCCAACCCTGAAATCATTGCATCGTTGCACTGTATGGGAAATGATACCTTAAGCAGACCACATTATTTTATTGATCAGTTATCATCAGTTAGTTTTCTTCCAATACAGAGTAATAACATACTGTATTTGATTTAGCTGGGATGAAGTTGATCCCCTCCCTATGGCATCTCTCAAGGTGCTGTGTTTGTGGTGGCTGCTGGAGAGATGTTGCTGACACACCAGTGTTTTGGCTACTGCTGAACAACTCTTGCAAAGCACTAAGACAGAGGGTCTGCTTTCCTTTCCTAACAACTGAGGAAGCCTGAATGATTGGCTGGAACAGCTAACCCAAACTGACCAAAGGGATATTCCATACCATATCATGTCAGTGCAGATATAAAAGCAAGGGGAAAGAAGGAAGAGTCATTCATTGATGGCATCCTGTTCTCTGGAGTAATTCTTACATGTATCAGGATACTTCTTCCTAGAGCAGCAGCTGAACACCTTATGCTGGTGTAAACTACAGAATAATCTTTATTTGCCTTTGCTTCCATGTACAGCTATTGCCTTCCTGTTTTAATTAACTGTTGTCTTTACCCACCAGCCTTTCATTATTTTTTTCTCTCCCTGTGACAGAGTAGCTTTGGGGAGTACCTAACCTCCAGCCAGGGCCAAACCGCCATACATACACAATGGACTGTATAATGTCCAAGCATAAATTCAACAGATTACAAAATAAAACCTACACAATTAAAAGTCCTGCTATTTTAATTTCAAATATTAATTTTGATAGGGATCTGCATAAGTTTTTCATAACTTTAAATAGATGCAGATTTATAACAAATTGACTTAAAGATATTACTACCTTAGGATATTCCTAAAACCCAATTTTTGAAAACTATAGAACAAAATCACAGAATTATGTTTATCACAATCTTTTAGCTATCAGACTTTTCAATTAATGATCATATTTTATGTTTGCTATTTCTGTAGTAAGCCCTCAACATCTTATAAAGAGGCACTAGCACGTAATTGACATATCTATAAAAGTAAGCTCTACAATATTTACCCTCCAATAAGTCCCCTGTATCAAGTTGTATCATCTGTCATGAGTCGTATTTTCATCAAGTTACATATGTTCTGGTACAGAGAGACAGGAACAAGTTTGCAATTAGCATGACATAAATGGAGACTATTTTTGAACCCAGTGAAAGATCAGCATAATCTGTTATACCTAAAACAATATTTATGGCTTCTGCAAAAGCTGCTGGTTAACACAACTGAATGCTATCCATTTCTTCCAGCAATCTGTCAGACTCCCAGGCCCTCTGAGGAAGACCATGAGAATTTAAATCCCAGGGTGCAGTTTCCTGCTCTCCATACCACACTGTCACTCTCTCCCCTGAAATGAGTCACAGGCATGATGAAATTCAGCCAGGTTTGTTGAGTGTAAAATTGTTGCTAGAAAGTTTTCCTGCAGTTCTGAAATTGCTCAAGCCAAAAAGTGGATTCTTCAAGCATGCCAGTCTGACTGCTCAGAGGTGGTTGGCATTCCAGGTGGAGCAAGCACCTCCCTAAATGCATTTGAAGCTCTTCTTTATTAAAATGTATGTTTGAAGTGGAGGCAGTGATCCTCATATACAAACCACCGTATTTCTATTATTCCCTTTGCCTGAAGAGTTTCAATATCATACTGCTATCTCTTCTGGGAGTGTCATAACCACTGGACTACAGGCAGGTACAGGACAGATGTATTAGCATCTGCCTATGAAGATCCCTGTAAAATCCCTATAAGAGATTTTGAGATCTGGTACTTCACAGGCAGGGAGATATGTTCTAATTTAGGAACTGCATCACTCACCTGGAGGGGTTCTGGTCCCAGAGCTGAATATATATGTGAAATATATAATCAGTGCAATTAAGGCACAGTCCCCAAGAAAAGACAGAGGAAAATGTAACCTTAATCGTAGTGAGAAAGGTACTAAACAAGATTCTCTCCAATTAGTCGCTACCAGCTTGCAGAATGAGGCTACTCCATGATGTGCTGGGAATGAGCTGCAATATAAAGCATACATGTCTGAAATTATGAAGGAACTGTAAAAAAACATCCAAAAGCAGACCATTTGTATCTAGGAACTTTGAACAACACAATCAAAAGCATCTGGATGACTCAAGCAATTCTAGGGTTAAGTGTGACCTAATTACAACTTCCTAGTGCCTTCCTTTTTAATCTGGATGTGTATGCTGGACTGAAATAACATTTTAATGCAACTTTCAGATTTGTGATATTTTGAACTCTCCTTTTCACATCATAGCAACATAACGTCATTGCTATATAGCTATATGTCTATTATCTTGCTTTCTGATTTATCTGTTTAAGCACCCAACTGCCATTATCACAGACATTCTGTCAGTGCTACACAGCCAAGGTTTTAAGTCTCACTGAAGCTCATAGAAGCTCTGTACATGCTTAGATAATTTTCAGAACTTGTTCAAGAATGTATACTTCTTCTAGTACTTTGCAAAATTAGGGTTTCAAAATAATAACTGGCCTTATAATTCAGAGTACCAAAGCTTACTATTCTCAAGGGGTTAAAATCTCACTGTTCATACAAGTAGTTTGTCCTTGTCTTGCACTTGTCAATGATTTAACCTTCTAGTGCAGTGTGCTGGAGTATATTCTGCAGTTCTTGTTAGAATCTCCTTTCCCCTTACCTCAGAGTTGAACTCCCAAAGGGCTTTTTCTTTTAAGCCTAAACAGTCTAAATCAGAACTCTTCAATTTGCTTAAATATGATATGAACAGCAAAAATAATTAAATCGGTTCATACACAATGAGCCCATTCTTTGGCACACTGAGCTATCATATTTGGGGTTTTATGTACGTTAATCCAACACACTTCTCAAGTGAAGTAACCTTTTATTTGCAAATTATATTAACCAAATAATTATTAAAGGGTACATCATGAAATAACATTAGAAAATAAATTGATTGGTCATTCTCAGCTCTTGACTCACCCTTTCCTTCTTTCATCTGTTATAATTTACCTAATAAGCCAAGCTCACGGAGTATTTTTAAAAAAAAATACTAGACATTTCAAGTTTTACATATTTTACATGTAGCTTTTGCTAGCTAGGGAGCTCATTAGCAGTTACTTCTTGTGGTGAATAAAATGCCACCTGAGAGTATATGAACTCCCTAATTCACAAGTTCACATTCTTTTAAGAGGTCGCTTAACCTTTAAGTAAACTACAGTATATTAAAATGAAACTGTTCTCAGCAGCTAACAGATTATCTGGTTGCACTGGAATTTCCAGGCTATGCAGCTGCATGGGAATGTTACTTTCCTAACAATATTGCCAGGCATGAGATTCCAGCATTGAAAAATCTGTGCAAATGCGTCAAAACATAAAAGTGAAATTTTTGTTTACAATGAGATGAAATCTATAGAGGGAAATACCTCATAATTGCTTTGACTACTGTAATGTAAATAATCTGTGTAATATATGGAATTAATAATAGTATCTCAGACAGCAAAATAGATGGCAGGAATTGCTTTATTTTTTAAAATCACAAATGTAAAGTGTGGAAGGCAGCAAATTGACAAGTTTGGGAACATAGGAGCAGAACCACTAACAGAACTGCAAGTTCTCTAAATTGCTTGATATATATTTCTGAAAAAATGTCTTTGCCAGGGCAAAAATACCAACGTCTGAAGTGTTCCTGAAATCTAGAAATGATGGATAATATTGATTTTGAACTGTTCACAGAAACATTTGGCAAACTGCTGTTTTTAATGTGTAAGTTCCTGAGTTAATTTCATTGCTGGGAAGGTTTGCATAACAGAAAAAGCTTCTGACACCCAAATTCATGAGTTGTCTTTTCCATTTTGTTTTTTAAAAATTAGACCACTACAGTTTAGCTGAGCCTTTACTCTTGCTCAGTACTTTGTCTGATCTAATGCTAAAGTAAAAAGACCTAGTATCTTGACAAAACTGAAAATTACTTCTATTGCTTGTATGACTTTTGGTTGTGTTGTAGTTTTTAAAATTCTATGGCTTGTGTTTGCTTAGATGCTTTAGAAAATGAAGCTGTATTCTCACTTTGTCTTGTAAGAGAAGGAGAATTCTACTGCTATAAAAAAGAAATCAGTAACTCATGTTAACTCACACAAAGAGATTAAAACCATCATGTAAAAAATTTTGATTTTGGCTTCAAAATTTTACTAATGGTAAATGCTAAATTTGAAAAGAGTACACTTCCAAAGCGTTTTATGATGGTTATTTCTACAATAGCTTCTCAACCTTTGTTTAGGTTTGCTATTTGATCACATTCTTCCTGACCACAATGGTGACCTCCTATGTTAAAAGCCTGTCTTCTGAGAAGTTGTACAGGTAATGTTTACAGCAAATACCACAAGTTTTTCAGACAAAAGAGAAAAAAATGTATCTATATTTGGGGGGCCACTTGGAATACCCTTATGGGAAAATTTGCAATGGAATCCAGAAACGGATGAAATTGATGAATTTTGACTGTGATGTAATTTTTAAACTGAGTTTGAAGCAATCTGAATACATAATTTTTCCTTTCCTTTAGTACTTTAATTATATCAGACAGTTAAAAAAATGTGCTTCAGTGACGCAGTTAATGATGATTGTTCTGCATTTCTTTTTAAAAAGCTGATATGGCATAGTAATGTATTTCCTAAGTATACTTTTTGTTCATGTTCTTGGCAAGTTTTTCATTTATTACTGAAATAAAACCTAAGCTATTAACAATAACAATAAAAATTATTTAATTTCTGAATCACTTTTCATTTATTGTAGTCAAATGTAAAGTCAGGTAAGCCTAATTGTACCTTACATTTTTAAACAGAATAACAACACACTGCTCTCTTCAAATCTGTGATATTAAAAACTGCTAAATTAATGGAACTTTATTTATTTATTAGATGTGTTAATATTTAAAAAAATGTATACAACAATCTATTGCAGAAATAATTGCCTTTTTTTAGTAAAACATTTTTAGTATTTAGATACAGCTTGTACTTGAAAAGTGAGCAACACGGTGCTCTTGGTATAACCAAATTCAGTATTTATTGCAGAAGGACAGCAAAGATATAATTAAAAATTCCACTAGTGAATAACTACATCTAGGACAAACCTGCAGACACTTTGAGATTACTTCTCTGTTAAAGGACTCATTTTTCACAGTCTAGGAAAGAATAGGTCTGGTGACTTGCAAAGAACAGACATAGAGGGAAGAGAGGGAAGTTGTAGGCCTCCTGGATACCAATCTGTCTACCCCATCATTTGATGATATTTCAAAGCAACTGGGAAACTAGAAATTAACAAGTTGGCAGCCTTAGCTGTCTGTGTCTTTAAGCATACTGTTTCCCATTGCACATATGTAAACAACTAATAAAGTTTTCACTGCAAAAAGTATTTAAACCAATACTGTAACTGCAGCCCTAGGGAGAAGGCTGCTTCCTCATTCATGGAAGAAGGGAGTGTTGAAGGAGTTCATTGACTGAACTGAGCAGAGTTCAGATCAGTCAGACCTCACGGGCTGTGTCTAAATTAGCATTCTCTTTTGGAGTCTCAAAACAAATTTTCCAGCTGTCTCAACTTGCCAGGCTTGGTTCACACCTCAGGGTGGCCTTGGTGTATATAAATTGAATTCACTTTAGATGAGATAGAGTGGGAAGATGTGCTCTGAGAGCTCAGCTAATACACCTTAACTGCTAGTGAATCATCAGTCCAAAGAACAGATGACAGAAAGAGCTAGTCCAAAGTGAAACACCTGAAAATACCACTTGCTGTGATGTTTCTTCCCAAAACACTTTTCTAGCTTTACCACTATTGAAACAGCCACAGAAGTCACAGAGATACTTTAGAGAGGATGGTCACAACTCAGTGTAATATGCCACCTGTTATTCATGACTACAATACTGGCTGCTATCACCGCTGCCTTTTGCACCTATGAATAGTCCTTCGTACAACTTCCCATCAGTGATCATACTTTTCATCCAGGTCAACAGTAACATCCTCAACATTCAATGTTAACACTTTGTGAAAGATTTACCGGTTGTCCTGGGAACCTGAGGAAGCTGATGAGTCTCTAGTCCTGGTGGGTAATTTTATGTATGATAGAACTCTTCACCCTTGGGTTCAGAAATTTCTTTATTGGACAAAGGTGTAGCCCACTTTATTTTTGTTTTAGGGCTTTTCAACTACCTTCAGTGACCTGAAAATGGGATTTTTGGTTCTCCATTTCAGTAAGGTAGGCACCAATCTAGATTCAATCCCATTTCTAAGTTGTGTCAAAAGAAACTTGACAAAAGTCAACTCCAGAGAAAAGCTGAGGGAAAAAAAGAGTAATCTCTTTTTTGATAATTTTGTTAAATATTAATTAAAGGATTGTAACCAATACTGACAGATGTCCTACCTTACCTGCTCTTCATGCTATCAAAAAAGACATTATTTTCACATTATGCTTACAATGAACAAATGTGTTCCTACTCATGAGTGTACACAGTAATAAACCCTACACTAACAGTTTATAATTTGGCAGGTTTATAAGCAGGTAAGGTCAATATAATCTATGACAAATAAACTGTCTTCCTGTGGAGAAATATTATGTGGAGAATAGGAAACAATCTGTTTTAATGAAGGTAGAGACACATATTTATCACTAATATATGTCCCTTTGCTCAAGTAGGAAAGGCCACATAAACTGTTTTAGAAACTTCAGAGATCCTTTGCTAGACTTTACCAAATTAGTCTGGTTATTGAACACCAGGCAGTATTTTTCCTGTGAGAAGGTATGCACTGTTGTGTTTACTCCCCTGAGAAATGCGCAGGGCTTTTTCAGGTGCATAAGACAAATATTTTTGTTACACTGCTCTGAAAATGCACATGCGAGTACGCTACATGTAATATCTTCTGCTGCTTTGGGTGTTTCATCGGTCAGAGCTATAACGGAAGTTGGTCAAGAGAGATAATGTTTCTATGCTATAGAAAAGTATGCATATAGAGAAGATGGGAATTTCCTGCCTGCCTTTGTATATGACCCAGCTGAAAGGCAGAGGAAGTCGGTGAAATGCCACTGGTTGTTCAAAATGTAAAAAGATCAAACTTTTATTTTAATTGTCTCAATTCAGCCAAATTATTGCACACCAGTTTATATTTCATTGACAGGAGCCATCAACAACAACACTACATATAAGTAGACTGTATTAGCAATAGTTAGATTGCTTACATATATCTTAATAACATTGAAAAAAATCTTTACTTCTAGAAGAACTTAATTGATTTTTCAGTTTTCTGTAGATAAATGTCCCACCACAGTCTCAGTACCTTTCCTATTACAAAATATATCATGTATTTTTGTTACTCTCCTTCAGCTCCAGGTAATTACTACCAACATAATAATGAGGATTGGTTGAAAAGCAGCTCTTTTTACTACTATTATCATACATTTATAGCTATGCGAAACTGGGGCAATTGCTGAACACCAAATCATGTCCACTTGTATGAAATCTAACCTGGAAAGACTACAGCAATTACCTTTGGAGAAGACTCATGATTTTCTCAATAGAGCAGGCTACCAGTATAGGAAACAGTGAATATGACATTGAAGCTTAGCTGGCATTGTGGGTATGTCTACAAATGCAGATGTCTGCAAATCTAAGGATGCTCTGGATGGGGCTTTTCTTTTCTTTTGACAAAACATGGTCAGTATGCAGTTATACTTGAGACTAACATTCTTACACCTATTTAATGTTCCAACATATTTTGTGCAAATGACTGTCTTTCGAAATGGAGCTTTTTGTCTTATTTATTCTCCCTTCCTTCTCCTAGCATCTCATCAATAATTGGCTACAGTGGACATGCATGTACTTAGGTACTTGAATCATTGATTGTACTATTATATAAAATCACTGATAGAACAGATCATGGTGTCATAGACATCCTCAAAAATGTAAACAAAAGTGCAAGACTATACAGGGCAGTGGAGGAACCCAACACTTTTGCTAGTCTTGTATGATTCACCATGTGCTACTTCATGTTTATATTCTCAACCTCCATAGAAACATCCTACCAAATAAGCAGTTACTGGTATGGACCTTTTCTGGTATGGATTCCTTTTCATATACTGTTTGTAGAAGTCAGCTATTATCAATAAGTATTATATGTTTGTGTGAAGTTTAAATATATAAATATATAAATATACACATAAATAAATATATAAATGTATCAATGTATAAATATACACATAAATAAATATANTATGCTTCCCAGAAAGCATGCTAAGATTTATATTGTATTCTCTACCAGCTTCTCAAAGCTTGGGTCTAAGAATGAAATCTTGGGGGACAAATATATGTACATACAGAGAAAAGAATACATAATAGATATGGCAGAAGAATATTAATTCTCACTTTGAAAAAAATGAATGAACACTGATTCTGCTGTAGAAGATTTGATGCAAAGTAGCTGTGCACTTGTCCCTGCCTGATCCAAAATATAAGAGAGGAATCACGCAGTTCATCTCTAGTACAAGTACTCTCTGCAGAAGCAAAGGGAGAATGCAGGGTGGGCAATATCTAACTTGCCATGTAACTGGGAAATGGCATTCAAACAATCTCCATACATAGGCTTTTATACCGTTGATTTTACAGTGGTTTTGGGGATGACAGGTAAAGTGAATGCTCCCGATTTAAGTTTACATACATTCCTGTCATTTTAGTGCTATTAAAGTTTATTAAACATTCTGCAATCCTAGATGGAAGAATGATATAGAACTACAAAGTAGAACACCATGTTTTGCTCAGGTGGAGTTTGTGAGCTTGTGCATATATTCCTAATGTCAGTGATTCATTTCTTCCCCATTAAGACAACATTCTAAGAACTCTTGGTATTCAGGTGCTTGACACTCAATACACATCTCTTCTTTGGTCAAAAAAGAATCTTTCAGTTCCCTAGTTTTGCCTTTAATTGTAAAAACCTAAATTAATACAATATTTCCAGTAGAATCATAGAATACTTTGGGTTGGAAGGGACCTTCAAAAGTTATCCAGTTACTGCCGTGGATAGGGCACCTACCACCTTCTGGGAAGAGTGTGCCAATGTTTCATGACCCACCTAGTGGGTAGAAGTAGCTGATTATTCACTATTTTATCTAACCTAATTTAAAAACCAGGCTATATTTTTTCTAATAAATTAGAAGCCACTAAACAACATTGTACAGACAAGAGAATCATGAAAGTATGGTATCTGAGTTAGAATACAAATTTTTGACCTTAAAATGTCAGTAAAGTAGATTTATACTGTGATATTTAGTGTTGGTGCAACAATATAGGCTATGGTAATAGTGTACTTCACTGTTCTCCTTATGAATTTAATCTCCAGAATGAGACAGCACAGTTAAAGTTGGAAAGTGTTAACAGTGCTGGCCCAAGAAACACCATCAATTTTGAGCATACAAAGTAGGCCAAATGGGCTACCTCACCTCCTTTTATTTTATAATTAAAAAAAATAATAACTATCCATTGACTACCTTACAGGTTATTGAAGTTACATAAACATGAAATACTGTGGGTGAAGTCACAGAAAGTGAATGAATCAGACTGAAGAGGTCTTTGGAAGTCATCCATCTCAAGGACACTAATTTGCTGAAGGACATGAATGTCAGTATAGCTTACAGCTATTTTTCTCAGAATCCTTGATGCATAAAAACTCTCATGTCAGTTTTTCCAAAGATAAACTTATAAATAAATAGATAAATAGGGCTGTTGTCATATGAGTAAAGTCCCAAATACTTGGGGTTGTGAATCACTATAGCAATGATAGCTGACCCAACAATATAGCATTGTGTGCTAAGAAATGAAATGGAGTGGTCAGACTAGTGTATTTTAGGGGAGCAGTACTTCAGAAGTAAAAAGTCAAGGCAGCTTTTGGTCATACAGCACTTTTCTCTCAAGCAAATATAAATGGAGAATAGTTTCTTAGGCTAGAATATAGCTTTCTAAGAAGTAAGACATATAATGCAATAACAATGTGAAATGTAATGTTTGAGCTGATTTAGTACAAGTCTAGGAAAATTTATTCCCAAAGTACTGCTAGAAGTATCTTAGCCAGTGTTCCTTCCAGGTTGTACTTTTTAGGATCTTCCTGGTGCTGCGTATGTGAAATTTATGACACAGCTACATAGGATGCTTTTCAGAACATGAAGAGAGTCAAGAAAAATTTCAAATTCTATATTCACATTGGGCTTAATATACTATTGTGCTTTTAGTGACCAAAACTAAAACACAAATCACTTGTCTTTTCTGCCTCTTCTTCACCTGGAAGCGTTTAAGTTCCTTAATTGCCTAAATTTCTGCTACATTTGCTAAAGTTTACAATTCTGCCATAACGTGCAAAGTCAACAATGGGTGGAAGGCATAGTTTTCAAACATGTTACTTGCCGGCGTGCCATTAGCTAACCTCAAGCACATTTACTCTTTACATTTACACTTACATGGTTCCTCAATCAAAACATAATTATCAAAGTACCACACAATCCCTGAACTCCTGATGGTGAGAAGCCCTCCTAGACCACAATTTCATTAAAAGCAAAAAAATATCAGACACACATACCAACACTCAACTGTTTTCTCTGGTTATGATCGCTGCCAAAATAACCAAATACAGTCTGCAGACATCAGGCAGTACTAACAGTAGAAGAGCTCTCCATCTCTGCCAATAGCTGAATAGCTGGAACTTATGATAGGTAGCCTCTGTGGACCTGAGTTCATCATCCTCCCTGTTTTGGTCTGACAAAGGAATTTCAGTGCAGTTTGTCACTCTCCTGAGAGCCTGCTGTAACCATTAGGCTATAGCACAGTCCGAGGTAAATCTTAGACTCCCTTCAGCTGACACTGTTCCATTTGGTGTCAATAATTAATGAAGAAGGACGTGAATCTGACTTTCCTACATGATTGCCCTAACCACCAGGCTACAGAGACTATCTCTCCTCCCTTCTTTTTCCCTGACTTAATTAATATTTAATTGTTTACATGAAGTGAAACAGGAGAAATTCTAAGAGACAGAATTCCTAGTAAGCCAATACTTGGGACAATTTCCTAAGAAACAGGAGATCTACCACCAATCCCAGTTTGAAATAGGGAATCAAGCCTTTCTTTGGGGCATGCAAGAGCCTTTCCTAATTTTGAAAAGTGAAGCATTACCCCTAACTATTCATTACAGCTATTTGTAAGAAATGAGCAATGTGGCTTTGGCACCAAATAGCTGGAAAAGGCCATCAGTTGCAAATCCTAGCCGGAAGAAAAGGAATTGCATGCTTCAGGCTGAACACTGAGTCTATTTTTAGCACTTCTTATCACTTGCCTTTTCTGGTTTGCGATTCGGCTCTTTGCCTTCTGTGTACCTTATCTTCAGGCACCTAACATAGCACGTGTTCACAAAGCATGCAGACACTGAAGACAGAGTGTCTGACTCTATAATGTGGGGTGACGCTTGTGAGGCATGGAAGCAGGGAAGCCAAAACTGTGATTCATAAATCAGTCTTCAACATATTTGCACTGAAAAATTCTTTGAATTTTCATTCCTCAAAGCAGTCCTCAAATTAGGTTTGAATTCTGGGGCAAAGGGCAACACCAGCGGGAGTAAAACTGTTTTATGGAATACTTTACAATTCAGATTGATTGTTCTGTGGAACACATTAGTAGAGCTGCTACTGTCAGCTGTTCAGGAATGGATGTTTTTGAGACGTGGAAAACAAACTCCTGCAAGCTTGAAAACACTTTGTTTTTTGCCCCTTAGGCGCATCTGGCAGAGAGACCGCTGCCACTGTCATGAACTCTCGGGTCTGATTTCACCACTTCCAGGATGAAACAGTTAGGTAAATCTGACATGAGGGACCAATAGTCAGGTTGAAGCACAAAGATAAATTATCTTTTCCTGTGAAATATTTCTGTGAAAGTGAGACAGGAAAAAGTAACCACGCAAGGATTGGATGGTAGCTTTTATATCAGGGACCAGTGATCTGTCTTCTCCCTCCCACCACTTTCACCCTTTCATTTTCTGTTTGACAAGGTATATAAATATGTCTGCTAATATTGGAAAGTAGCACACTGAAGACTCACTCAAAGGGTCCATACAACTCTTTTGATTTAATATTATTCACATGCTTAATTGTATTCAAGTTATTTCCTAAATACTCCTTAGAATGTTCTCTTATTCTTTCAGCACACCAAAAGTTATGCAATAGCTCACAAGTTTAAAATACAAGAAAAAAGTGCACAGCTTCATTCACCCAGTTTGGAAGGTCCTGTGAAGAGACTTATAATGGAGTGAGTACTGAGGGGGGGAAAAGCATATCTATTTTGAAACTTAACCTAAACGATGCCTTTTGTTTAGTCCAAGTCTGTTCACAGGCACACTACATGCTTGTAGTGAATCCTAATCCAGTAATTTTAAGAAGCCTTAGCTTCAGTCCCCCACTAGTCTGTAGTCAGTTTACAAGGTCCTCCTGAAATTATAATATATGTTGTCCCTACAAAAAAAACCAAACAACATAATCCCAAACCCACCAAAAACACAACATAAGAGAGAATATCACTTCGTATGAAGCATTCTGTATGAAGCAAGTCCTTTCTGACTTGCTGCAGTGAAGGAGATAAATCTACTTTTCATGTAATTCCATCAGTCTTTATGGCAATTAAATGTTATTACCCTCCTGTGAGAGTTTTCTTTAAACTCAGATCACTCTAGTTCTGACCAGTAACTTGTTCTTCACTTCAGGCATTTTGAGATCATATTCTCAAAACTTGCCTCAATGTATGCTGTCATTTTACCCACAAATGCTGACTAGGAATGCCACTCATAGACAAGATATCCAAGAATTATTTTGAGTTATTCCAAGGCTATGGAAACTGTGAATGAATAATTTGCTGATCATTTCAAAGAATCTCCCACCTCATCAAAGCCATCCCATTCATTCCAGTAACAAAGAAGCTTTCTGGCACCCTGAGGAGCAGAGGGTCCAAAATTTCTTCTCTAGCAAGTTCCCACTGTCTCAGTGCTTTTTTTGTTTTGCTAACAACTCATTCTCAGGATGAAAATTGGTCTAGAAAAGCATAAAGATGCACCTCTTGACATGTTAATTGACCCAAAGCTGGAGGAAGTTGTCTGCATCCCTTGCAGAACTGCCAGACTGAGATGTACATTTTCTGTACGAGCCTCTTTCATATCACCTACTTTGTTTTCCCCACAAAACAGAGGGCTTTAGGAACAATACATCAAAATCTATAATCCATACTTTTCCCCTCTGTTGTCTTAAATACCATCTTATTTTTGTCTCCCATTTTTTAACTGTAGAGAATGGCAAAACCAAGAGATGTCCCTGCAATTTTAAGCACTTTCCCTGCATACCTCCGTACTTCTGACACACCACCGCTACAGCCAGTGTTAAGTTAACTGCTTATAGTGTTTTTGGAAAGAGATTTCCTGTCCCTTTTCAAGTACCACCTTCCTTCAGGAATGTTGGATTGGCCAGTTTAATCCCTGACCTAATCTTTGGAAGAATACAGAACCTGCTTTGCTCTTCTCAAACAGTATTACTTTGCTGGACAATATGTTCTACATTTGCTTTGGTGGTATTAATTGTTTCAGTCATCACAGGTAAGGCTAATTATTCCTACATAACCCAAGCAGATCTTTCCAGATAGGCTGGATTGCATACAGTGATTATTGCATACAAGTACAAAAATATTGGGGATGGAAACATTCACTACATTCAGGAAACTTCATGGAATTTAGAAAAGTAAAAGCTTTAAACTATATGGTTCCTGAGGCCAAATGAATAAAAAATTTTGAGGGGAAAAAACAAGAAACAATACTGAATTAGTAATAGGGAAAAAATCAGTAACTCTGGCATTTCTCTAGCTGCTCTCAGGAAACAAGAAGTCATTCATTTCAAGGTGTCTCTTCCCTCTCACACTTTGTGTATCTTCCTCTTCTCACCTCAACCCTCCCATCAGCCTCTTGCCTTTCAGCACTCTACACACATACACATACAAACACACACACATTCCTTCAGGGCAGTGCACAATTCCCTTACCTGTTTTGACAAGAAATGCACATTGAGTTGCATGCCAGAGGCCATGGTTACACGAAAGTCACAGGTCAATAAAGATCACTTACATTTCCTAGGAGCTTTTTCATCCTCTTTTTTCCCCTCTGGAAGCCAGGGCCTCAGAAAGGAAAGAAAGAAATGTCAAGGACCCCTTTGTCAAGTGCTTAAAAAAATTACCCAAAACCCACCATTGGATGCCCCCCTCAACCCCTTGTTACCTTGCCTAAAGGAAAGTGGCCTTTTTCTCTTGCCCTCCTTCACCTTGAAGTTCTTCATCCCTTCAAGGACTTGGTCACTGACTTATCTCTCTCCCTTGACAATGTACAAGAAAGTAGAAGGGATTAGTCAGTATTCTTTTTAAACTGTCTTTTACAAGGAAGCCAATAAAATGATCTACATTGTATCACAGTTCAACATACCTGACATCTGTTCTGCAATAAAATTCACTTCATACATATGCTTCTTTAAGCTCATACATATGCTCCCCACAAGTATTCCCCAGCTGCTCTTCTGAGACATTTTGGTGACATATCCACAGAATTATGCTACATGTATTTAAGTAGATATTCTGTTCTCTTTAGTCCAGTAACTACTTTGAGGAGCTCCACTTGATAAAGAAGGTAACATAAACTACACTTGCTTGAATATCTCCAGAATTTGCTCGCGACTGTGGTCATTGTTCTGCTTCAGACTTTGTTTCCACAAACCTGGAAGAAATCATTTCCATTCAGACAAGTGTTCGTGATAAATAGAATTATTGCTTAATATACTGAGCATATGATTCACAGAATCCTTAATGGAACAAAATAACACTAAGAACTGGAGAATTATAATTTCATTGAACCTTTCACTGTGACGTCTATACATTATGAATACCATGTATCAGTAATGTGAATCATCGGAAAATACTGCACAGTATCCATTTTTTTCTTAACACACAAGTTACACCTTTGATATCAAGTTGAGTCAGATCAGCAGTAAATTCAGTCTTTCCAGGTCTTCCTGCTAATTGTTCCATCTTCTGAAGGCATTTCAGTGCAGATGACCTAGATTTATCCAAGAAGATATCCCAAATTCACTCTAGCTGCAAATGAATATAGTCTGATGTAAAGATACCTAAGTGTATATAGTGTAAATGTCCATATTAGCAGCTTTGCTAATAGAATTGTTTGTATTTGTCTTAACAAGCACCTTTTGGTTTCATTCACATATGTGTCAGCACAAAACCCGTACTGAAGTAAATCTGTGATGGCTGAGTTAAATATGGCACAAGGGATATTTTTAAATTATTACCCATCTATGTATCTATCTATTTGATAATACATTACCCCTTGATTTTATTATCCCTTGGTTTTGTAGTGACAATGCTTGTGTAATAAGCAGACGTCATTTCTTTTTTGATGTAAATCCTCTGGACAAACATTCTGTACAAGAGCATCTTAGAGTCAAAGTACACACTGGACTGGAAAAAATTTCTGCTCTGCTTTTTCTGCCCTGCTTTATTATATTAATTGTACAATTAAAAATTAATGTTAAAAAGCAGGTGCCATTTTTTTATTCTATAGTTCTGCTATTTTAAATTCAACACTCCTTATTTAAAAGAAAAACAACAAAATAACAAACAGAAAACCAAACTCACAAAATAGTCCCATCTATTCTATGTCAGTTTTTCTAGGCATATCAAGTGCTTAACATCTGAAATACTGGCAAAATACCAGAAGTAAACCTGAATACTTCACAATGCATGACAATATAAAAGATTTAAAATGGTTGCAACATAAAAGGATTTTATTAGAGTTTTACTGTGCTGCCTCATATCAGAATTTCCACCTTTCTGAGAACAGGAATATGTCGTCCAATAATGCCATTCCTGTTTGCATGCATCTCTTTATTAGCAGACAAATTTCAAAGGCAATTCTCAAGAATTTTATTCTTTTTATGTCCCATTTGATATAAAAGAATTGGCTGAGCCTATAAGAGCATCAGAACAAGGTGAAGACAAAGAAATCAATGATATTTCCCTATGGCTTTTGACAGCTTCAGTAGCACCAGCAGCCTGAGACACCACTGGGAAGCTTGCTGTAGATTTCATCCAGAAAAAAATAATTTATTCCATGACAAAAAGTAAAAATCTCTTTTTATTTTTGGCCTGTGTGTTGTGATGCTGTTCCATCCCATGATCTGATAATGCAACAATATCTATGGACGATATACCAGATTTTTACCAAGTACTTGAAATTAACAAGGACATGAAACACAGCTATACAGCAATTCTGAATACCATAAAAACAGTCAGAAATAAACAAGTTCCAGCAAGTTAAACATGTGTTTTAACACCCGGGATATTTGTTTTATACCCACCCAGGAGAAAATTCTTAAAAGCAAAACATTATTTTAATTAAAACAGTCATAATTACTCTTTGGAATCTTGCCTTGACTTATGGGTCCTATGATAGTTTACTGAATACAATATCATCTCCTAAACACCAAAGTGCTTTGCTATCCCATGCTTATTACCAGCATTACAAATTTCCCCAGATAACTGACCTCTTGCTTATCCAGAACACAGACTGTCTCATCAATTTTTAGCTTTGTTACAGATACCAAGACTTGAGTGAACAAAAAAAAATTCATTGTGAGAGTCCTGAGGAACACCACTCGTAACTAATCTCCACTTGGACATCATGTCACTTGTCACAAATCTTTGATTGCAACCATTCAGCCGATTCCTTGCCCACCAAGTGGTCCATCTGTCAAATCTATGTCCCTCTATTATAGAGAAATGGATGTTGTGGAGGACATTGATAGATGACTCGCACAAGTCCAGGTAGATGACATCAGTCACACAACCTTACAAAGTTCATGATTACTCTGTTTCAAAAGAAGTCTGAAATGTGGTCAGAGGAAGTTGCAAGAGATACAGTCTATTAGGACAATATTATTTGTATGATTTAAGAGTTGCCATTGATGCACCAGAATATTGAATATCATTGCTAAATGTGCATAGTTTAAAATATAAGCAAAATTTCTATGTCTCTAATTCATACAGCATAAGCTTTAATGGAAATGTTTAAGCCATGTATATGCTTTGCCAGGATCTAGACATGGAACTGAATTACTTATATAAAGCTGATCAATCTAATTGCTCCCTGAGAGGTTCACCTGAGAATCTGCCATCACTTACCACTCTTAGCAGCATCTTCAAGGGCTTTTGATTTGAGAGTGATAGGAATAGATGAAAATGTATTTAAGAAACATTGTTTTAAATCAGAAAAGTGTCAAACGTTTTTAGTCCCTTGATCCTATCAGTTTATACTTCATAATAGATCCTTTTCGAGAAGGGCTTATGTGTCCCGATGTATTTAGAAATATTTCTTGACAGAACAACTGCTCCCTTAAAAGCTGTCAGTGATAACAGAATCAGAAATTGAATTAAACTAGTCCTGTTAAGAAAACAGTATGTCCATTGCTACATTCAGAACACACAGAATTTATCAGAGAAACCAACATTCCAAGAGTGGGGAACAGACAACAAGGAGCTATAAAAGTGCTTTTCAGCATACAGGGGCCTGGCTCAGGAGCTTTCCCAGAGCAGAACCCCTCTTGCTTTGTGCAAACCTGAGTGGGCTCCTTTAAATAACATTACGCGTAAAATCCTAACATACTCTAGAGCGGTATGAATAAAACCTAACTGGGATTTCATCCAGTAATGGTCAAGATAAACATAGTTATTAGTCCAAAAACAATAATCTGTGATATAGCAACAAAGGAGAAAGTATTTTACCCAGAAGTGATAAATATCTAACAGGATTTCCAGGTGACAATTTGTTTTGGCTCCCTCCCACTGTACTGTTTTTCACTTTTGAGAAAAGTGTTTCAAGCATGTGACAGTGATTTTTATTTACTATGAAGGAGGAAAATGTTGAAGTTCAAGCAGTCGGTGCTGAAATAGGGCTGTTTATAGTAGAGCTCATTGCTGAACTACTTTCTCTTTTAATCAGTTTTTCAGCTATTTATTAGCACTGTTGGTAACTACAACATCACTATCATGGCTAACACACACATTGCCATTACTCATGAGTTTTATTCACCTTATGTGATCCTACTTATACACATAGTAAAGTTTCTGGGGAAAAAGTCTGCTTTGATTTATATCAATATGAGATACAATTAGAAGCTTATTTACATATTACCACTTCCCTTTTATTTGTATTTACATTGTCATGGTATTATAGACATAATGGATAATAAAATAGATTATGTCATAAACATTTAAATATAAAAATCTGCATATCAAACTCAGCTAAGGAATACAGGTACTGGGATCTCTGTGCTGTGTTGTGCCCATGACAAATAGGTTTAAAGGATATGTTTGGCTTTCTGCTCTCACAGCTATCTAGGAAAGGCTGGATGCATTGCACATGGACCATGCAGCTAATTCACCTTGCACTTCAGATATAGCTTTGAATTTTCTCTACAATGACTGGACTCAGTACGCCACGCTGTTGTGGTTGCTGAGATCTATTCTGAAACAGCTTTATACAAGGGATTGCTAAACTCTTTAGTTCCCTCTTTAGTGCTCTCCTCCTCAGTTACCAATGGGTAGCAAAAGCCTATGCCCACATGGAGCACAGCAGCAGCTGTTCCAGCTCCTTCTCTCAACTTCTTCTCTCTCAGCAGACAGCTGTTTACCTCTGGGAAGCATTAATGACTAAGGCTGATTGCCTCTGCACTAGAAACAATGTTGCTTGTGTTAAGGAATCTGCTCTGCTCTTCTAAGATGAAAAAACAAGCATCAAACATATATTTGCAAAAAAACCCAAAAAACCAACAAACCTTCTATGATCTGTCTAATATTTATAGCACAGAGACCTTAGCTGTAAGTTCTAGGATAAAAAAGAAACAAACTTTCCCAGATAAAACATCATTTACAGTTTTTGTTTGTTTAGTATTTATCAGAATATATGAAGTCAGGAGGATGAAACAGATCGTTATCCTTAGCTAAGATGTATGCTTTAGGCTCAGAATCAGCAAGTTGATAAAATAGTTATTTCTGAATGCATGGACTATCTGAATTCTACCTCTGTCTTCAGGGTCACAAAGCACACGCTCATTTGTTACCCAAATAGAGATCCATTATTCTGACTGAAACAAACAGGATTAGTTGTTTATCAATTCAAAAGTAATCTATTTTTTTTTATTTACCAATATATTACATTGCTGAGGAAAGAATTATCTTTACATTGCTTGCATCTCTCACAATTTAAGAGGATTATTATTGTAGAATAATCATCTTGCTTTAATGACCAGGAGAAGAACAACATCATTTTATTAATTTTAGGATTTGTGCCAAGCTGGAAACAGAATATAGAACACAGAAACAGTCAGTAGCTGATGGCTGCTTTGTTAACACTTCTAAAAACCCTTATTGGGAAAACCAAAACTACAGACAGAAGATGAAGGATTTTTTAAAAAAAAAACAAACCTCAAGCAAACAATATGAAAGCACACCCTTATATGGTACATATCTCAGGCAAAAAATTCATATACATATTTACTCCATTATTAAAAGCTGGAGTGACAAAGTACTTCACTAGATTAGTGGCAGGGGTAGTCTTGCTGACTGCATTGCCCAGAGCAGAAGGCAGGAGCACAGCCAGCCCACACAGTGGCTGAGTCAAGCTTTATCAGTTTCAGACTTCAAGAGTACAACAGCTTCAGAAGCCCTCAAGAAACAGCCACGATTAAGCTCATGCTGATTGCCAGTACCTGCTGAAGCCATTAAGCAAACACACTTGTTTTACTAATCCTTCAGCTTGTCTTTTTCATATGGTTTATCTAGGAAATGCAGGTGTTATCCTGCATCTGACTCAGCTCAAGAAACCACTTTCTCTTCTGCTGCATTCCAATTAATGCAATGTCTTTCTTGATATATCTGTACCACCAGATACAGGATCAACAGCAAATTCTAAACAAGAGGGACTACAATCATTATGTGCATTTATTCAACTGCTAACCAAATATATATCTATTACTATTGCTTCTTAGAAGAACAAAAGCAGAAAACAAGGTGCTAACTCAAATGACAGCATTCTATTACAGTCATTTAAAAATACATAAACTAATGGGCATAAAAACTTGCACTTTGAACAAACTAATTTTTTTCCTAATTGTTCTTTCTTGGATTAGGTTCTTTTCTTTCCTAAGTCTTACTCAGTTATTAGCTGTTTGCAAGTGCATGTAGAATTTGGAATTGGTGTCATGGTCTGTTTCATAAGATGTTGTAGAAAAACTGCAGAAGAGAGCATTTTAGTGACTTACTAAATAAATCCTAGAAGCTCCATTACTCCTGGTTGACTCTGAAGAACTGATATAACTACACCTATCTTCAAAAAGACAGGATTTTTGTACCTATTTAGAACTTCTGAATGTTACCTTCTCCTCTGCTATTCACTCAAGAAGGATCCTTCAGAACAAAATTAAAAAACAGGTTTTCGGGATTTTTAATGTTTAGCTTTGGCTCAGAATCCTGTCAGCCTCAAGAGGTCCATCCAAGCAGCACTGGACTATCTCAGATTTTAAAAAAGCAGACTCTTACAATAGGTTGGACTAACAGCTGCAGGTTGTCCTTCTAAAATCTTTTATACCTCCCTCCAAACCTCCAGTTCTCTTTTAAAATTCACAACAAATTAATTAAATTATAAGCAATGAGATCTGTTTCTACATAAAATGACATTATCTTTTAAGACACAAGAAACAGTGTTGTGCAACCAGATCCTATAACAACCTCCAAATCCACCTGTTTGTAACGTGTACTTTCAGCTAAATATGAAAACCTCATTATGTTTAGTATTTGAAAATTTTAAGAAAATTTTTATCTCACACTTAGAAAAATAATAATAAAAATTGTTTCTAAAAATATGGGGGGTTTACTTGTTCATAAATTACTCAAAGACATAACTGAAGTTTCTTTCTTAAATGCTTTCCTCAACTATTGCTTCCAATCTTTGATCTGTTACTTTATTTGCATATGTGATATACTAAGATACTTTTAAAAAGTAGTACATTGTCTTTGCAAAGAGAGAGAGAATAAAGAACTTATAATTCAAATTCAAAATTCAAGACCTCCTAAATTTGGTAAAGTCGCTTGTACCACTGATTTAGTCCTATATTACATCATATTCTGGGCAAATCTGTTTAGTAATAATCAAGTAAAGAAAGGGTGCAATTAAAAGAACTGAATAAATAATTCACACCAAATAATTTACTCAGATCTTGTTTTGAGTTTTGAAGTGTCAATGAACAGATTAATTGAAGTTTATTTATGCAGAAATACTCAATATATAATAACTGTATATATCAAAAGTTCACTAAGTGTACCTGATTTTTTAAAAATCAAAATCATAAACTACAATTAATTACATAAACTCTGTGTGCTTTTTGAGTGATTCTCCAATAAATCAACAAAACAGTAAAGCATTGTAAAAGCAGAACTTTAAAACAATATGCAGGAGGTTGAACATACCTTTTATCCCAGGCAAGTTTTTTGCAATGTATACTTAGCATGTAATGACTGGTTTCTTATTTGATTCTGTAGCATCTATAGTAAAACCTAGTTTAACAAAAACAAGTCTTGCAGCCAAACCTACTATGTATGACAGGCATCTCATCTCTTCCCTGTGGTTCAATTTATCTTCAGTTTTCTTACATTTAGATGTATCTAGAAAGTTGTCAAAAGTAATGCATTAGCTTGCACAAATATTTAGTGGAACAAAAAGTCTTGCCCATCTTCCTAGCTGGGGCCTTGAGCAACCTGGTCTAGTGGTGGGTGTCCTTCTCATGGCAGGGGGGTTGGAACTAGATGATCTTTAATGTCCCTTCCAACCTGAATCATTCTATGAATCTATGAAAGAGGTGAAAAAAATCTTACAGAATTAACATACTGTTCTAAACCAGTGATTATTGAACATTTTATGGGTTGTTTAGCTCTACAGAGAGCTAAACAGAGAGGAGACACTTTATTAAACGGATGGATCATTTCTAAATGCATCAAACTGTGACAACACTGAACTATGTATCAGCATTTAACATTCACTGTTTGAAGTCCTAGAGGTAAGGTCCAAATCTGCTTATAGTTAAAGGCTTCCCTCATCCTCCCAGGCTCAAATTCCCTCTCATTCCACTTTAACTATATAGAAATGGTTTTGCTAGAAAAATACCAGCTGTTTGTGTAGCATCAATACAGGTATTTAAACACATGAAAGCAGAGAATATTTTCAAGTGACTATGCTAGTATCTTTACCTAGTGATAACAAAATGGATGCTAGCATTCAGCTATACAAACTACTGGGCTCTATTTTATACAGAAATCTAAAAGGTAACATTTCTGTAGGACTGGTTAGGGCTCTAGAATCCAAATGTGATGCTCTAAATCATATAGAAGCAGAAACTACCAGCCATCTGGAGTAGAAGCCAGTCAGAGAAATCTTTACTCACATTGGATTCTATTTAGATTGTTGTATTTAACCTTTTTATCCTCTGAACTACTGAGGTTTTGTTTATTCATAAAAAGCAGTGTAATTAAAGAAACACAGTCAAAAATCCTCATAAAGAATATTGCCCTCATTAAGAATATTCTTGCGTGTTGCTGTTTATATAGTAACCATTTTGTATTAATTTCATTTTCTTTGCCCTTCTTAAAATTGCATATATTTTATCTGTTTTAATATTACTGGACTTATTCTCTAAGCAAAGCAGCAGACTAATTCCTAAAATTAGATTCTAAATTTCTCTTTGGAGGTTGGAATTCATTCCCTTATGAAAATTTACCTTATTTCATAAGTATCACCTCACCTAAGAAGAAATCCTGTTGCATTTTCAGCTTGAGGCCTCTGTTGAAGACTAGTCTTTACTTAGAAGTATAGGACTAATAGTTGTGTAATCTGGGACCCATTTCCTGTTCTGTCACAGATTTTATAAGGAATCATATCCATTTAGGCAAAACCTGATGAAATGAGCTATAAAAAACTTCCTGTGGGACTCAATCAGCATATTGTTTTACTGGCACGTACAATATAGGGAAAATAAGCAGTACTTCTCAGGCGATTTGTAAACATTCATTAAATACTGTAAACTGTTACAAGATTCTTAAGATACAAAAATACGACAGGAGTAACTTTGATTTTTTAATGTGGGATACAGTTTGGGGATTTTTTACCTCTTTTTCTCAATTGCTTTCCAGATAAGATGCTCCTTCAACTGTTCATGAAAGGATTGTAAATTCACATGACAAAGACAACTTAGCTCAATTGGTGGTACAAGTTGGAAACATTGCTGCTGCTTCCTTTTCTCTGTAATCCTGTTCTCTAACACAAGAAAAATACATTCACCTTGTTAAGTCTGCAGGGATTGTATATCCCCTGTATTTGCCAGAGAAGCAAGAAGCTGAAGAATAATTACTCATGGAATAATCTTTAAGTTACTTTTTTTTTAATTCAAGAATTATTTAAATTAAAATAAATATCAATATATTTTTTACTGAAGAAAAACAAAATTTCTTTCAATTGGATAGCTACCATGTTTGCTAAAGGTGCGAACTTTTGCAAATATAATTCATCTGCCATCCAAACAATTTGATTACCAATAAAATGGCACAGAAAAGGAGTGTCATGTGATTTTAAAATGTTTTTAATATTAAATCTACACAGTTACCTAAAATGGCCCTGTATTATTGCAAACTTTCTCAGTCCTTTAATTTATGCTTGATGTACGTTCATTCCCAATTTGTTCAATTCCTCATACTTTTGAAAAGTATAACTACTGACCTATCTTCGGGTTGGGAGGTAAGGCAGTACACCTATACTGCCCTAACACTGCATTTTTATTTCTTTCTTCTGTTAAATAAAACTGACAGGTCTCCAGGCAAAGCAGTTCAAGGCCGATTTCTGCAATACAGTACAGTAACTCCTCAATAAGGGGTCCCATGCCTTACAGCATATTCACGCATCCATGACCAGTCAAAATGAAATATTGCTTTGAACTGTATGAAACCACAAAACATTTCCTGAAATTTTGTTACCAAAATATAATCCATGGAAGATTATGTGAAAGAAAGCAAATTACAATGTTTGCCTTACCAACTGCCAAACAATTGAGGTGAAAGCCAGAGAGAGTACACTTTTTAAGAATTAAATAATTGAAAATTCTATTATGTACAGCAAACTACACTCTGCTCTGTTTTACTCCTTTATATGCCAGTGTAATTACGGGGTAGTCAAAGGATCAACATTAAATGATTAGTATGGAAAACAGCACTTGCAAAGACTTCTGTAACTTGATGTCAATTGCAGTTTCATCATTGCGTGAACTTTCAGCCATCAAAGCCAGTTCATCCATGTTTTCAGCTCCCAGAAGTGATGGAGAAAACAGCATCTGACCCAGTACTTAGGAGTTTGATATTGGGCACTGATAACAATGGACATGGTAATGAGACAAAAGAACAGAGCTTCCCACTTCCAGCAAAACATTCCGGGCACTTGTTCAATCAATGCCTCAAACGAATATGTTAAGAGTCTGAGCACTCTGAGAAGACTTAAATGTGGGAAGATATCACTGGGATTGAGAAGTCAGGGAAGTGTTTTCTATTTTCTGGACAGAGCACAACGAAATGAACTTAAATTTATGTTCACTAACAATAGTATGTGTGTTCCTTTCTACATAATAAATACTTATTTTTTACAATTTTGTTTTCAGATAGAAGAGGAAAGCCCAGCTGAGAGATAGACAGGGAGTCAAACAGAGGAAAAGAGATCCCTGGAGGGTTTGTGGTGTTCAAACAGATGGTGGAGGAGGGAAAGAAAGAAACAGGAGCAGATGGGAGAGGGGAGAGAATCCAGAAGTAGAGCAGATGTGGGAGTGGGAGGGGGCTAATTGTGGTTAAAGACAAAGAAGGACAAATATGAATTAAATTTGTAATTTACATTTAGAATGTTCTTTTTCCCATAAACATACTTTTGCTGTCTTGCACTTGGGCAAGTACTACAAAGCAGAGGGCTCTGGAAGAATTTTTCAGCCATGAGGTTTTGCCTCTAAAACACTGGAACCTGCATGTTTCCACCTGTCCTGTAAAAAGTGCACATTTGGCAAGATATGCAATAGCAAAAAAGTAAATAAGAGACTTGTGTGCGTGAAGAAAAAATGTATCATAGAATTTCCTGAATAGGAGTAATAATAAAATTTGAGTTACCAGGCGAATTAGACACAGGTTTTTCTTAAGTCAATAACAGAAAGGTATAAACTCATGTTCACAAGCAGAACATTTTCATTTCCTATTAAGCTATCCTCTATATTCTGTCTAGTTCTATATTTTAAAGTTGTGTTTCATTGCTGTGCTTGCTGGCAGGGTGTATAGGTTGTGAGCAAAGTCTGACTGAGAATGCTGCAGCTGAAAGTTAATTAGTATGTTGGCAAGCTGTCAGCTAGACTTTTGTCTGTTTGCTTTTTGTAGACAAATGAATGAGAGTGGATTCCAGAGGTGTCTGAGTACAATTAAGTATCTCACTCTCTAAAATAAATATTTTATATTACTGCCTGCTTTTAGGAATCAGCCAGAAAGAATCTCTTGACAGTATTTTCCACTGATATCTTCAAATGTAAATATACGTAAGTAGATAGAAAGGATGCAGTGTAATTGCATCTGTTTGGTGGAGCATAAAGGGACAGATTCTGCCTTTCATTTAAACACAGAATAATTCTGTGCCATCCACTGACCTGCTTCAAGTTTGTAGAGGAATACCAAAGATTAGATTCTGGCCCAGATTAATTGGGCATAATTTAGTTGCAGGATGTTAAAAGATTTTCCAAATCTGTGTTGCAAAACTGCTAGATATCTTGGAATATGAAAGAATAACACAGTAATAAACAATCAGACACATTAATATCTAGGCATGTGACAAAAGAATTGCTAGGTTCCTCAGCCCAATAGTAAAGTGCAGTGGGAAACAAGGAGGGCTAAAAGACTATTAGAGAATGGCAACCTTGACTCAGGCTGGATGCCACTTACGCAGGTTCCCAGCCTGCAGCAAGCTTTGACCTGACCCACGGATCAAGAGCACTTTCTCCATTTGCAAAAAGGGAACTGTTCCAAACCTCTCAATTTGAGAGTTGAGAGGATGGCACAAACCAGTCCAAGCCTACAAGTCAGTGAAGTTTCTTTCCCAAATTCTGCATAGACCTTTTGCTTTTATGTCAATATACAGGACCCCAAACCAGGAAATTCCAATTTCCTTAAAATGATGTGTAGTATCCAATATGGGTTTTTTTTCTTTTTAATATTATAACCTTCCTTTCTGTAATTATCTCACAGCAAAGAAAGCCACTGGAAAATTTAGGCACAAGGAAATGCTGTTCTCTTGGGTGCAGTTGTACTCTCACTGTTTGCTTAGCTGGTTTGTGAATTAGAGTAACCAGGCTCAATGCTGGCCCCTTTGTGGAATCCCATTTCTGCCTGGTTTTGAAGCTCACTGAGAAACTACTAACTCAGAGTCTTCCCAAGTTGTCTCTGGCTTTTACCTGAAGAAGGAAGTCTCCCTTGTGCCCTCATCAGTACAAACACATGCAAAGTTTAAAGTATTATTTTATATACTTTTAGAAAGGATAAAAGCTATTTTGAATATAAATGGTTCCCAAGAGTTTGCATATAACCCACAAGGATTCATATTCGTCCCTAAGCCACTAATCCTGCAGTTTTGATGGCTTAAAAGCCTATTGCTTTAGAATTCTTTGTGTCTGTATCCACAGTTGGTCCTTAATTGTTTCTCTTCTGTATTTATGCATACTTCAGATCATGTGTTGTTATACAAAGTCTTTATCATAAATTGATTTGAAGCTGTCCAGTTCCAGCTCTCAGAATCCATCAGCCTAAAGAAAAGCAGTTATTTCCTGTCTATCACATGGTAGTGCTGAATCAGTCATGACTCCCAAGCTCCAAAACACATCAGCACATAAATTAGTAAGTACAATTTATGAGTACTGATTCATAATAAGCACATTTCTAGTAGTATTGTATTAAGCAGGAATGTTTAACCCAGGGCAGCTTGTACCTACATACTGTCATTCATTTTCAATCACAATAAAATGTAGTGAAATCAATTTAAGTAAATAGAGGACATTTTTTTTTTTTTAGCCTTTTGCTTTAAGAACAGTTACCAAGGTAGGAATTACGACAACTGACAACTTGTTGGGATTTGCCAGTTTGCCTCAGCTGACTCTAAACCATAAGTTTATGAGAGCAATGCAATAAAAAGAAAGATTATTGTTAACATAGCCTTCAGAGAATCTGAAAGAGACTTCTATTACCTTTTATAAACACAAGGAGGATCTAATCCAAGTGCCACAAGAGAGGTAGGTTATCTTCATTACAGGGTTGAAGAAGTGAACATGTAACAGCCTGTAGGACATATACTGCTCAAAATAAAAGTTACAGCATATTTGTTGGTATAAGCACCCTGTTATAACACATTTTGCCTTAAGTTTAAAGCCCATTAATCTTGTGAAGAACTGGAAATCTACAGTACATGTAGATTTCATGCACTGGCATGAAGCACAAACTGCAGAGCAAAGCTGCTGAAATTCTGATACAGACTAAGTTTACGAATGAGACAAGGACAGGCTTATCAGTTTGTTGCTTATGGTAGCTGCCTTCACCGACTGCTCTCCCCTTTATTCTTCCCTAGTCATTGATTTGGCAGCACGCAATATATATTTTCTCTACTCACCTGCAAAGGTAGGGGTGCCATATGAAATAGTACAGCAAAGGTTAAAGACAACATGTTTGCCCTTTAAAAGAGATATCCTACCAAATAATAAGACTGCTTTATCAACGTGCAGGCATGAAGGCAGCTAAAAGCTGCTTTTTAGTGATTTTCTCTGGCTGTGCACCCCAGTTCTCTAGCACCTGGGAGCTGCACTCCAAAGCTACACATGGGCAGCTCTGCAGCTTTTGCAAGACCTCCCTGCATGCCTGGCAACCCCACTCTGGAACATCATAGACATTTTGTCTCTAACACCTCATGTGCAAGAAAATTTAGGAGAATCAGAAAGTACCTGATGTGCAGCAACAACACAAGTATCTTACAAATGTCTACCAGCCTCAAAATGAGGCCAGGATTCCAGAATGGTGCTTGGTGGGCACCTATTTATCCCACCTGCCATACTAATTTCTGTTCTTAACTACCTGTCCTTAAGCAGTCAGATGTGAAGGCACCTGATCGAGACATTCCCAGGCACCATCTTTCACAGCCCCAAGATGGAGCAGCATTGGTGACAGAGGGAGTTGCCAGTCTGGGTAGTCTTTTACCTAAAATTCAGAACTAAGACCCAAATAAGAGCACCAGTAATTTGCAAGGAAGGGTTAAAAAGGACCAAATACCAGCCTCTTCAGTATAAACAATGTAGTATCTCCTCTGATCAAAAGCAATCCTCCCAATGACCCCTGTGCAATGCAAGGGTAAGGCTGACCACACAGTAGTCCTCCCTTTTTGCCTGCTAACCTCACTGCACTTCAAGCACTTCTTTTCAGAATTTCCTGAGATTAACTACACTTTAAGAATGGTGCTGAGGATAGGATGCCCAGGAAAGTTTTACTCTTTTTATACCTCTATTGCTCACAAAACCTTAGAACAATTTATAAGACAGAGAGCTTATCATATCTAGAAAATGCCACAACTTGCCAGATTTCTCATGTTATTATTAAGTTCATTCTCATCCTTGCGTGTTGCTGTGGGCCATGAGCTTGCTCTGTGTTGGGCTTTGCAGAATAAAACACCTTGGAGCATGACTTTCCAGATGCTTTCAGAAAAGCAAACAAAACAATTCCAGTCAAGACAAATCAGAGAAAGGAATCAATGGAAAAAGAGATGGAAAACAGTCATTGATCCTACAACTCACACAGGAAAATAGGTAACTAGGCAGAATATTTTGACTTTTTCTTCCTTCCTCAAATACCTTTACACAGATGTATAGATTAGTTACTTGAATTATAGCAAAAAAAAAAAAAAAATCACCAAATACGACTATTTTATTTCTTAGAGTTGGTAAAGTCTCTGAATTTTAAGAATTTCCTGGGTTTGGTCTTCTGATATTCTCCCCATCTTGATATTTTAATACCAAGAGCCTTTGTTTCCATGTTTAGTTGAGCCTTTTCTTTCAATTTCAGGTGAAAACACAGCTGAAATGAGACGTAGTCAAACCACCAGATTATCAAAAGGTAAATAAATGTTCACTAGTAGAAGAATATTTTACCTAGTACAGCTAGCATGCAGAAAATTCATTTCTGTATGCTGTTTGCAGGGGTTTACCATTCTGGCAGAACAAATCAATAGCCTCAATCCCAAACACTCAGCAGTAAGAAGTTAAAAAACAAAAAAATGTGATTATGAGCAAACAACAACAGGTAAGGACTGTTGGCTTTACTCTGATGTTCACAAATAAGACATTATTGTGGACACTTAAATTTACTTGCATCATCCATACAGTAAAACTTGCAGTCAAAATCCTCCCACATTTCCTTTTCTTCTCAGTATTTGTACATATGGATAGATGTATTATACCAGGAAAACATCATGAAGATAGAATATTTGGGAAAAAAAATATATTCAAATGATAAATTAATCAGGAATCTCTGACTATTTATTTAAGAGAAATAAATTTACATTTTCAAATGCAATGAAGTAGCACATGTTGAGACATTGACAAGAAGACATTGACTACTGGTTGAGTTTGCATTTCAGCCTGAGACAACTTATGAATGAACCTTACAGTTTGCTTTATATTGATGCCCAGAACTGCCAATCCTCCAATTCTTCACAAAGTTCTAATTACTGGAAACACATTTTGATGAATATCCCCAAGGCTTACAGTAAATGAAAATCAGTATTTAGAAAAGCTAGTGAATACAATCATCCCATTAAGACATGACAGAAAATCAGTGTTTTCCCTGTTTGTCCCTTGCTATCAGTTTGCTTATTGTAATAGCTCTTTTATCTCTGTCTGCATTTTGCAGACATACTACTTGCAATACTCAGTAGTACTTTCGTACTCAATGGCATTGGATAAATACTTGAATTACTCAATGTAATGTATTATTTGTTATATTTGCTTCTCACAGCAACTGTTTGCTTATCTGGTCTTAGGCTTTTATGACTGGTTAAATCAGTTGACTTAAAATCCAGGATACTGTCAGAGAGCTTTTTTTACTCTGCAATTTGAAATACATTATACGTATATTTTCCCGGCATCTGGCCAGCTCTACTACAGGCAAGATGCTAATATGGCACACTGAAACACGTACTTTCCCATGTGCACCAGAAAAGTGTCACGTTTTCAATAAAAATTCATCATATCTACAGGAAGGCAGAATAATCAAGGTCTCTGCATCACATTCTGTAGAAATGCACAGGGAACAGCAAGGTCCTCTTTTCCTTTCCAGAAGACTCAGCTGGATCCTGCACACAGAAGCCACAGGATACTGCAGGCTGGATTCATCCAAATTTTCTTCTAATTCTCCTCATATGGAACTAGTGGAGAATAAAGAGAATCTACTGAAGATTTAAAACATCAAACACCACTCTGTTATGGGAAGGCAAGGTTGCTGGTAGGCATGTGTCATTATGGAATGAAATTTAGGTTCAAAAAAAGAAATTGTAAAATGAGTGACTGCTCAAGACTGTCTTCTCTGCTATAGCTACGTGTATAGCTATGTGTATACAAAGCAACTGTGGATTGTGTTTGTAAAAATGAATTAATAGATTACAGTGCCATAATTTATCATGAAGACATCTAAAAGGTTAAAGCTCCAGCCTTGTGATCTATGCTTAATAATTTAACATATTAATAATATTTTAGATTTGGATTATTGAACATAACCATGGAGATTATTTAAAAGGCTATTTAAATTTTATTGACTTTCCAAGAAGGCAGAACATGTTTTTAATTGCCCACAATAAAACCTATGAAAATTATAATTAAAGAACATAATTGTAAAAGTGTTTTTTTTTAAAAAAATTACCTTCTTTCCCTTCCTCCATTCAGAATGATTACTGTAATATGCAAAATTAATGTGAGAGTTGACTTTTTTAAGATGATAAAACTATCTTGTCACAGGAGCTTCAGATTGATCTTTCTGAAATATAATCAAGATGTTTAACTGTATCAGCTTTAAGAATGTGATGAATTTAATTTGCAATTTCCTGCTAATATTTCTGCATTAACACAAAATAACTGTTTTTCATACAGTTACCAACTTCCCCATTGTCTTTACATTTCCTCGATTGTGTCCAAATGCTTGGCTTCCTTGAAGAGCAGTTGAGCTCAGACTGTAGCTATTTGCAATGTGGTAAATGTCATCATAAATCAATGCTTGGCATAAAACTTTGAAATGTCTCTGAAATTCTTTTGTAGATATTTTACTTTGGGGTTTTACTATGTATTTGTTCTTCTGTTATTGTAGAAGATACTGGTTTGTGGGGTGGGTATTTTCCTGAAGATTATATTATTTATTCTTCTCCTTAGGATGCAATCAAATCAACCTTTGCAGAACAGTATGTTATTTTTAATACTATTTCTCTGAAGGTATGTGACTGAATTTCAACTCTGCAACCCTACCTTTCTTTAGAATTTTAGAGAAACTTTAATTTTTACCATTTACCTTAAACTCATGTACTTTTAGCTTGGTTTTAGTTATTTAGTTCTTTTTGGGGAGCATTCTACTCCCCAGTCTTGTAAACACTGAAGCAGCATTCCAAAAGAAACTTCAGAACAAAACTTATGCTTGAAAGTTTTGCACTGGTGTTTACACCTTATTACTGCAAAACTAAATAGCTTGTGCTGCAGAAATCACTTACCTTTTGTGGGTATCAAATATGAGCCACATATGAGCAATTTTTATTCAAGTTCACTTCTGTCTCATTAAATTATCAGATCATTAAAAAAAAAGCTTGCCTACCTTCCAGTGTATTTCACAGTTGCATCCATTTTTCTCCTACTGGTCACTTACTAAGCTGGAGACTATTTTTCATACTCCTAACTCCTCCTCTCATTTAATACTTCTCAATTATGGAAAACTGTCCTGCAAAGAGGGAGGAAATATCTGCCCTATATCCATGGTGATGAGGACAAAAAATAATAAGCTTAAATTATAGCAATGAAAATGTAAATTAGATAACATGGGGAAAAAAACAACCCAAAGCCAGAGAAAAACAAAACCCCATTTTTCTGTCTAAAAGTAAGGTTAAATATTAAGACAGATTGCTTGGGGAGGATACAGGAACTCTGTCATAGGAGGTTTTGAAAAACAAGTTAGACAAACAGCTGTCAAAAATGGTTTAGGTATAACTGATTCTGCCTTGGAGCAGAGAGAATGGATGAGGTGACCTCTCAGGGTTTCTTCTAACCTTATTTTCTATTAAGATGCATTCAAATAGAAATTATAGGTAGGAAACTTTTGATCAAAAATAGCGTTGAAATGCAAAACATTAAGAGAACTTTTTGAAATAATAAAAAAATAACAAAAAAAGCACAGAAGGCAGCACTTGAAACCATTAATTGCATAAGGGGTTTCCAACATACATTAGAATATACCACTTGTTCTTGATGTAAGTGGCATTGACCCTTTTGAAATTTAGTTGATCCAATACTTCCTACTATAACTCTTTGGGATTCAGAGGTTACAAGTATTTTCTCATACAATATTCAGTTATTGATTGCTTAGAGCCAAAGTGAATTAATTCTTCCCATACAAAGAATACAAAATTCCAAGAAACACAGTTAAGTATATATAGTACATGTGTAACAATCATAGAGTCACAAAATACTTCACCTTTTTAGCTGAAATCAGCTGGAGTCAGGTAACCCCTTAACTCCTGGAGCATCATTTCATTTTTCATTCCTCAAGTACTACCATTGGAAATATGAAGCAAAACTCCTATCAGGGGTGATTGAACCAGATGGTCTAACCCTCTGATCCTTAGCAAAGCCTGGGGTAAATGCTAGCCAAAATGAAACAAAGTCACATAACAGGGCCATGAAAAGAATTTTTTCCCAGAAAATGTTTGGTGGGGGTTTATATTAATTGAAGAAAAGCTGTTCTGCTTTAGAAACCCAGAAGTATTCCCCATGGCGAGGAAAAACTAAACACAGTTTCAGTTGGATCTGCCAACTATATTCCATTTTCTTATAATATAATGTTAAGTATAACTCATTCAATTCAGATATATCTTAAATATAAATTAGACTGCATGGAAAGCAGTTGAGGTGTTTCATAAATATTTATCATCGTAACATGTCATACTTTGTTTTTCAGATTAAAAATTCACAAAGCTCAACATATTTTTTTATCTCAATCAGTTACTGAATTGTCAGATTGGCTTGTTATTTATTTATAAGAGGTTGTAACAGTCACATGTTCACACAGGTGATTGGCGAGCCAGGCTGTGACACTGTGAAACCAGAGCAGACAAATGTGCTGGTCTCACATGAAGTTTGCTGCAATACACTGTCAGTTTTATTAGCAAGCACAGAGCTCTTATGTACCTAGATACGTCTCTGCTGACAACATAGTAGGTCTCTTAATTTTAACCATTCTCAGTACTGTTTCCTTGAATGCTTTGGCTTAGCCCAGATGTTAAGGTTTAGTCTGCATGTCTAGTTATGACAGACAATGCAATATTTTGTAACTGCAAATTTATTTGAATTTTTCCTCTCTCCTGAAAGCCCAGAATGTCTCTTGGCTGAACCTGAAACCTATTATTGGTCATCCTTTCCCATATTACTCAAGATACAAATATTTGGCCAAATCATACTTGCCTTCTAACTAATTCTATATCACAGAATGAAGACATCACCTACATCCCTGTGGTGAGGCACCAGACACAATAAGCCAGCTATGTAGTGAGTAGACAAGCACATCATTTCAATTGACCCACACAGTTCACCTAACTGAAAGATCATGAATAGTTTAGATAGATAAATTTCACTTAGCTTTTCAATCTGTTTATAAAAATGTTATCCAACCAGATTTAAACCAAATATTTTCAAAACTGTGTAGCCAAACATTACAATAGCATTTTTCCTAGTATCCAAACACTCCTTTACAAGTAAGTACTTATAAAACTCTATATATTCCTGCACAAATAAGTCAACTGTGAAAAATAACTGAATTGTTTAATATGACGGAGACTTTTTAGGTAAAACAGAAATTCATTTGTTTGAAGAGCTGTTAAAAAATACTTTTTTTTTTCTCCTTTTACTAATCCTTTGAATGAGGAAATTAATTTTTCTCAGAATGTCAAGCCTCCACGTGTAACTGTTTGGTTAACACCGCATGCAGTATCAGATATTTGCGTAAAGTAGGATATACTTTTCTAAAGATATCTATTAGATCACTTCTGTTTAACTACAACAGCTTTAATGGAGCATTTAGACCACAGCCATAATGAGACACAGCCATCATGCAATGTCACTTCACCCACGAGAGACAAGTAACAATACATTTATTGATCCAAAAGAGTGACTTACCAAAGTTTGACCAGGAAATGTGACTTTCAAACAAGGTTCAAAGGGAAGATAACATTAGATTGTTTAATGGACAGGGTCAGATACAGCTAGCTGTCAGGAGACCCTCACATTTAAAAGACAGTACACAGTCTTTAAAATGTCCTTAATGAAGCTGTAAAGTGCATTTCTTACATCCTATTTAAAACATTGCAGTTACTGTAACAAGTCAACATTTTATAATAATTACTCTGACTTGTAAAAGCAGGGATTGAGATGCTCCCTCTTTCTTTTACCTTTGTGTATGTGTATCATCCAATGACACTAAGATCTCCAGGAAAGCCCAGAGCAATCTCGTCTAGTGAGAAGATGCCCCATGGCAGGGGCATTGGACAACATAATCTTTAAGGCTTCTTCCAACCTAGGCCATCCGATGATTCTATGAAGAAAACATTATATTTGACCTGATTTTTTAATAAAATAATAATGTTATCAATTTAAAAAATGAATAATGTTAATTTTATTTCAGAAAAACAAGTTTATTATTACCTTTGAAAATTAACAGAAAATACGATAGAGTTGCACTTATCTATACTTATAAAACTTAATACTTTTATATCTGACATTTGAATAAAGCTAAGTAAGAAAGAAAACGCATTGGACCTCCACACCTCAAGCTCCCTTAGTGTGAATTGTAACAAATTCCAATTAACCCATTTCTGAGCCACCTCAGAAAGGATAAGGAACTGAATTATTTTTATATCACCTACACAATTCATTTTTCTAGTTGAGCTGAAAGATGGACAGACAGATACAGTGAAATGGAGAAATGCCAGGATCAGAAGTCACAAATAATTTTTAAGGCCTAAGGGTTTTAGAAAGATATTTCTTTCTTAGAAGCCCTCCTATATCTGAAATGTTCATGAACATTTAAGTAAATAGAAAAGCTGTCAGCAGTCTATTTTTTTTTTTCTTCCCAGAAAGAGCTCAAAGCACCGTTAAGGATTTTCTAATTCCTGCTGATTTTGTTTTTCTAAAAATGTATATAGATTTCTCTCACCTCTGAGTTTCATAAATGTTATTAAAAATGAATGGCAGGCCTGATTTAAATTGAACTGTCAGATAGTTGGTTTCCTACTAGTTAAAAAGTAATGACACCTGCATAAGAAGTTTAATGTTTTAAAAAAGGTTAAGAATTAATACGAATAACAGACAGATTAAAATTATACACATAAGCCATGTATTTACATACACATATGGATTTAATAATGTAACCCTATGAAGGGCCAAGCTGACTAATTCTGCAGCCCATTTTGTTCATTAATCATACCATAGCTGTTGCTTTGTTGCTCCTGTTCCTGCACCACAACTCAGAGGGGAACAATGTTAATTACACCAACTCTGCTGTAACTGCTGCAGTCACTCAGCACACTGAGGGGAGGGCAAGCACAACCTCGCATTCCCTTAGGACATTTGGGTTGCTTTCCCACTACTGATAAGGGTAGGAATCAGACTTTATGACATCAGATCTATTTGGTCAGCACAGGCCACTGTGGAGTACCCCAAAGACAGAAAAGACTTTCTCCCTGTCTAACTACCTACAGCTCTGCCATATGGAACTGAGTTACTTGTGTGCCTCTGTATAGGACTTTTGCATTGTCATAAAATGATAGGAACTTCTCCATTAATATGTTCTAAGGCTAAACTTAGAGCAGCTTGAATCTTTAAAATTTGGGGGTTAATTTGATTATTTTTAAAATTAGATTAGAACTGTTATTGCTGCAGAGGCTTGGTTTTTTTTAAAAAGTAAAAACACCTCAGCACACTGTGATTTAAAAACAAGATCCTCAGTGTGTCCCTTCCCTTCAGGACAGCTCTCACACAAAGACTCTAAGAAAGGGGGAAATCTGAACACAGACCATTTGTAGGAAAAGCTAGTTCAGTACTTAAAAAGGTAAAACTCAGAGTACAGGAGTATGATACTGTAGAAAGTCATACCTCTAGTGTTTGCTTTATAAACTTAATTTCTACTTCAATTTTTATCCAAAAGAAAACAGGACTAAAAATCTTGAATTATAATTGACAGTTGCTGAATACTAAATATTAACACAAAGCAGACCATATTCTACTAGAACTGAAGCTATAATCTTTAGTTATATACCACATACTGCTACCTTCAAGAAAGACAGTAGTATAATCCTCTATTTAGAAAAAAGTCATTAAGGTTGAAAGAGCAAAACCCTGAACAAACACATAACCTTTTCTAAAGCAAAAAGCCTTTGCCTTGATAAGCCCTGTTTTATAAAGTACCCTGTCGAGTCTAATTGAGGGTGGAGCACTAAAAGGACTCAGGTCAGCTGTGAATTGTCTGTATTGAAGATACAAAACAGCAAATCAGACTATATTCAATGTACTTTGGGGAAAAGAGGGTGGTTGGGATGTGGTCAGCAAGGAATGTTCTTCATTTCTTTCTTTTAGAAGATTTTTAGTTTCTTTTCTTTTTATTAATTATTACAATGTTTGTAAGAGAATTTCATGGAATTCTAGGGTTTATTGTTCAACAGTATATTCCATAGCTTTCTTCTTGCTGAAAATAAATATCTGTGTTGCTGTACTTGCATTTTTTCTGTTCCTTTCTGTCATAAGTTATAAGTCAGTAATTCTTCCATCAAGAGGCTAGCAAGGTGAAAGTTCTCCTCTCTAGCTTTGATGTTTTGATGTTAGACTTTGATGTTTCCTTGTGAGAAATAGAAACACTCTTAAAAGGCTCAGGTCTCCAGGTCTTTTTCATGGATCTTTTCTAGGTATAAATAAACACTTTTTTTATTCTCAAAGTCTGACTTTACATTTTTGTTCATAGGATGAGTAATTTACAATCAGGTTAAACTAGCTTAAATAAATTCTATGAGAAAAATAAAAATGAGCTCCCATGGGAGCTTTCCAAAAAAAAAAGAAAAAAATCAGCAGAAAATGAGATTGTCTTTCTGATGCCTCAATGTTTCAATGGGCTTCTTGTTACTGTCTTAAGTACTTATATTTTCAAGGAGCTGGGCTACCAACTGTGGAAAACACAATGATACATAATAATGTAAATCTACCTCCCCCGAACACAAATCGTGGCTGAATTAACAAGATTTATAAGCTAATATCACACTGTAGATCATATTATAATACTAATTTGCCTCTGCAGGCAGGACACCAAAAAAGGTAACCTCACATCAGCAAAATATTTTATATTTAAGCAGAGACTTAAATGTAAACTGATAGAGCTGATCTGGTTAGTTGGACTATGAGACTACAAGAATAGACTAATCCCTATATTTCATAATCCAGAATGTAAAGGAGACAGGAAAACATTTTGTGTTTTAAAACTTACTACTGCTCAAATGTTAAATATGTCATATTGTTCCAAGATAGTCTGAAAAACTAAGCAAATAGAGTTGAAATTGCCTACGAATTTTCAGGCCTGTTATTTACTGAGCATTTGCTGATGTGGTGTTGTTTCATAGAACTGCACATTCAGGTATATAATAGTGGTGACACTTAGACTGCATTCAGGTTACATCAGCACAACTACTCAAAAAGTGTTTTAAAGGAAAAATAGATTATTTCACAGTAAAATATATAAATAGTTTTCTTGATATACAAGGATTAATTTAGGGCTTTGAACGAGCACTTTTCTTCAAGGCTCATGGTAGATATCAGACTTTGTGTAGTAGAACAAATTACGTAATAGTTTCACAGCCTCATGTCTCTGAGGAGCATTGATAATAGGGAGGTATTTACCTTGCTTTTCAATTAGTGAAGCTAAAACAGGGTCTTTAGAAAGTGGTAAACAAAAACACCCCAGTAAGCAGGAACAAACAGGGAATTCATAACTGACCTAGCTGTGCCACAGATTCTGCTCTTAATTGCTTTGATTTATCTCTCCAAATGATGGGAAATTAAGTTGAATGTGTATTTTTATTCAACAGACCTCTGCATGTGAAGTATCAGTATTCAAAGAACTTCAGTATGCACTTTATCAACATTATTGAAGAGACATGAATATCTTATGTGATCACACTGCCTCCTGTTTCTTGTATTTGGGCAAATATGCAGGTGGTTGAAGGAGGCATTTAAACAGAATTTGAAGTTTTTGTAACAATGACATATTTATACCTGCCTTAGCTAATCATCTAACACTTCTATTCCATCCAGGTTACTGTGAAATGCTAGCATGGTATATTTATTCCATTTTCCAATAAACAATTTGTGCAAAATGTGATAATTCTTTTCTTAAAATCATGGGGTTTTTCACTTGTCCTAATGGGCAAGAGAGTCCTTGTTAATAAAAGGAGCCCAACATTTTTACTAGATAGTTTTAAGGTAGAATCTTGTGAAAAGTAATCTTCTTGGCTATCAATGGTGCATTGGTCTGCTCCTGGTAGTGATCTGCTTTTCTCTGTGGTCTTACTTATCCCTCGAATCAGAGCTACCCTGAACATCCTTGAACAAAGCACACCACATTGCTCTCATTTTTGTTTTCCTCTGTGAATGAAACACTGAAATTAAGTAATCTGCAGAAACAACAGTACTGAATACAATATCTTATTCTTTTGTGACTCTTACCTATAATTTCTTTCTTTTGTGGAAAGGAAAAAAAACAACTGATCTATTAAAATATCATTAGACTAATTTAACCATGTAAAAGTTATCCATGCTCTGTTATTAGAATAATTTCTTTCTGAATGGTATACTGATTCTTCTGCTTAAGAGGATAAAAATTGCATGAGGCAGACTGCTTGACCATACCAGTGCTTTATTATATTCTGAGATAGTGATGTAGACAGTACCATGTAAACAAGATAGCTATTTGGATGACTACAGTGTGTTATCACAAAATCCATAATCTATCATTTTTACAACATACATATTAGAAGCTGTGCAGCCATGCAGTAAGGTACTTGTGAGAAATCTCAGGATGTGGACAACAAAAGAGAAAAGTTGCAAGCTTTTTTTATACTTATTGCACAGGTAGAGAACAAGAAAGCAGAAAGCAGTGTTTGACACTTTAACATCTGATCCAAAGGTCTGCATTCTTTCTTGGTTGTCTCCCATAGAGATCTCCTCCATTTGCTGTGGAAATTGGACAGGACACATTGTCTGAGTGTGTGTTTTAGTTTCACCACTTCTGTCAGATAGTTGGTAAGCCACTGCAGTAAGTGAATTGTGTTCTCCAGGGCCCTGAGAAGAACAAAACAAATGAAATTGTGATTGACATCCCGTCACCTAGTGATAATTCTTCCTCATTTGCAAAATTACTCCTAAAAATGGCCTCTGTTTAGATGTGGGACAGGATATGATTTCTTACCTCATTACACCAACATCACTACTGTTGTTGACTGTTACATGAACAAGTACAACAATGAAAATTAAATGATTGACTTAAGCAATAAATATTTTCAGTAAATAGGATAGTGAATTGGTAGATTTCACTTCATCTTTGGACAATGCTGGAACACCTCTCCAGCAAAGAAGGGCTGAAATAGTTGGGGTTATTCAGTCAGGAGAAGAGAAGACACCAAAGAAACCATATTGTGGTATTCCAATGTACAAAGGGAGTGGCTTAAAAGAAAGACAGTGACTTTATACCAAGGACTGTAGTGATAAGACAAGACATAATGGTTTCAAACGGAAAGATGCTGTTTTTTGAATGAATATAAGGAAGACTTCTTTTAGCATGAAGGTGGTGAAACACTGGAACAGGTTGCCTAAAGAAGTTATTGCTGCCCCATCGCTGGAAGTGTTCAGAGTTAGACTGGATGAAAATTTGAGAAACCTGATGTAATGAAAGATGTCCCTGCCCATAACTGGAAGTATTTGGTGAGAGGATCTTCAAAGATCCCTTGAAACCCAAACTATTCTATGATCGTATTTTGAGGGATATCTCTCAACTCTCTCACCATGTAACTACCAAACTTGAAAGGAGCTTTTTTGGTCTTCATCTCTTGAATTTCTTGTTTTACGCTGAATTTTTCATTTACCTTTTTCCTGCATTAAGTTCTTTATGAATACCTCTTTTCTATCACAGCATTCTTATTTAACATTCCTCAGTATGAGCACTGAGTAATTGTGCCCCTTTGTGATGTTCCAAAGATTTCTTCAGCTGTTTTTAAAAAATTGTTTCTGCCAGGAGAATTATCCACTCATTAAACTTACAAAATCAGAACTTTGTGCTCAAGGGACTATGAATAAAATTAAGTTAGTTATTGTTTCCTAACACATATGTAAATTTAATTCTATTTTGATTTTTTTAGTTTGCTTTTCTTGGTCAATATTTATTCTTGGTCACTATTATTAGTTTTCATAACAGTGCTCTACAGAATCATTTTAGAAGAAATTGTATCTCTATTCAGGAATTGGCTGTACACAACATTGTCTTCAAATTTTCTGCCTTGGCCATTCCCTAATAATCATTGGAATTTTATCACCCTTGATGCCTAAAGCTCCTAGTGAGCTTGTGATCGTTTTATTGATAGTTCCTACAGTTTGACCCAATTATCTACTTTATTTTGGAGTTATACCCCTCTGATATTTTTTTTCCCAAGGAGCAAACATATCCATTTTCATTTGTTTGTGTTAAAAGTAGATCTCAAGAATCCCACTTAAGCACTTCTTTTCCTCTTGAGAGGAGAACAGTCAACCACAATAATATCCGTGACTGCTCCTTTATGCAGTTTGTGGTAAACATTATCTTCCCACATTCTGATACTAAGCAAAATTGGCATCAGCACTATTTTCCCCTGGCTGCTCAGGTGGCAATATTGCCCTTTTAGCTTTTAATTATTGTTTGCAACCTTGTGAACATGCAATGTATCTATCAATTATGGATATGATGAGAATGTGAAGTGTCACCCCCCCCACTTCAATGGCTAGCTCAACCAGCTGGACTATTTAACTCATACACTGAAGACACATTTTATTCCCTCTGTATCTTGAGTGCATATCTGCCCAGACATGTAATTTTAACTTTACACACACTAAGTTTGGCATGTGAAACTTGATTCTTTCACTGCACTTTCATGCTGTCACAACTTGTGGAGCATCAGGTTGGTTGTTCAATTCAATTATTCTGTATCTTTTTAATGGTGTAGTCACACTAGCCACAGCATAAACAGGAAAACAGGATCTGTATTTAGAATGCTGTAAAATGCTGTATTTCTTAGGAAGATTACAATGATATCATATACTCATTCATATAAATCAAGATAAGAAGATTGAAAGCAAAACATTCTGATTAGGTACTAAATTAAAAAATTTTACAAGAATGTAGGCTAACAGCCCCCAGGAACTTAAGTCAGGACACTTGTACTTCACTGACTAGAGCAGAAAATTAAAATAACAGGTTTAAGAGATAAAGACAATCTTGTTCTTATTCAGCTTCAGAGATCCTGCCTGTTTCTCTCTTATGAGGTGTAATATTGCATACACATCTGCTATAAATAGTGAGACTTCTATAGATATATCAAATGAATACCATTTGATATGAAATAAAATAAATTAAAACCTTGCAAATGTTCTATAATTCATTCTTAGAAGCATTTCCCTCTGAGAGACACGGAGCACAAAGTAAAGCCCATATATAATTTACCTAGTGTATAATCAAGGTAATAAACTCTACTTTTCAATTATGGGGGATAAAAATTCTGCCCTTAGCTAAACTAATAAACAATGTCATTAAAGGTTATGCAATTTTAATTAATGAATATCTAAAATGTTTAGAGCATTTCATTTCCCATTTGTGGGTCTCAGTGACATACACAAATACACAACTATCCCGCTTGTCTTTTCCTTTAGGTTACTTGCACTTTCTTTGGATCTCAAAGTTGTAAAACTTTTCCTCCTCATCATTCTCATCTGATTCAATCATTACTTGATTTTCCTAAGGATTATGAAGAAATTCCACTGGAGGTTAAAATGGATGTTTGCACACTTCCTCTAAACCAACACAGCCTCCTCCTATCTCCTGATATTGACATCAAAAAAACATTTACGGTTTAGAGATACTTGGAAAGTAACTGCATTCCTTTGCTATCAAGTTTTACAGCTTTTATGCAGCCAGCATAGCCCATTTAATCTCATTCTATACATACTTTTTTGCTAGTATGTTCCTGCACATCCTCTTATAATTAGGATCTAGGTCCCTGAGGGCTCAATTATTCAACATGTGAATGTAATTATAAGCATTGAAAAGTGTGTTTTTAACATGTGTGTCTATGACTTTGACCATGCAAAATGTGAAACTACTCACAAAAAAAGTTAATCCCCCTCATCATTTGTGTGGAGATATTTTCTCGGATTTATAGGAGGAATAAAAATGGTTCTAGAATAACCATACTCCAGATTGCATTCTGCATATGTAGTGTTCCTGTGTCAATATTGAAGAAATACCCCAAGTTTCAGTGTCCTTTAGTACCTCTCAATTTCCATTGAATTGTTATAATCTGTGACCCTGCTAATATGTCAATAATAGCTGGATTTACTTCTGTGACATTAAAACTTTACTTAAATATTTGATATTTAACCTACATGTTATTTCAATGCTTCTCTAAGCCAAGGGGTTACAGAATGTTCCATTTCAGGCTCTAGAATATGGGGAAAGTAAACCACAAAGTTTTGAAATGTTATTCCAAGTATTTTCTGAAGTCTCCTTTGTTAGCATTATTTTTGTCACACTCTTTGAATTAAAGGTGACAAATCTCCCAGCTATCCGGATAATTTTATTTTACTTCCCATGATTGCGTGAAACTTACTGAAAAAATTTTCAGACTCTAAGTACAGTAACTGAAATGAATGGTAAACTTTAACTTGCTTGGACAAGCAAGTCTGACATGGAATTAGAAATCTTCCACACTAATATTCAGGGGTTTTATGCTGGCTTCCTTACTACATGTCTGCAAGGTAGAAAACCCTAGAAGAAAATAAATCTCTTCAACATTAATATCTAGTTCTACATTGGTAATGTCCTTACTTGGTTTGACTTGGTTAGGAAAAGCCATGTACCAGCTAAAAATGACAATTTGTCTTTGGAAAGATGTTTATCTCTGAATGCTAATCCTGTGAAAAATATATACAGAAAACCAAATAACTTAATGGGAATTTATCAACGGTAACAATCTTACACTGATAATTGACAAAATGTTCTGTTATTGGTTCTTTTTTTTCTGTAGGTTTGGGTTTTTTTGCTTAATCTCTAAAGACATTTAATCATAAACTTACAAACAAGTTCTAGAAATATGTGGCTGGTTAAATTGACTCCTCTGAGATGTTACAGGCTGGCATTATGGGAGAGACTTGGCGTATCAAAACTACTTATGGTTGGCACCTTCCATTTTCATTAAAAATGAAGTACTAGAGCAGATGGCCTTCGAAGATATTTTTAAGATTTACGTGCCAGCCCATGGGAAGTCTCCAGTGAAAACAGTTTCTTTACAAAGTCAGAGCACGCTAAGCCAGGAGAGTGGAATAGGCAGCCGGGTTGTCACACATTTGGATACCTTCATGCATTTGATGTTGTTAAATTTCATTCTGCCTATACAAACCAGTCATTTTAATAGGGAAAGCTTATATCTCTCAAGTGCTTGTTCTCTAATAAATGTAGAGTTTAAAGACATAATAAAATGCACTGAAACAAACAACATTCAGCAAATAAGGCTTTCAGTCATGTCACATTCTGGCTGCAAATTGCATGTTTGGTCTCTGGATTAATTTCTCAGAGAGTTTGTTTCTGTGCTGAAGCCACTGAACAGGAATATTGCCATTGACTTCAGCTAGTGTTAGAAAAATTAGTCCTTTCAGTGATGAGAATTTTTTTTGAAGACATACTTAATTTAATTAAATTAATGATTTATACCAACCAAATCCTTGTATTGAAATACTAAACCTGCTGGGAATCCCTGGAGAGTTTAAAAATGTCAGCAATTTTGACTGTTAATTCTGGAAGTTCTGTTAAGTTTTCACACTAGATACTTACTAGACTGCTGCGACAGATTGAATCTGCTTGCCATCTTTGAGGTCTTACAACAAAATTCCAGTGTCACATCAATGCATCTTTACACGCCCTATTTGCTCACCTCCAATGTCATGAGACATCTGCTTTATCAGTTACACTTTCACATTCAATTGGTCTTTTCATAGAGTTTCTGAGAAAATCATTGTTCCTCACTGTGTATCTGGATATAAATCTCATCAAAGAAAAAAAAATACATCAGTTGTTTACTGATCATTCATGGATATTATTTCAGACTTCATGGACATAAGACCTTTCTGTGCATCTTAACCTGCAGTTTTTATTTTTTGACTCGTTCCACATTCAAGTGACATCCTGTGTCCTACTGTGAAAGTAAAATAATTATTTCCCTACTACAGTTCCAAATCCTGCCACAAGCCTTTGTTTCATGGTTTTCAGAGTTTCCTTACCAAAACTCCCAAGCTAGTTTTCTACCTGGAAATTAGAGTGTCAAGAGACACTGACCTCTTGCTAACAGGCATGAGGAAAGAAAATTAGCTCTTCTGAAGATATCTTTTACTCAAACATATTTCAGTCCTATAGGATTCTATGAAGATTTAGTAGCATCTATAACAGTTTTAGGAGCCTTGACAGTAAGGTCAAATACCTAGTTGCAGACACGTCATAAATACATTGATGAGCTACTTATTTTTTATTAGTTTATTAATTTAATATGAGTTTCCTAAACTACAACAAATATCAACTGCACTAGTGACAGGGGCTATAAGTGCTTCAGGATAAGTGAATTAAGAAATTAATAGAAGACAGAGCTACATAATATCTTTTTGGACATTAGAACTTTATGATATTAGGCTGCCTATAAATCACAATATCACAGTACCACAGTAATGATAAGGTTGGAAAATACCTTAAAGATCATCCAGTCCAACCTAAATCCAAATAAACCAAGTAAACCTAACATCTGACATCTAAATCATGCCACTCAGCACTTCATCCAGACTAACCTTAAACACCTTCAGGTTATGGTGACTTGACCACCTCCATGGGCCCCCTGTTCCAAAACCAGATCACTCTTTCAGGGAAAAACCTTTTCCTAATGTCAAGTCTAAAACTCCCAAGATGGAGCTTAAGACTGTGACCCCTTGTCCTGTCTCCAGAGAGAAAAGACTGACCCCTGCCTGACTACAACCAGATAGTTATAGACAGCAATAAGGTCACCCCTGAGCCTCCTCTTTTCCAGGCTAAACAAACCCAGCTCCATCAACCTCTCCTCATAGGTCTTACCTTCCAGCCCTTTCACCATTCTAGTTGCCCTTCTCTGGACTCGTTCCAGCACCATGACATCTTTCTTAAACTGAGGGGCCCAGGACTGAACACAATACTCCAGGTGCAGTCTAACCATTGCCAAATACAAGGGGAGGGTAATCTCCCTTGCCGTGCTGGCCACACCATTCTTGATGCAGGCCAGGATGCCATTAGCCCTCTTGGCCACCTGGGCACATTGCTGACTCATGCTAAGTTTGCTGTCCACTAGTACCTCCAAGTCTCTTTCCACCTGAGTACTCTCTAAGAACTCCAATCCCAGCCTACAGTTCTGCCTGGGGTTGTTATAACCCTGCCTCCCTGATTTTCCTTCTACACAACCTGACAATTCCTCAGTACATGACTCTATTACCTCGCCCTTTTTCCAGAGGTGGTACATCCTCTTTTTCTCTCTTAGTTGTTTCAGAATTTCCTTACTCATCCAGGCTGGTCTTTTTCCCCTACGGCTCATCTTGTGACACACAGGGACAGCCTGGTTTTGTGCTTTCAAAAATACATTCCTGAATTACACCTTTCCTAATCAATTCCTTGAGTAAACTAAAATTTGCCCTAAGGGAATCAGTTTTGATGTTTTGTTGACCCCTCTTTTTTTCCACTATTAATTGAAAACTTAATCATTTCATGATCACTGCCTCCCAGACAGCCTCTGACAACCACATCACCCACCAGGTCTACCCTATTTGCAAATAGCAAATCAAGAAAAGCCTCACCCTGGTAGTTTCGCTGACCAATTGCGACAAAAAACAGTCCTCAATACACTCTACAAACCTTCTAGACTGCCTCTTCACTAATGTGTTAAGATCCCAGCGAATATCTGGAGGTTGAAGATGCCTAAGAGAATTAGAGCAGGTGATCTTGAGATGTCGTCCCGTTGTTTATGGAACATTTGATCAACCTCATCATCCTACTGGGTTGTCTGTAACACAGTCCCAGCACAACGTCAATCTTGTTAGCTAATCCTGTAATCTGAACTCATAGGCTCTCCACTCTGTCATCCTTGATCTCAAGTTCCGTGACTTCCAGGACTTCAGCAACATACAGGGCCACCCCCCACCCCCCTCCTGTCTCACCTATCTCTTCTGAATAGTGCATTCCCATCCAATCCAACACTCCAGTCATATGATTCATCCTACTACGTTTCAGTGATGGCAATTGTGTCATACATTTCCTGGCGTACAAAAGCTTCAAGTTCCTCCTGCTTGTTGCCCCTACATTGTGCATTTGGACTGATACATATATCTTCAGAGTGGATACTAGTTTAAATAGTTGATATATTTTTAGGTTTTCTAAGTTGTTCAGAAAGACCATTTCTAGCTAGAAAGACTGCTGGATATGGACCAAAAATGTTTGCATTATTTTTCTGTCCTTTTTTGGAATATGTTCATCTGTCCCACATTTAATTTGTTCTCAGGTTGTATAAAGTAGCTCTGCTCATCAAACAGACCTATACAATATTAAAGAACTGGGAACCTCTTCCTGGAAGGTAACAGTAATAGTCATGACACAGTTTGACCCTGATAGTGACCATTTCTACTGCTAACATCAATTATATCTGAGACAGTGACACCAATGAGGCAAAGATCCTGTCTCAATCAGGTTTTTTAAAACACATGGCTATTTAGTAACCTTAAAATATCCCAAACCCAAAACCTAGGGCCGCAAGTTTAATTAAATCAATATGATACAGACCTAATTTCACATCTTGTTTGGGATTTTCTGAGTCCCACTCTAGCATGCCTCCTGCAGTACTTAGTCGTCACTAGAAATTTGAATCCTCTTTGCAAAATTATAGGTTTCTTCACTTAGCTGCTAGTAAGGCTGCTTTGTACCTCTGTGGATTCCCCTCACCTGATGTAATTGAGCCAGCAGCAACAACTGTAGCAACAATATGTCTATCAGGAACTGAAGAATCAGCAGAAAAATCTAGAGCAAAAACCAGTTATTAATTGTAACCATCATATTGAAATAAAAGATTGATTATTCTGTTTTGGGGAGTGTCTTGGTTTGGGAAGACAGGTATTAAATTCTTTCAATTTAAAGGCCTTCAGGCAAGAGATTTGGGAAAAGGAGCAACAATTCTTTATTAAGAACACTAAGGAAGTAACCCAACCGTACACCCCAAACAACCAGTCAGAATATAAAGTGTCCTAGGGGTCCCGACAGAGCACAATAAAACCTGTCCCAATTTCAGTCTCTCCGGGATCGGCGACGGGGGGGGCAGTGGTGAGAGTTCCTCGGCTTCTCGGCGGCGGCAGCTCCTGGGAGTGGGGGGGCGGCAGCGGATAGCTCCAGCTGGGAATCGCAGGGTTCGGGCGGGAACAGGAAACAGCCAGGCAGCAGCGAGCGAAAGAGAGACGAGTCCGAGAAAACTCTCCAAAAGCTCTCTCGAGAAGCTCTCTGAAAAGCTCTCCTAAGAAGCTCTCTCCGAAAAGCTCTCTGCGAAAAGCTCTCCCCCGAGCTGAGACCCCCCTCCTTTTCTATAGTTCCAGTACGTGCAGCTTGGCACGGGGAGTTCAGTGTCCTGCCACTGCTGTGAAGTCTCTCACAATGGGCAGGAGATGGGGGTCTTCATGACTCGTTAAAGATACTTAAAGGAAAAAATATAATTCCTTTTCTCTGACTCTCGGTATGTGCCCAGCGGCACGGCCCTTCCCGCTTCCCTCCCTGCTTCCCGATACCAGGTAAATTTTTCACAATGGGAGGAGATGGGGTCATCAGGGGGGTACTTAACGATATTTAACCTCGCCTAGTTTTAACAATCAAGCCGGTACCGAGGCATTCACTCCCCCACCCTCCTGAAGTTACCAAAATAAAACCATACAGCTTCCCAATTGCTTTTCAACAGATGAAAATAGAATACAAACTTCTTGCTTCTATAACCCAGGACAGGGAGGGAGGCTGTTTTGTGGGTAGTGGTTGTAGTTTTAATTTAGAATAGGCATTTTGACCCTTTTTAGCGGAGGTCATAACTTCTCCATGCAAAAATACTCAATATAAACTGGTACTTGCATAATAAAATCTTTGTGTGATAAAAAGATGAATTTAGGAAATGAAACATTAATTGGTTGACACTGAATTTGAAGTTACTTATGTACTGAGTGGAGAAAAGTAGGTTTCTGAGTGCCTTGAATCACTGCCTGGGGAAGCTGTTCTGTCTTCTTCAGCTGTGCAGAGATCTTTACTGTAAGATGTTACTAATAATAGCAGAAGTAAGTGTCTCCCTTTTAATTAATGAAGTTATAGCTATGCATGCAAGGGCAAATTTTATGAGTGTATCAGCAACATACATATTGTAACAAAAGAATAGGGCTCAGTATACTAAATTCTAGGGTAGAGTAAGACAAAAAAAAGACATTAAAATGTCTATATAAGCTGAAAAATATATCACATTGACATGGGATGGGAGAAATGACATATTAATTGATGTTTCAGTTGCACAAAAGGTGGAATAGGAGCAAAAAGTCTGAAGATTTAATTCTAATCATAAAATGCCTATATTACTAAGGTTAAAGTAGAAGGAACAACCAAATAGTTTCTTCTCTGCAAATTAAGTGAAGGATTCTTCCCTACACTGTTGAATTGCAATTGACCTTAAAACATAGGCTAAAAAACATAAAAACATCAGTTACCAGGAAAATACCTGCCTGGAAAAGACAAACCCATGCTGAGATTCATGCTGCTGCTACTGGCTGAGCTATCTGTGCACTACATCACAGATGTCTGAAGCAGCCGTCTGTTCATCACAGATTGGCTTTTTCTGACATGGCATTTCTTTGTTTTATTTGAGGTAGGGGATGGGTTTTATGTTTGGAGATGATTTGGATTTAGACTATGGCAAATTCTCCCTCCTTCCAAAGGACTGTGTTTATTTCCAATCTGAAAGTTCATAGAAGCATGAAACCTGCAAATATTTGCTGCTGAATATACAGTGGAGCCTCCCAAAGTTCTCTTTGGGTTTTACCATTGACCTGACTGTGGTTAAAATACTGAACTTCATTAGAGACAAGAAATCAATCCAGTGCCCTTCCTACTGAAAGTAGTGCATTAATCCAGGATGTGCATGTATAACATTTGGATTTGTTAAAGCATTAGTGTTGATATTTTAATTACTGATGAATACTTATGATCTAGAAATATTTCCTAAATGAGGTTCGTATGTTTTCCATATTCTTGCTCAGCCACAGTTTGACCAAAAGGCCCCACTTGAAAGAGTGTTTTCCAGGTGTAAATACTACTCTTTGTTCAAAAAGTGCAGAATTTTATATGCTAACCTGTTGCATGTCTATGGGGTCACACCACCACACCCATCTGTGTAAGTGCATTGGAATGAAAGGCACATTGCCTCAAAAAGAACATTCTGGTGTAAAATTCTTTCTAAGGAAAAGAAAGAATCCTCCCTTATCAGCTTCCTTAATATCAGTTAGTCTTGGAATTTAAAATGGAACAGTTTATCAGCCTCCAAAGAGCATGAATTAGTAGGTACCTTATGTGATCCTATTTACACACTTTCCAAAGACTGGCAGTTGAAAAAGACTTTCATCTATTCTAACACATTATATAAAGTTAAATATTTTTTAAAAACCCCATACACAAGCAAATTCTCTAGCTCTAATACCTGAATACTACAGAGAATACAGCTATTGAAAATGTGAAGAATAAGGAACATGATGAAAATTTATTCAGAAATAATGAAAGCCATAGTGTACACTGATCAGTAGGGCTTTCTTCTCTGGACCAGCATTTTACTAGAGCATTGGAATAAGTTTATAGCAAAGTTGTAACTGATATTTTCTACGTGAGGTATAATCACAGTAAGAAGTAGCAACTACTGCTGTAACTAATGTCATAGAATTTAGAAGTGGTTTGTTTGGTGGCTCAACTAATTTACAGCTATACTAAAACAAGCAAGTAATATAAACTGATGCCAGGAAAAAAAATGAACCATGTGTTGTTTAAATGCCAGCTTGTATAATCAGACAGGAATGCTTATTTAAAATAAGTCTATTCATGAAGAAATGTGTTCTTTCACTTTGCTCTTTGTTGCCCTATCTCAGTCATGGTTTCACCCAGTACACCTTCATAGATAGCCTTTATTATTTTATTTCTACTGGCTTCTCTTTCATTTCATGCCATAAAATATAATAAAAAGTTGAAGTGCACAAAATTACTAGGTTTTTAAGTGCATTTCATAAATTTCCTTTTCATTTCATATTTTTTTTATATTGTTACATAAATACATTAAAAGTAAAGCTAAAAAAAAAATAAGATTACTCTGAAATTAATTCTGAGCAAATGCAACATTTGTACTTTGTACTTGAGACCTGTGTTTCTAGTGAGATCCCAACTATGAGCATACACAAATTGTGAGAAAGAATTATGTTTGTCATTGTAGCAATTTCTCTTCTCCTTACTTTCTTATCATTTAACTGTCTAATAAATAGTACCAATACTGAAATAAGCACACCATTGAGAACTAATACTACTTTTTTACATTCATAAGCTAGAAACTCTGAAACATCCTTTATAAAACACAGGCATTGTATTCATTAACAGCTCCTGTTCACCCTAAATAGTTCCTGAATTATACCACAGAGATGTAAGTAGGTTGAGTGAAATGAAATGAATTATGATAAATCGTGTTTCATATGGCAGTGTCCAAGTAACAGCTATTGTGGTAGGTGAGGTACGCAGGCAGGGAAGTAAATGCTTTTGCTAAGCAGCTCATAATTAAATGAGTGAGATGGAAAACAATGAAAAAGATTTAGCACAAATAAGTGAAGACAGAGATGGTAGGAAGTGGATGCAATTTGCTAAATGATTTCCCTATGAACAAAAATTTAAGGATTTGCAATGAAAGGATCAACTGAAAAGAACATACAAGAAAAGTGAGTGAGCTCTGGAAGGGTAAAGCAGAAGCAGGGAAAATGGAGGAACAGAACTGTTTCAGAACCTGAAGTAACAGGACTGTAAGACTTATTGCAGTTATTCAGATTTGCCTGAGTCCATCCACCTACTTTTCCTAAATTGGAATTTTGTCTAAAGCCACAGAGAGAAAGTGAATGGAGTGAGCCATAACCTGACTACTAGTCAAAAGAGGGATCCTTTAGCATGGTGTCAGCCATGAATGGTGGGAGAAAAAAAAATTCTTAAAGAAACACTGATATGTCTCAAATCAAATTTTTCAGGGATGTGTGTTCATTAAGTGGTCTGCATACACAATACGGAACTGTGTCTCACCTGTTTCTTCAGGATAGAACAGGCACGTTTCATTGGGGAAGCTAAAGTGACTGCAAAATACATGCCTCAGAAATTTCTGGAATCTCATAGCTAAAGGCCAATAATGTTTTACTTTCAGAAGCTGAAAAAGAAACATAAATAATATAGTGATTTATCCATGGGTATTTTACTAGAAAGTAGATTAAAATCTTAAAATACTGCTGAAGATATCAGGGCAAAAAAGAGTCAAATATAAGGGCTGAAACCAATCAAAGCTCTTAGTGTCAGGTGGCAGTATTTTCTGTGGAGCTAATCCATGCATGTTGCATTTATCATCTAAACAGCTCTAGTACTAGACATTATATTGCCAAAAGAAAAGGGGGTGTAGGGGGTGTGGACTCCCAGCGATGATCATTTATCTGCCGATGCCTTTCTTCTTTTCATCTTGGAATGCCAGTTATATTTAGCTCCCATTTGAAAAGAGGGAAAGTAAAAAGGGGATAAGGTTCCAAATTTTACATCAGCCTTTCTATCCCCTCTTATTTTCTTTGTTTCCTGCAACACTGTTTTAACTTTAGAAGAAATTCCAAATTGACATTTAAAAGGTGGCAGGGCAATTCTCATTCTCTGCCTTCCGAAACGATCTCAGAAATGTACAATTATGCTGTCGTCTTTAGCACTCCACATTGGACAGAGTTTAATTATTAATGTGTTTCCCTCAGAGAATGACTCGATCATGTCACAACTCTAGACAAATACAGCTAATGCAAAATCATAAAATATTCACTTGAATACTGCTGAACTGACAGGAAATTAATTCTATGAACACTTTTGATATTACGAGAAAATTAGTTTCAAATGCATAAGACTGAAATAAATGTGTTCATAATTTGCTCAAGGGTAACGCTCATCTTGCAATCAGTTGGTGTCTTTTTACAAATGCTACAAGTATTCAACATAGCTTTATGATAAAGAGGACAGCTAATGTAATGTATTATTTGTAGACAGTATTTCCCTTGTAAACAGCAGGGAGTGAAGAATTGTTTTCTCAGAAATATTTAATTCCAGAAATATTCTGCAATTTATCATTTTGTGATACCAAAAAAACACCTATTTTTGAGTAGTCCCAGGAGGGAGCTCAGGAATTCTGTAATAATGACATGATATTCTTTCAAATATAAATTATTGGGTTGAGCTTCACTAGTCAGACTGGAAATGACTGAAAGTTATTAGCACTCTGAAGCCTGCAAACACTATAGTCAGTGAAAAACGCTCAGATCCTCCTTACAGGAAAATGTCTTTATAGCAAGCATCAGTATCATAGTGTACTCTCCAGCTGGATGAATAAAAATGCAGATGAATTGTGACAATTTGCATGAACAGAAACAGCGAGTTTGGTTTTTACTTGCGGCACATCACTTACCAGAATTTGCAGAAATCCTGAAACCTGAAGAAAAACAGTTCCAACAAAAAGAACTACGGTCTAAATGCTGATGTGTGTGCTTCCCATGCTTTTACAATTTCCTGTGTGTCTGCTTTTGGATATTTATTTCTCATCTATTTTTCTATCTGACCAATCATCCTCACTGATGACATGTGTGAAAGAACACACAATGGGTTTTTGCAGGAGCAGGGAAATGCGTCAGTGGACTTCTTGTCAATAAAACCAGACCTGGAGATTTCAGATAATCCTGAAAAGCAACAGGACCTGGCTCAGGAGTCATTTTCATCCAGAAAAAAATTTTTGGAATAAATATTATTCACAATGAATAATTTAACAGCTCTCCTGGGCACTTTTGCAAAGTTTCCTCTGAGAGGCCTAGGATTAAATCACCATGGACACTAAATGGTTTTTCAGGGCTAATCCTGCATACCTTTTTGCAACACTAACCAATGTTGTGCAAAAAGTGGAGGAATATTATAGTGGAGCAAAATGTTAACTGGAAGAGCTGGTATTACAACAGTGCAAGGATCATCCCAGATCCAGTCTGCTGTTGTTAATGTAATGTATGTAAAGTATTGTAATGTATGTAATGTAATATTCTTAATTCTTTGGTAATGTTCTTTACCAAAACATTCAAAAGTAGACAATCACAAGAGTGTCAAAGATGGCTGTCAAGTCAATTTCTTTTGTATTTCATAGACAGAGGTGTAGGGGTTGTTTAGCTCACTTTATGAAGCGCTACAGCAGAGAAGAGAGGAAGCACTGAATCAAAATGGTATCACGTTCTATCAACTGAAAGCCCAAAAATCTGTTTACTCGTGTTTCTGGAAGGCATTTCAATGTAACAAAACCCAGAGACTGTCAATTTTCCAAAGCAATTCATCTAGAAAATCCCCAAACACTACGTCTATGTACAATACAAGATATTTTTACATTTGGGCTGCAGCATTTGAAACTGGAGACTAAAAAAATATCAGCAGTACATCTTTTCTGCTCTGCCTGCATAATAAATACACCATTAAAAATGCTGTGTCAGTAATGAACACTAGTGGATTGCACAGTTTAACTGCTTAAACTTTTTAGTAAAAATTTGAGGAAATGAAAGTATTCATTATATTACAGTGCTGCTTCCTATCATTACAAATATGATTAGTTCTTAAAATTAAGAAGTCTCTGTAATAAAGTACAGTATCAAGAGTATTTGCACTACATGGGAAGAAATGTCCAGCAGATTACATGTAAATAAAGAACACAGAAGAGTCATTAACTGCTTCCAGTTGTATCTTGGCTTACTAGGTATTTCAAGTGAAGCTGTCATAAAGTAAAATTTAAAATGCATGCATCATGCAAAACAAAGTACTCTGGATGCTAAAACACTCCAAACTTCTCTTGAGTTTGTTTTTGCTGTTTCCAGATAAGCATATTTTTGTCTAACATCATGGCTGTGTGGTACATGTCGCCACTTTTGGTTAGCAGATCTCATATAAGGTATCAATAAAAAGGAACCACACTTAATTCCATATGAGTAGTAAATCCTTAACTATAATCCTGTGGATGTTAGTGATGAACTAACTACATAAAACCATTGGAAGTAATTACATAAGATTAATTGTGTTCAATTTTTGAATTGAGAGAAAAAAATGTAAAGGAAAAGCACCAAAAAATCATAGTTGAGTGTGCATATCACTGTATTCATTTCATGTCTTTCAAATATTCCCCAAATGTTTAAATTACTTAATTCTGAGAATGGGATCCACTAAGGCTTTATGATCTCGTAAAGTTCTGAGCTGAGTATATCCCCCAGCAGAACCAGTAAGCTGAGAAAAATCATGTAAGTTCAAGAATTTGAAAATTGTTATATTCAGCATGCACTCTCAGTGATAGAAACCCTTGAAGTAATTTTAAGCTATTTTTGCTTCCTATGTCATTTAAGTTTATGAAACTAAATGCATATCACTATTCTGTTTAAAAAAAAAAAAGTGATATCGTAAAAACTTCCCTCAGATTTGGAACAGTACTGTATTGAAAGTACAGAGGTTTAAAAATAATTATATGACGTAAAATAAAAATTATAAAAAAGAATCACACATTGAAATTGTATTCAGCTCTCTTTAGGGAGAAAAAAGCTTAGGTGGGATGAATTCTCATGTTGCCTTCTACTTCAGGCTGGCTGCACCTGGTAAACAGTGTTTCTAACTTCACTTTACTACACTGAAACCTCATTTTGTAATTCTTTAGACTTTCAAGCTCATAGAAAACAGTACTACTCATGTAAAATTTTTCTCTGCTGTAGTAGGAAAGCATATATTTAGGCAGAGTGCAGATATCTTCCTGAAATAATTGAGTTTGTGTCTCAGTGTAAACAGATAGTATACATCACCTATGCCTTCCAGAAATGTAAGTCTCATATCCTTGATACTTCCTTTTCATTGTTGCGCCCATCCACTCTACTCTTGTCCCCAGCTCCTCTCAGATCTTTTCTTATAACCTCTTTGGATTTCATGGAGAATAAACTTACTGGAACAAATGAAAGGAAGCTGTGAATCACTCCACCAAGCAGATAAAAAAGTTATAATCTGGCCAGTTTGAGCAGTGCTGTCATCTCCAGATATGTATTAGCTAAGGCTGTGGAAGTTTTGACCTGGTCTTCAGCAGTATCTCACTGCTGTGCCAAAGGGGCTTAAAAACATCTGTGGGAAACTAGCCAGGAAGGTAGCGTTTTAGGCAAATCATGTTCAGTGGCTGCGAAGTAAAATAGTATATATTGAATATAGGAAACAGCGTATCATAAATATTACCAGAGCTAAAAATTCCAAATGATGTATTATTAATTGAATTTGGAATCCCCAAAAAACCCCTTTCCAATTTCTTCAACAGACAAGTAAGTAATTTTAACAGCTATCTTTTTCATAGGATTCTTACACCAACCTGGGTGAATCTGTAAATTATTGAGTTCATAAGAGTAATATCTATGAGTGTTTATTTTGTAGCACATTTTTATTAGTTATAGCACATGATTTCATATCATACACTAGTTTATATAGAATAAAAAAACTAAGATCTCCTCCAGAAAGGCTGGCCCAGAACAGCTGAATGTTCTTTTTCTATTACAGTTTGGGTGCTGTTTTTCCTAGAGCTTTTTCAAAGTAATGTACATTGATTACTTGCAAATATAAGAAAAAACATTTACATCCTGATCTTTCTTTTTTAATACAGGAGAAAACTACAGGAAAGAGTAACACAAACAAGGGTCTACATGGAAAATTGTGATTATGTATGCACATATTTTTCCTTATACTGGCTGTATCTGAACAAAAAAAAAGACCTGTCTTCAACTGGTAGAAATCTCTATTGCCTTATTATAGGACCAGCTGGGAGTATTTTGACAGAACATTTATCAGAGATTATAAAATGCCAATGCATCCAATCAAAATGTTTTCTAGAAACCTGACAAATTTGACAATTTTATTTCAGAAAGAAAAAGATGTTCTGTTAAGGTCAAAAAATTTTGTTCTGACGCATTGAAAATGAAGTGTTTGGCAAGGTCTTTTAATTATTTTAATTTTAATATTTGTTTTGATTTGAAGCTCAGCCTTCAAATCTGGGTAAAAAGAGAACAAAACCCTCTTTCACTGAAAGTTTTGAAAGAATCATCATTGTGCTCAGTATATTACATGATAGAAAACACTAAACTTCTAGACAGACATTTGCTTCTTGGGGAATTCCATATCAACTTCAAAGTACCTGGATTAATACAGCTGAAGATTTAATTCTCTAAGGCTTCCTTTATACTAAAGTGAGAGAATTTCCTGTATCACTAGGGAGCAGTAAATAGGTAACAGCCAGAAAGATGCTAATTATGATTGCTGCAAAGATAAATGTATGTGTAGACCCACGTGTCTGTAAATGTAATTCTCCAGCAGATCAACATATTCTGTTGAACTTTAACAGGCAAAATTGCCTTTGAATGCTTTAGCATGAGGAAAATTTCAAGGGTAGGTAGTACTGACCCTCTTTGGCTACAGCTTAAAACTTTTATTAGGCAGAAAGGTTTCATTCCATTGGTTTGTTAATGTTTATCTTATATGAAGGTGGAAGGTTATGCAAAAGTCTCAGTTTTAATGGGTTATTTATATTGCCAATGCTGTCTCTCTTAGAGAACAAACTGCTGTGAGTGTTCTATCCAGTGAGCACACTGCAGTTAACTCTGTTGAGCTACAGCAAAAGAAGTTATCTGGAAAGGTGTTATGCAATTCTTATAGCTTTACTAGACACTAATGTTGCACGTGTTTAAAATATTTCCTTCTCTACTTTTCCTGTCCAAAAGCCTTTGCAATGAATGTGTTGAGAGGGAAATGAACTGAATATCACAACAAATGCAGGGTGGAACTGATAAGACCAGAAAGCATAGTTTGTATTAAAGAATGAAACACTATAAATTCCATTCATGTGTGTTATCTGAAAAGGCAATTTCGCAAGCAGTAAAATACTAGCACCAAGTATTAAAATGTCTCTGCTATGATGTTCCTTCCTCTAGACTAGTCTGCCACTCTTTCCTTCCTAGAGTTTCCCCTTTCCTTGGGAACCATTGAGCATATGAGAGTTGCAGTCTTTTTCTTTCAGAATGTGTACCTTTGTACTTCCTTTTATATGGATTTCCAGACTGCACTTTCTGATACTTTATCACCCTTTACCTTAAGCTTCTTTTGACTTTTCCACCTCAGCCCACTGCTTTGCTTTGTGCTTTAGCCTGTCTCTTTTCTTTCACTCCACACAGATCTTCCTTCTCTTTTCCTGGTGTTACTACCCCATGTTTCCTAATGCTTTCCCACCTCTTTCAATTGCACAACTGTTGTTCCAACTTCCTATGGATTTTAGAAAAGCTTTATTTTGGGCTTCTGTGGCCATCTCAATAAAAAATCTAAGTTAATGATAATAGGTAAACAACTAAAATTGTGGTTAACTTACTACTTCATTAGTGCTGAAATTAATGTAAGCTCCTGATTAGGCATATCTGTTGCTGGTAGACAGGGTATGTGACTGAAACCTTTTAGGACTTACACTATACTCTTCAGATTACTAAACTATTGTTTCCATTATATTACAATAATAGTTCATCCAATTTTAATCTCAGCATCAGTTACAATAAATGTACTGTATATAGCAACAAAGTATTAGTTCGTAGTTAGACTGCACATTAACGTGGGCCTGCATTTGGGACAGAATAGCTTTATTCTCTGTCCCTACACCTAGGTCTGATGATGACCTCAACCCATTTGTGGTCCTAGTCTTTCAAAACAGTGGGTTGAGGCTCAGTGTCTGTAAATAGCTAACTGTCTTTCAAGGGAGGGGAAACTAGAGAACCCAAGCATTTTCCAGCACAAGTACAATTATGAAAATAAAAATAGCTGGGGGAAAAGAAACTGATTAACATACCAGTTCATGGAGTAAAATCACAATTATTAGATAAGAAATAACCAGGTTTTCATTGTTCTGTTTTATCCACTAATTTATTATTACTATATACAGTATTAGAGGGAATAGCAAATTAAATTGAGAGACAGTGCCTAATTGTTGAAGCAAAGAAATTTGAGTTATGATACCCAAGAACTCTGCTTGGTTCTGTCATCTGCGTAACCTTCAGTGAATTGCTCAGCCTGTGAAGCCCTACAGGGTTGATGGTATGCATTAGAATTTGTAAAGTAAATGCTGTCAAAGTCACTCTCCATACATGCAGATGCTTGGGTTTTATATTAGAATTCTGTGATTTCTCATCTGTTACATCCTTCTGACATGAATGAAACTGATTTTTGATATGAAACTACTCAAAATTGTGTTGCTAATGAGATAGATACATAGATTTACTCAGAGGAAAAATAGGTGAAGTAATAACTGCATTCAGAGCTAAGTAATTCCCCCGAAAGTGTTTATTAAGCTGGGTTATGGCTTTTACTTTGTTAACAAAAACTCCATTCAAGTTATTAATGCAACAAAATAAGTGATGACTGAGGTACTTGTGAGAAATTATTGTGCTAAATTGTTGAGTAAAGAGGTTTTAACTGGAAGAAAATCTTTAAGTGTTTGGATAAAACAAGTTAAATGGCTATATTTGCTTTGATTAGAGCATAAAGGAAGGTGATTAGTGAATCAGAGTGCATGGCTGTACAGAGTGGTTCAATGTTTTGAAAGTACCATGCAGCTCTTTCTGTAATTGGGTAGGTTTACTTACCATCTGTTTGGCTGCTCCTGATTTTTTTAGTGCAATAATATTATGTCATTCTTTGGATACAGATGTGGAGACAAAGTTTGGTATTGAAGTGAACAGTGTTGGGTTGGCATACTTACACAAATGCTGAGAAAAGAAAGATCTGTTATAATTCTACCTACATGTTTTTTTCAGCTAGACTACATTTTTCCCCTGAAAAATAAGTAGGTTTTTTGGTATTCCCAGCATCATGATCTTATTACTGCATCATAGGGAGACAGCAGGAATTGTCAGAACAAGTAGCTGCGACACAACTTAGAGAAACACTGGTGCTGCTCAAGCTTACCCAGTAAGATACTGTGACTCAGCCTGAAGGCAGAGGCTTCTGAAAGCACTCTATGCCACTCTAAAGCCATGTCAGGCAGACCTGATCTATGTCTGAATGGGATCTTTACAACTATTCTAGGCTTAAAACAAGATGCAAAGAGAAACACTCAATTTCCTATACTTTTTCTTCATTTTCAGATGGTCTGACAAATACAGAATTATTTGGAAAGTTGCTTACTATAAAAGCTTTTAACAAACTTCTCATTTGCTTCCAAATTGCTTAGCTATCATTGTATTCTTTTCCAGTGGTTTTAACATCCATCTTCCATTTCAAATGCCACTTTGTCCTTGTGGTCTTTGCAAATGATGTCTATCTGGCCTGTGTATGTTGTGTATTGATACTCTTTCTCTGTGTGTGTGAGATCTCACTCTTCGACAGTCTCAATTTTCAAAAGGACCATTCTTTCAAGACCACCTGCTGTAATCACAATCACTGTCATAGTCTCAATAGACAAACAATATTCAGACCTTGGAATGATAATCAGATTGCAAAGCATGATATTACTTATTTACCCGTGTATAACAAACATGTTTTCCTTGCCATGAGCTAGCAGGCAACAGGCTGAACTTTGTTTTCTTGTTTTTCTCACTGATGGCCTAAACAAGGAGAAAAAATTCAGAACAGCACTTAATGAAAACCTCATCCTTTGTCTTGTCCTTTCATGCTAAGCCCGAATTTTTTTTAAATTTTTTTAAGCTGGTTAACTGAAATATAGATTCCAATAAGGACATTTATGTTCCCAGTTGAGTTCTTTTCCCTTGTCTTTTCCTTACACAACTTTCTAGTTCTTTTTGAAGTAAACCTTGATATAGTACACATAAAGTGACTACAAACAGAACATATTCAACTTATTGCATAAAATGTTACAACTTCCACATTCCCATTTATTTCTAAAATTGATTTCCTTCAGGCTGGATGTATTGAACCTCTTGACACTTTTTATCAACTTTATCATTAAGTATATGATCTGTGACAGGGTCAAAGATAAATACATAGAAAACAGGACAGTATATTCTATGTAGTCACTTCATGATCTTAAACGAAGCATTAAGAGATACCATATGAGGAAGAGGAAAGAGAACAGCCTGTTTGGAAGAAAACAAAACCCTCTGTGATAAACTGTGCCTGTTTATTGCATGGTATCCTATGTCTTCTACCCAAGTTCATTCCCAAGCAAACAATGTCAAAATTGCCCTTGTTCAAACATGAAAAAAAACCAACCTAAAAATTATTTGCAAAGACAGAAATCTAAGTGTCTTTATTGAATGCTGATGTCATACATCTCACACTGTACTGCTTTCAAATTATCTCAGATAACTAGGATTTTCATTGAGTAGTATATCAAAAATTCTACTAGCACCATAGCCTGGAGTATGAAAAAAAAGTAGCTCTCTTGAAGAATGAATAAGAAATTCGTACTAAATGACATATAATATCTTTATAAGATAAAATAAGGCCTCTAATGACATTCTATCCAATATCAATCTAGAGTCACCTATAACATATTTGAAAGAATGAAGCTGAAATGACATGGCAGTAGGGAACTATAATTTGCTCTCATAGGCAGGGCACCCTTGTCTGGTTTGTAGTAACTGCTTGCTGCTGTTTTTTATTGACTGGGTTCAAAACAGGCTATGGACTATATAGAAAAACAGAAAGCTTTGAGCCAAAGTCTAGCAATGGATAATTCATAGCATGGAATTTTCTTCTTTAACAGGGCAGAACACAAGGTAGTCTTTTTTTTGGTGTTGATTCTACCCAACTTTAGTTCATTCATGCAGCCATCTAGAAGGTCAATTTACACGCAGATATCAGCAGATTCTTGTAAATTAGGTATGTTGAGTATACCTCGGTAGAATAAAATACTAGTGTTCTGGTTTGGGTTTTTATTTTCTTTGTCTTTTAAATTTGGACTGGAAAATGGAACAGGAGTACTTAAGCTTTCTATATTTTGATGGACTTAATTCTGCAGAGTCTCACCAAGATTAACCATGTGTGCAAGATTTTGAGGCATTAGATATGGATACCATGAGTTACATATCACATTTGAATCTCATTCTGGAATGCCCTCCACGAATAAAACACTACTCTCACAGCAGTGTATTTGTAAAATTCCAGTCTCATGGGTAATTCCTGGAAAGGGCTGTTTTGTTTTGTTTTTTGGTTGGGGTTTTTTTTTTTTTTTGTATCACTGCATTTTGTTATGTTTCTGTTACAGGTTAAAACACTTCGGAGTTTACCACTGAAGTGGGAGCACCTGCTAGCAAAACACTTTAATTGCAGGCTTTTATATTGCTCAGTTCAGCTAACAAGCTTCTTTTAAATGGTCTTCAAACAGCTGTGCAACACTAGTGGATTTTTTTCCGTTCCTTCTCTTCAGACTTATAGCAGAGAGCTATTCATCCGTTATCAGGACTTCACCCTATTGATGCCCACTGTGAAAGCTAGAAAAACTTTGAGCAAAGCATCTTATGGTTTCTCTTTTTAAAAGAATACAATAGAATTATTAGAGACTTAAATTCATTAAGAAGTAAATAATGACTTGTTACGATACAATAATTTTAATTCCCAGTTTCATCAATTTTCATTGTGAATATCTTGTATATTTTTACAGTGTACATCAGAATATTGAGCTTGGACAATCTTATTAATACCATGCATAACTGGAAAGAATAAAATCTGTGTTTTTGACTACCATTTTAATTATTTTATCAACATGAAAAGTCTCTTAAATTATTCTCTATTTTATTGCAGTGCTGAACACACAAGCAGAAAATACAAGTGTTGAAACCAGTAATAAACCATTTGTTTACAGAGAAATTCTGAAATGTAAACTGCATTTCTGAACTTTAATGTCTCTAAAATGACTCCACTTAAACATTTGTAAGTGTGATTCATTCTGCAAGACTGCTCAGCTCACACAGAGTGATGTGCTGTCACCATTTCATTCATTCTAAACGCAGTATCCATAAGGGTCTAGAGAGTAGACATCACCATAAATCAATGTTATTGGACTATAGTTTCAAACAAAACATTTCACTGACTTAGACATCCCACATTCCATACTGATCATGAAGCATTTGTGTGAAGGTCAGCTAAAGTCAGTAACAACTTAGGGATTCAGTTTCTGGAGGAATAAAAGATGTCCATGTATTTCTTCTGACTACATTAAAAACAGTTTACATCTAAGTAAGATTTCTGTAGAATTTCTAATGGTGATAGCAGCTTTGTAAGGATTATAAAATAAACAGCATTAAGGAGACAAATAAGCACTTGAGTACTTGTCTATTCTGATGAAGTTCAGAAGAACTCAGACACTATGCTGGATTGTGTCACTACTTTGTAAAGCACCTAGAAAAATTAATAGCAGTAGAATTTACTCCAGTGTGAACTTTGATTCATTTAAAGACATTTACAGGATATATCACTTAAAAACATAAAGAAAATCCAATTAATTTAAATATGATGATAAACAGGACCACATTGTCAGATTTGTGAACTCTTCACTGCAACATAGTGCACTCTGGTCATGTTTGCCTTTGTGATAAATTGTGAAGTAACCCTGTCTGCTCAGGCTGCATTGGAAGGGTTGGCAGTCACAAAGATAATCGGCCTCTGGGGACCAGATTTTGCTGTACAGAATGCTGACCTGAGAATTATCCCCTGCTCTTTTATTCTGATGAAGATACCTGTGGAGGCATGGATCTGTCTCCCATTGATACTGCACTAGATCTAAAGTAGGCATTATCTAGTTGTATATTTTTCTTAATATTTTCTAATGAAATTGTGAACAAAGTGACGCTAATAGCTATTTCAGACAAGTTACACAGTCATCCCAGATCAGTCTCTGTTATGATCTAGCAAAAACTTTCCAGCTGAACTAACAACTGACAGCACATCTTGGTCTACATTGAGTACTGAAGCACAGCTTCTGGTCCAACTGGCCTAATGTAGAAATTTTCTGGACCAAAATCCAATTGCTTTTCTAGTTTTAACGGTGCTTTGGCCTGATATTTCTCACTGGTCATTCTGAAGATTGCTTCAAAGTTGCTAAAATAAGGACAATAAGGTCTTCATATTAAAAAAAAATGCCTTATTAATTTACTCAGATATATTTAAGGAATTCCTAGAGCAGTTAAAGGTGCATATTTCTATGGCTTGAATTAAAGGACCTGCTCTTGTGGCTAGTTATTATATTGATCCTTTTATTATAGGCTGCAAGTGTTTTACACAATGAACCGAGCTGGTAAGACTGGGCTTGTATGAGAGAAACTCTTTAAAATGGACAAAGATTCACTTTTGTAAAAGCACGATGTTTACAGAACAATTAATACAAGACATCATATAAGTATGCTGACCAGATTTTAGTTTTTTTTAAAAGTTGTACCTTGAGAGGTAGTTCATGAATGATCCTCTTTATACATGGAAAGCTTTTTAAAGTAGCAAAGTAGGATAAAATTAAAAACTGATAGGTTTTAGATGTTGGCAGATCAGTAAATATACTCTTTTAACAATGTTTAATATGTATTTATTGCATTTTTAAGCCACACACATAAACTAGAAACACACTGGAGATCACTGAGTCTGTTTCTAAAGAATTTTGATCCATCTTTTTAGACTTCTGTGTGGATGCTTGCTCCAGAACAGATCTTAGAAGTAACCTTATGTTATACAAGCTGTTTTACTGGGACAGTCCTCAATTGTCTAGTTAATTTAATCTTCCCAGAGTGGACATCAACATGTGTCCTTTATAATTAGGCAAAAGAGAAACATCTACTTTTGTGTAACAATTGCTGCTAAACCTGCTTGAAAAGCTCTCTGGACAGACATCTCAGACATCAGTCATCTCCAAGGTATAAGAAAACATAAAGTCAGATAGTATCTTCTCTATCTTTGTACATGAACACAAAGTTATTTCTTAAGATATCTTGTAAAATGTTTAAAAAATTACTGTATGATAATAGTTTAAGTAAATTATTTAAGATTATAACATTTTTTGTATAATTAATGCATAAGCTGTGATTTCATGAATGTTGTGACTAGAATAATACATCCTTTCTGTAAAGAATATTGCAGTATACTGGAGATGCAGAAATGTATCATATATTGGAATTTATATGCTACATAGTGATGAAATCCATCTGTTAGGTGCACGCTTATACCACAAAAAGTAGTGAAAGTAGCCATCATCAATCACACATTGGTCTAATTCTACCTTTATATTCTGTTACTCCTGGGTCATTGAAGAAAGCCAATGGTAGTGATCAGACCTGTAATTACAGAGCAAAGTATAGTACGTTCCAGTGAGGATAATTATGTTTACTTTCCATCTCAAGATAAATTTGGTGCAATCAGAATTTTAGTAATGAAGTGCCAGCTACAGAACCTCTACTGTGGACATCACTGATACACCCAGCTATTGCACTTATTCTAAAAAACATCCAGTCAACATAATTTTGTGAAATATTCCTCTTAAAGGAAGTAAGAAGCAGGCACCAAAGAAAAGGATTTTTAAAGACCTGATGTTATTCCTGACAGGCTACCTAGAGGAACCACACCAAACAGAAGGAGGTTTAAAACCTCCAGGATAATTTTATAGGATTTAACTTACCATGTGGTAAGTTTAAGTAAATGCGTTACAGCACTGGATGCATTTTAGCAATTTAAAAGTAGCAGATGCATTTCACTGGGACAAATTCGAATGAAAGGACGTAGTCTTAGAGCAATTTCAAACAAGAAAATCTAACCCTGCTGAATCAAAAATTTAAAGCCAATTAACAATAAAAAATATTTCTAAATTAAATTTAAAATCAAAATCTCCAGAACACTGTGAAGTGTAGGAGAGGAGGGAAAACTCTTTTTCCTGAAAATAAGTTGTTTTATTTTAATGTGGGGGTTGTTTTTTTCTTTTTTTTTTAATTTGAGTTAGTTCATATGAAAGCAGTTGATTTAAATGAAAAGCAGTTCAGTTTTAAGGCTTTTAATTTTTTTTCCCACTTTCTGTTTCTTGAAGGAGTGGGCAAAATATAGAAGTTGAATGACAAATAGAGACCCTTCTGTAAGTCAATTTATTAATCAGCAAAAGAATTCACCCAGCAGTTGTTCCCATTGTGAGATATTTGTAACATGCCTTAGTTGGTGCTTTAAAATCAATTGGTTCTCATCAAGCAAGCTTTGTGCAAAACAGTGATAATGAACATATGCTTGAAATAGCGTGCAGTGATAATTGCATTGGCCCCAGCCTCTAGCAATACTCTGGACATTGAGGCCAGCAACATGATCAGCAAATGGTCTTGAAAAGAAAGTATAAGCAGGACAGGTACAAGAAAAATTGAAACTTTGACATAAGCATTAATCAGGGTGTAAAACCAACTCCTTGGCCAAACCATTAAAAATGTTTTCCTACACAAATAGGTTTTACAGACCTGCGCAACTGGTACAAAAAAACCCAATAAAAGTTTGCTCTTGGGCGTAAGTATTTAAAATTTAATCATCAAAGACAACTTCAGCAATTCTATCATCCTAACTGCATTACCATGTGTAACACTGTTAGTACAGATTCAGGATATTCAAAAAGTTGAATGATGGCCACAAGTAAATAATCTTTCTATGAGATGATGCATCTTTCTGTTTATTAGAGCAACTACAGTTGTTACTTGTAAACTCCTTGGAAATTATAAGACAAAACAACTAACAAAGCATCTTCTAGATTTTTTTGCAGGGGAAAGTTTTGAGAAAAAAGGAAACAGTGACGGAGGCTGAGGCAGGAACTGTGGTGCCCCTCTCTACCTATTTGAGGTCTCTTGGCAAATACGATTTCTTCCCACAGCCCCTGCCTCCTAGATGGAGTAGAAGAATGTACTCAGATCAGAATTTAGGATTTTATGACCAAGAGAGTGAGGCACACACGGGACTTCCAACTAACCCTGATTCTTTGGACTTTCTGCACTACCCATGCCTGTTTCCCTTTAACCACCAAAACCAAAAAATTAAAATAAAAATAAATCTAAAACATAATTTTTAAACTGAGAAGGAAGGGGCTAGAAGGGAAAGTACATAGGAGAAAGAATGAAAATCTCTTTACAGAGAGTAAGTACACTGCACAGTGAGAGAGGTATCAGGCAAGTCTCTGCCCCACCAGGTACCCCCTGGACAGAATGTAGGAGAAGCAGGAACCAATGGAGGAGGTAGGGAGAAGTGGAATAAGCTGTACTCTGATGCAGTTTTTTTTTGACAGACCTTGTAAGTCTGGAAATAGGACTGGAAGTCATCTGAAAACAGGCAGCTTTTCTCATTCAAGTGGGAAACACTATGAGAACACTCCTTAGACTGATTATTTGTGCTTTAGTCCCAATCTAGGCCAGAAGCCAAAAACACAGAGGCCTGGACATAAATTACCAGAAAATTTGGTAACCTTGAGGGAGGTTCAGCCCAAGTTCATTTCTAAAAATACTGGACTGATCAGTGGGGGGGGGAGGTTATTATTCTGTATGAGCAATCTTCTCCATTCCATGGACAGTCTTCTCTGTTGCACTTGTTATACATTCATGGAACTCCATTCATTGGAAGGCAATTACTCATGCTTAATATGAGGGTAAATGTGAACACACTCAGGCTTTTAGCCTCTCAGCATTATGCAAATATATTGGCGGTATGCCCAAACCTTGCAGACCCTCTCCAGTCCAAGCGTCTGCTCACCTCTGTCAGTAGTTCTGCCTGACACGAGATCTTGTGCTACGGCTGTTTCAAGGCTGACGATATGAAAAGTTTAATTTCACCTTTATGGAAGCTTGTGGCTTTATTAAAAGGTCCTGTACAGGTAGATCCTGCAAAATTCGACCTTTCCTCACAGCTGTTCTGTCAACTGTGCTGGGGAATATCTGGTTTTAATTTGCCGGTTCAGAGTGAAAAAGCAGAAGGCAGACTAAAATGCTAAATAAAATGCTGCTTTAAATCTTAGGTTTTTAGAGATTCTCTTGCTCTTATAATTTCTACAGGATAGAGTTGTTATTGGCTGAGATATCATTCACAGTAGTTAAATCAGTGTTATGCTCTAAAGAGGGTAATAGATAATACTGAAGTTGCAGGATTTGAAAGCAAAGAAATGTACTTCAGGCTTTATTTTGTTATTTAGAAAACATACACTACAATTTGCTCTCAGCTTTAAGTTTTCTGAAATGTCGAATAAAATTGCTAAGGTACATAGAAACTGCAAACTTGTTGAGCTTGAACAGCCATTATGGTAGTGTATTACAGCAACCAAAGGATCTGAAGACTGCTCTTGCTTTGTCAGTCAATTCCAGGTAATCAATGTCTATGTCCAAATAAGATGCACAGATGTGCTGACATAATGTTCACTGTTTCCAAACCTTGGCAGATAACAGTCCTGTTATTACTAGAGCATGCTTTGTGTTTTCTCCAATAAAAAATTAAGGGCCCCACATTGCCCTGGTATAAATTCAAGGTCATGATAGTAAAACTATGGTGGCTGTATTGTGACAAATTGGTATGAAAGCCACTAGGTTTCATAGTTCACTACCTTCAACCTCATTTTACCATGTATCACTGTATAGACCTGAACTGGTTTACATCTGGTAGGTGCATACTAAACATGTATCCAAATTAGAAAATATTTGCACACTTTCATAAATGTGTGACTGCTTTGTTTTAAAATTGTCTGTTTTATCTTGCCTAACTCCATGTATATTCCCAACAGTTTAGATTCAGTGAATTTGTATCTGTTCGTGTCAGCCTAATGAACCAACTACTCATCAGCTTTGACAGGCTGCCTGACATTGTACAAGATGGAAATAAAAGACTCAGGGCAAAACTGTGACCCCATACAAGTAAATGGCAAAACTCTTCTTGCCTTTAATGGGTCCAGGATTTCATCTAAGGCGCTCTTGCCCATTTTTCACTCCCAGAGTGAAACAGCACACAAGAATATAACAGGGACTACAGACTACAGACTGGCTTTCTCCAGTATACTCATAAAAAGGAATTAACTGAATGAAGTCAGAACTTTTGGATCTCAGCAGAGAAGTTGATTTTTAGAACAGGATGAATGAAGAAAAAATAAACACATAACTGACTGCAAGGAGAAGTCACTCCCATATATCAGGGGAAAGTGATTCTGTTTTTTCTCTAGCTTTGTGAAATCACTTGACAGCCTACAAGGAAAGACTCACCACCATTCATAGGCAAAACACAAAATAATATCATGAGCGAAAAATATTCCCTCAATGAAACTCCCACAGGCAGAACTCAGATGGTGCCATAATTTAGAGGAATTTACAGCAGCCTGTCAGACACCCACTTCTCCCTGTGGTGATGAACACTTCATTCCAGAAAAATGTGTTTTAATTATGAGATCTTCAGAGGGCAAAGGTGGGTTAGTATCTTGCTTTGTTTGGTACATATGTGTCATGAAATATTCCTTCCTGGCCCATTACTCTGTTGAAGGGGTTTGGTGCTAAATAACAGTGTGAGATAAAGATCTCTTCCTTCACTACTTTCACCTGCACCACCTTGAAGCTCCTTTTGAACCAGCACCATATCCTAACACACTGCAGTCTGACAATTAATACAGTTCAGAGATTTCACGGCTTTGTTAGTCTGAAGTATTGCTTTACAAAACTGCTTTACATTGCTCCTCCCCTGATCCCCCTTTGCTTGTGTGTGGGCAGTATGCTGGGCAACAGCACAGCTGGCAGGAGGAATGGGTCAGTGCTGGATCCATGGTCTAAATATGCCCCAGGCTGGCTTCTGGCCCTGTGGCCAGATATAGAGATGGCAACATGCAATGGATAACAGCAGGGAACAAGCCTGAGATGAGGCTCAGGTGTACTTTTGCTAATGATGACTTTGTTCATTACTACTTTTGATATCAACCTGAAAAATCTTTACTTACATTTTGCTTTGTTAATGTTCCCTGACTAAGGAATACCCAAGTATAGGCTTTGGGAGCTGGCTATATAATAGCCTGGTGACTATTCAGCCTTGTTTATACACCAGAGTTTTTAAAACAGTCTGGATGAAAGAAAATAGGTGGGGTAGTACCATTTGCCTCCTGATCCCTCTTGAAGTGCCTCTTTCAGACTAGTGTTTCTCTCTTCCTCCAGTATGGGAAGGGATGTGAGGAGTGGAGTGGGCTAGAGAGGTAGGACCCACAGCTCTGTGTTCCAGACTTTCTCCAAACAGACATCTGCTGGCATGTATGCAACAGCTGGGCTCAACTGAATCCCGCAGACATGGGATACAGATATCTCAGAGATATCTCAAATATCTGCAGAGAACAGTCTCACTTCTGCCTCAACATGCTCTCATCCCTCCTTCATGTCGTATTTCATCACATTATGGAGGCCTGTGCTGCATAATTCAATGAGAGTCACATTTTAACACACAGGCCTTTTCTTGTGCTATCAAACAGAAGAGAGTCTTAGAGAGCAAATTAAGTTGCTCACTGCTGAACTATCTGGTCAGCAAAGCAGTGTAATGACTATTTTCAAGTTTGCTTCTAGATTTGCCACTCTCTGGCCTCCAGCAGAAAATAGACCTATGTCAAAAATTAGGTACCTCTTAAGAAACTGTTCCCCTTTTCTGTTCATTTTTCTTCAGCATGCATCATAGGGAAAGGAAAGAAAAAAAATCCTTTTACCTAGGATATTTTCAACACTTTGACCATAAGTGAAAAGCAGCTTTTGTCAGCAAAGTGTTTTTTTTCCTGCCTGATGCATAATGTAACGTGTGAGTCAGTGTGGAAAAGGACTTGAAGGTCAAAGCTGTAAGAGTACTTGCTGTGTCACTTAGTGTCCTGATCTGAATGTTAGGCATGTCATTTCCCTAGCTTGCTGTCACTTAAGAAAAACCATTCCATGGCTGGGAGTTTGCATGAGTACTTATTAAGTCAAGAAAAACTACTCCCACACAATGTGCAAAAAAAAAGGGAAAAGAATAATTACTTAATCTATTTATCGTATTATTTACATTGTGTGGAAATTTACACTCTGCCTACATTGCCTACATTATCCATCTTTTCCATCTGCAAAATCTTGCAGCAAACTGAGTTTTGTGGGTATGGTGAGGCTGGGATTTACCTAGAAGCAGCTCACAGAGAAAAGGAAGGCTTGCAAAAGAGTAATTAAATTTTAAAGCAGTCAAAAAACCCCATACATTCTTTTATTCAACATTGTCATTATGACTGCATTTTATAGATGAGATTCTACTTCTGTCAAAAATGTTGCTGAAAACACTGTTTGTTGTTCAGCAACATTAACCTTTTAAAATCCCTTCTGTGCTTTAAAATTGAGTGTTCCTGTGCACACTGATTTCCTTGTTTTCAGCAGGACCTTTTACTACCCAGGCTCTGGTTATTTTAAACATCAAAGAAGTAAAATGAAAGGTTCCTTTAAAGAACCTTGGCTTATTTACTCTGTGCAACTGAACATGAGTAAGTTTGCCCAGTCTTTGCACTGATTGATTTTGTAGATTGGGTTAAAAATATTGTTTTTGACATTTAAAGCCCTTAATTGACTATGTCTGAATAAAGTGCCTTGTAGAGCTTCTAGCATTCTGCATACCACTTCCTCCTTTTAGGTCAAAAGGGGCAAAACTCTTGTATTTGAAGGTCTGCAGAAGTAGAAAGGGCAGTGCTAACATTTCTGCATGTTCGGCTAAAGATCACTGACCAGTCACCTAGCTGACTTTTCCCAGGATTGTCCATTTCTGTTTAAGGAGGAATTGCTCTCCTTTTACTTCAGAGGACTCTAATGGGGCTATTTTAACCTAATATCACAAAATCATTCTGCAATTTGTGCTGAATTGCAAACATGTATTTTTTTATTTACTTCTTTTTTGTTCGTTTTAAAATTATTAGAATGTGAACACCTGTAATCAAAAGAAACCACTATACATTAATCTTAGCTCCTAGTGTAATTCCACTCCACTGATTCCACACCTCCTGAATGCTTTCTCTCAGAAATTAATCCAGCAACACTTTTTCAGGCTTCCTGTCTTGCAGAATTTTTCTCATCTGGGATCTTTCCTTGCAAATGTCTCAGCATGTGGCTCACTCAATTGGATTTATTGTGCAGAACCTCATCATGCCTCTAAACCCAAATAGGCAGATTCCGCAAACACTTATGTGTCTCATTTTACAGGCTACTGATCTAAACTACATATCCAAGAGATTTATTTTCAAGGTCCTTATTTACTAGAGAGTTAAAGGAATGTGTTAAATTCATCAACATTTTGGTTATGTCTTGACATTTCAGCTTATTTTGCCACTAATATTTCATTATTTTGTGCTCTAACAAAGAGTAAGACTGACTGTCCCATCACACTGACACCAGGAAAGAGTTGTTTTAACTTACAACAGTTGTAAGCAATCTTGCAACTGAGATCAGGATTATAAATCACAAAATATCTCCTCACATAGTTCATAGCGTCTTTCACGACTCACTGATACCAATGAAAAAAACATAATTTAAAAACTATAGAAAATAATGAAGTTACCTTTAGGGGCATCTAATGAAAATGCTTCATAAAATGAAGTTAGAATAGACTGTGTTTCTACAGATTACTTAGGCACTTCTTGCAGATACTCATTTGAAGGGCTACATTTCTATCATTGTGTTTCCTAGCATTGTATCATAGCATCATTTCATTTTGTTACTGAGTGAAGGAGACATAATCAAGGCTGATTATGTGTTTCAAAATCACTCTAGATGTTATAATTAAACCAACTAGGAATCCATGTACTTTGGTCATATGCTAAAGTACTAATACTGTACAGTCTTGCCACAGGGAGCCTATCTGAAAACTGTATACAAAAATGTAAACTGTGCAATGCAACTTAAGAACAAAACTCTCTGATTTCTATTAATAGGCTGAATCATTTGTAATGCCTCCATATTAGACATACTCAAGCATGATAGTAGATCTATAGAACAAAACAGCTGGTGCGGATGTCTACATTTGGAAAGGGGAGATATTTCATATTAATTCTTGGCAGTTGCAGTGAACTGTATGCCCATTAGCAGCCAGAGTGCATTGGATTTGCTCCTGGAGCTTTGCTTCTGGTTTATTTTTCATTTGAAAAGAATCCAGCTCATAAGCTTCAAGACTATTCAGTAATGTGACTGAAATCTCAGCAAGGGGAACAAAGGAGGCATTGACTTGAAAAATCACACTCCTGATGTAAGTAAAAACACTAATGTAGATTCACCTTTTCACTACATTTGTGATGCTGTGAAGACAGATGCTTTACAATGAGGAATAAACACAAAACATGAAACGGTATGCCATGTTCAGTACATGTTGATATGACTGGAATATTCTCTTCTTCCTTCCTAGAAGTTGTTTTTTTTTTTAAAAAAAAGCTGCTTACACATGATATCAAGTGCTTGTTTTTATCTTCATTGTGTTCTTGGGAGAATTAAAGCCCTTCACTGCAGGTACATACACAGAATGCACAACCTGGTGACTTATTTACCAAAGAATTTATTGAGGTACCTCAGTTTCATATGCGATATAAAAAATTCCTAAGAATATATACTACAGTGCATATGCAGCAGTGCTGCAGAAAAGGAAATGAAGCTATCACATTATTGACTATGAATCACATTATGCAAGGTTGTCATCTGAGACTTATTGTCCCTCTTCCCTTGCAGGGGTTGAGTGTGCAAAACATTTTATGATAGAGTAGTAAAAACCCAATTTACTGAAGCCTGTAGTGATCTCAGCACAAAGAGTTGTGACAGCAAGGGTGCAGAGCTCAGCAAGGGTGGGTGAGGGTGATTGCAACACAGGCTGAGGCCAAGTCTACACTAACAGGAACACAGGCTGGAAGTATCATGATTTTTGGCAATCACAGATAGTGCAGTAGGTGCAAATGGTGGACCTGCATGGACATAACCCAGCCACCAACTGACATTAGTTGTAGAAAATCTCTGTCTTAAAAAAACAACATTATGATTGGAAATGTCTCATTCTCAGCTCAACACTGTGGCAGCTCAAACAGCTGACTGAAAACGGGTATTGAAAGGTACTTCTGCCTCAGATGTAGCACAGCCAGCATAAGCCAAACCAGAGATGCTTCAGTTCAAAATCTGCAAAAAAAATAGGCAGGACAAGCATGATGCAGAAATACATCTGCTTGGGTGTCACTGAAATGTTATTTGGAAAAAGTAAGGAAATAAACAACTTTTCACTTGGTGGTTCTGAGCCACTCTGCAGCTCTGTCCTCTCCAATACTCACCCATTCAGAAAAAGCAAAGATATTGCTAAATCTCACTAGAATACAGTCTTTTTCCACAAGAGGGAGTAAGGTTTTCTGAGGGAATGCTATTTTAATCACATGACTCAATTTCTAAGGGTTATCCAGCCTTTATTAAACAGCAGAGTAAATGTTTATTGAAGGCTTGGAATAATTCTTCAGTACATGTTGCTGGTCCTATCCAATGTACTGTTACACAATGAGCTCCTTTGCTTCATAAACTATATTTTTGTTATCTGCCTGGAACTCTGTGCACAGATTTGCTTTTACAAATAGGAAATGGCTCTATTTTCCTAATGCCAAGTTTCTCCTTACCTGAGTCAACTTTTAGTTAACCCAGAGGGAAAAATACTCAAACAGTGTAAATGTGTATAGTGTAGCATGCATTCTGGCTCTGTTGTTTCCTCACTCTTCTTGAAACAGTTGTTACTCTGGTAACAATAATAAAAAGATTCCATTACTTTTCTATCCTAATAGTTCCTTCAGGTTTGATAGATTACAATTAATGAATCATACATGATTTTGATAACATTATTATATTAATTGAAGGAATTCACATGAGATGACAGCTAGCATGGCTCGATAGCCAAAAGCTTTTTAGCACAACTACTAAGTCTATTCACTGTAGCTGCTGTTCTTGAATGACCCAATGCAAAGGGCTAGAGTGAATGATAAATCACTGGTGATGTGTTTCACTCTACAATTATGTAATATATCAGTAACTGCAATTAAGCAAGCATGGTTTCAGAAGAAAAACATTTCATTTAATTTGAGGCTTAACCCCCAAAAAGCCTATCTGCCAGATTAAAAATTAATATATGGTAGTAAATTTCTTTCAGGCATACCTCATTTTAATTACCTTATGTGAAGTAACCTTTTGTTCTTCTTGGCTAAAGTAGTACTCTCCAGTTTGTAGTCTGTAGTTAGAATATTAGGTCCAACTTCATGTACCACATTTCATAAAAATGTGGACCAGTTAGAGCTAGTCAGAGGACTATAACAAGAAGCCTCAGATGTTTATAAAATATGACCTTGGAGAACACAGTGAATGAACTGGAATGCTTAACCTAAGGAGGAGAAGACCAAGCATGACAAGATAACAGTCTCCAGATACATAGAAAACTGCTGTACAGATGCAGAGAACAGAGATATGTTGTCTGTGTTTGTGATGGATAGAAAAAGAAATAAGGAATGTAAATGGCATTAAAACCGATTCAAGTTATATATCAGGAAGAATTTTTGAGCAGTAATGATAGTGAGAGAAATGTTATGATAGATTGCCTGGGGAGGAATGCCCATCACTGAAAGCCTTTAAGAAATAGTTAGAAAAATATCTGTCAGAAGTGACATTAGATAGAATTGATCCAGCTTTGACACAGAAAGAGATCTATGTTATGCTTTAAAAATTTCATATATTATCAGTCATTACAGCTGTATGTAGTCTGCAATGTGTTTGCATCACTTTTGTATATATATTTTAATATGTTGAAAGTATGCTGAGTTCAAAATCTCATCCTTAAATGATTATGCAGCAGAATTAAGGCCAGCTGTTTAACCCTTATTTATTTCTTGAGTATGTTTGCACTATGATACAGTCTTTAATTACTCTGTCACACATTGCTTTATTTCCACAGCCCTCTCTCTCATTAGTCTGTTGGATAAACTCTGCTTAGGGAAAGCACATTATTTTACACAGTATTGTGCAGTGTTCAGTGGGCATTTTTGTATTTCATTACTACACTACACACTCGCCAGACTTGCTCTGAAGACAAAATTGTTGTGTTTTTAGGAAGATTTATGTGGCTGTCTTCAGTGCAGCATTTGAATGATACTTTAACATTGACTTACCCTCCAAGCATTGCTTTGACATCTGTACAGTCAGTTGGAAGCTCAGCCTGACACTGATTTTTCAGTGTAATCACTATTACATAGCATCACAGATGTTCAGAATATGATTATAATACAAATTGTTTAAGGTTCAGCAACTTTAATAGACCAGTGCCTAACTTCTCAATGGTGAGATCAGTCTCATTGTTCCTGATAACAACTTGTGTAGAAGTATTCTTCCTAAAGGTGAGCTACTGAATTTACAATTTTTAATAGTAACCCCTGCTCCCCGAATACAATATCATTTTCACAATATGCAGAGTTTCTCTACTGTATTGGCAATATTTGTAAAAGCCACTGATTTGTAGTAATACAAGATTGTCATTCTCTATGTGTATCATCATTAGTGTGAAATGAGATACCTGCTCAGTTATTTAGGTTTCACCTACACTTATTAGAACAGACTGCAGGGATACTAGTCTACAATCCTGACTTGGCAAGAAAAATTAGAATAGATATAAATAAGGATGAGTTGGCTTAGTGTCAGGAAAGAACTAGAGTAGTGACAGGATGTAGATTTGGGATTGAAGAGAAGATGGCAGAGTGTTCCTGAGAAGAGTTAACCCTAAGTCAGAAATCTCTGGCTCTGTAGAAATTGCAGCTGCTAGTTCTGTTAACCTTCTTGACTTTATTGCTTTGAAAGGCTGATCAGCCCTGAAGTAGTCATTTCTCCCCTGTCCCTTACATTTTTATGTTTTTTGTAACTCTGTTCTACCAACTGATGTCATTGACTCTCCTTTCTGTAATTTTCTTTTCTGGTTTCCCCAATACATAATCCCACAATTTCAGAGGAACTTCAGTCCCTTTTCCAAGACTGTTCTATGCTTTGGAGTCCTCATGTGTCTGTCCTCCATCAATGGTTCTTCATCAGACACTGATTTTTCACCTATCTGGCCTCTTGGTCATCTGTTGTGTTTCCTTGATGAAGCCACCTAATATAAACCTTTTAAACATAAATATTTGAAGTTTTGTTGTTATAAGGAATGAAAGCATGAATACTTTATCTGCAGGCAGCACTGTACAAATTTGACAAAGTTGAGTACATGCATCATTTTTACACAAGTGAACCACTAGTGACTTCAAAGATTCATTCATTTAACCTTAAATATATACCTCATTGCTTGTTTTCAATTGGCTTCTGCAGGCCCAGCTCTTGTGTATGTGAAGTCAAGATCCTGAAAACTGTTATCCATGTAGTCTACATGTTAAAAATTCAGTTGAGTTGTTCAAAGGTCTGTCGCATTTGCCTGAAGTAGTAACAGGTAGTAGAAGTAACAAGTAGTTACTTTTGCAGAGCGTATCCTTGGAATCATCAGTTTTCTTGTATGATTTGTCTTGCCTAGATTTGAAATGCTTTTATTTATGTAAGAGCAATTCGTTTGCATTACCTTTTTTTCAATAAATACATCACACAATTTTATACGTTTTTGATCTGCATGTGCAAGCTTGATTTGAATATCTAATGGTTCTTTACAAAACAAATGTTCAAACTCTTAGTGCTGTATGTGCTGACTGCAAAATTATAAAAATACATATGTAGTCAAACACTGTGGTTTTTCAATATAAAATTTCAACCAATTTCTTTATATGTAATTTCCAGAAAATGTAGCACATAAAAATGAATAATAGGCCAATTGCAGGATGTTTTACAGTTGTAAAAACATGGCATACAGGTAAATCAGATGTGTCATTATATCAGTATTTATGACTGTGAATGTCATACTCTTGACTTTATGTTATCTAGAGATACATTTTTGTTTGCTCTGAGTCATATTTGTTGTATCTTTTCATGTCTAAACTGCAAAAGGTCCCGTATTTTTTTCTGAATGTGGAAAAATAATTAGTATTAAAACATTCTTCCCAAAAAGACCTTGGTTCAGAATTTCTTGGAGTTTGGCTTACCTCGCAGTCTCTAAAGGAAATATTAATGCAGGAGCCGGAACAACTTTCCAGCATTCCCAGAATTGTCCCCTACCACTAGTCACAAAATGTTCAAAAGGTTAAAGAATCTGTACTTTGAGGCACAGGTGGATGATTGGCTCTGTTCTGCCTCTTGGTATGTTATATATTTATTCTTTTTCATATGCTATTTACTGTCAACATTTCAAAGTAGCACAGTGCAAATTAGTTACAATATGATGAAATTCAGGAGAACATTGATATCACAGAATCACTGAATCATCAGGAAAAGAGCTCTCCTCCAACAAAGCAGGTTTGCATCCAGGACTGCATCCAGGTGGGTCTTGAATATCTCCAAGAAGACGACTCTACAATTATCCTGGGCATCCTATCCCAGTGACTTGTATTAGGAGAGTAATGAACTGACTTCTCTGTTTATTCAGAATCCCATTTTATAGGCTTGTTTTGTCTTCAGTCTGAACAACTGCAAAGAGGAGAATTGGTCTGATGGAAATATGCTTGAGCTCTCAGTGATAGCAGGTAACTAATAATTTGTCATAACAAGTGGATAGAATCTGAAATATGTTAGCTGGCTCCAGAAATGTACTGGTACCATTTGTGGCTAAAATTATTTCTTTAGTTGACAAAAGAGATCGCAAAGGAAAATTCTTAGTAAGAAATCCATAAAACCATTACCTTAAAAATAGATAATTGTGTGCTGCAGAACCACTCATTCAAGTGAATATACACTATTCAAGTGTATATATTTATTAGAAATCCGATAGGTTAGGAAAAAGAATAGAAAAAATAAAAAACAGAAAATTACCCATACCAGGATTTGTATAGTAAACCTTTAACTGGATAGGGAAATGAAGGTACCAATCTACAAGCTCCTAAGGGAAGGATGTTAGTTATTAGGAACCAGTGAATAAAACAGCATAAATATAAGATGCAAAATGTGGGTCATGAGAATTGTTAGAAAAAGTCCAAAAAGAAAAAGAAGGTTCTGGTCATTTCTTGTGCTGATTACTCTGCTCATGTTTTGCTATCCCATAAAATGGTTTTAAAATCCTTCTGTTTTTAGAATGCAAGGGAATTGTGACAGAGATAGAAAACCAGAAACACATGATAGGCATTAGTCATCATACATCAGTCTATATTCATCAAAATGTAACAAATCACAACTCTCAAATCATGGTGTCTTTACCTCTTCCTCCCGTTGTTTTCCTGCTTTTAAATATAGTCAGTGATAAAAAAGATGTCCAGTTCTAATGAAATACTTCATAAAAATATGTAAACTTTTGATTGGAAGTATTCTTTGGTTGCAAGAACTGGAGTTCAAGTAAAACTCTTAAAAATGTTTTCATGTTTTTATGCTTAAAACTGTGTTACACTGTCCTAAGTCTGCTCTCACTGAAGTAAATAACAGAACTCCATAGATCCTCTGAAAATGTTGTTAAACTGTAATGAGGGCTGTGAAAAATCCCTATATTTTTAAAATAAAAATAGAACGTATGCTCTGTATAAGTCAATTGTGCAGGTCTCCATGTATCATTAATGACTAATGAGCAGTGATTTTACATTTTGAACAAAGATCTATGAATAATCTGGTGGCAGAATTAAAAATGGATGTAGCTATGCCAACAGTTAAGAAATATCATCTTTGATACCACAGCAGTAGAGGAGACTTTAATTCTAACAGTACCAGTCTTCCTCATTTACAATTTTATTTAAGGCCACAAGTCTTTAGGGACCCTTAAGGCATGGTGGGTAAATAGTTACCATGTCGCAGATTCCAGGATAGCAATTTTCTAACTTGCTGTTTATTTTCACAGAGTTCAAGTTCTGGTTTTGGTAGGGTTTTTTTGTAGTGATTTACTAGCACATAATACTCTTCCCTTTCTAAGGTTTAATGTCCAGTTATTGTACAGTCTCTCCCAAAAGGATCTGAATGTAATTGTGTTTTGGGCACTATTATTTAGTTGCTCGATTATAGTACTTGAAATAAGTCTCTGTGTGTTACTTAGGGCCCTAACCTCTCCCCTTGCGTGCTCTAGAACTAGCTGTTCCAAGAAACAATTGCTTAAAATGTCAAGAAATTGCTTCCTAAACCTCATCCCAATATGACCTACAAGCAGTTTATGTGCTGACAATTGAAATCCCCCATTACTACTCGTTTATTAGATTTAGTTGCCTCTGTGGTCTTAGTGTGGCACACACAGTATTGTTTTCCTGGTCTGGAAGTAAAAGTAGTTACAAGTATGTGTGTTCTCTCTACACTGAAAGCAGCACAAAATTATTCAACATTAAATCCTGTACATGTCTTTTTTCAAGGAACATGAGCTGGTCTAGCTTTTATACAGACATTCTGAACAAATTCTGAACAAATATGTTATTTTCATTTTATGAATATACAACCCAAATATGAAATATACTTGCATGACAATGACTAATTTGGGGTGATTTTAATTCATTAATTATACTTTAAACCTTTAATTTTATCATGGCTAATCTACTCTGTTGAGCTTTGCCAAAGAAAGGACAGAGAGCAAATCTGATATTACAGATTTCTAAATGCCAATATGAGTCCTTTCCAAGGCAAACACATTTTTATTCTTTCAATTTTGTGCTTCTGCAGCTTGGATAAAGAAGGACAGAGATATTACCTCCCTATTAGATTTATTAACATTGACATTTCACCATTTCAGGATTATTGCTCTCCACACGCCACAATAGAAATTATAGTTTAGGTCACAACTTAATTCACAGGTTCACAGGTTTGTGGGTTGGAAGGGACCTCAGGGATCATCTAAGAGGTTGCTCTTAAAGCAGCATACAGTTTGAATGAGCTGGCCCAGAACCCTATCAAGCTGCATCTTAAAATTGTCTAAAGTTAAGCAATCTATCACTTCCCTTGGAAGACCATGCCACAGTCTAACAGCTCTCATTGTGGAAAATGTTCCCTCAAATCCAGTCAGAATCTTTCCTGGAGCAACTTGTAACCACTCATTCTATTGTCTTTTCTACATGACTCCTTGTGAAAAAGGGATTTTCCATCTTGCTGGTAGCCACTCTTGATGTAATTGTTGACCAGCTCATTCAAATGTCTTACTAGGTCAAGTAGTAACAATACAAGTCAGTTGTATATTTGGGAAGACTACCAAGTTGTTAAATTACCTCACTGAAAAACTTCTGTTGGCTTCCTAAGAGGCAGATTTCCACTTTCATCTTCTGAATGTTAGCCTTCTATTGTGATGCTTGGAGTATCTCAATTGGGTGTTTAGGACCAGAGTTGCTCATCCAACTGATTTTAAATCAACATCTCAGCTATTTACTTTACTGATTGCTTTTTATTACTTTTCTCTTTGTCGTACGGCACCTTCTCATTCAGTACACTGCCTTTGCATTTCCTCAGCACATCTCTCTTTTGGCACTTTCAGCAGTTTGAGCCTATTTTTGTAGTTGTATCCTGTACTTAAACCAGCTTTTCAGCAAAAAACAGTGTTGATTTCCCTGAAAGAAAAGAGGAGGCTGCTACTTTTGCATTATCAAAACATTTGTTAAACAGAAGTCCTAAAGGATCTGTGAAAACATATAGATTATTTCAAAACTCTCAAACTTTTATGCATGTAATAACATAATGCCAGAATAAAATAGCTCACCTGAGGAAACGTTCCCGATCCATACTGATACTAACTAATTCACATAGAGTAGTTCTCAGCAAAATAGCAGAACATGTCTTTGAAAACAAGGGGTAAAACAAAGGTGAATAAAATTCTTGGGGTTTCGTCTGAAGCAAAAGCTACAATAATAAAGGAATACTAGCTATTACTTTTTTAAGAATAACAAAAAAAAAAAATTGTTTTCCTTAGTCTCATGAAACAATTTTAAAAGTTTGTTTTCTTTTTTCTTAATCGAGGCTCAGGAACTACATATTTTTTCAAGTAACAACCAAGTGCTGCATTAAGCACAGAAATTAGCCTTCAATCTTTTCAGTACCTTATAATTAATCAAAAGAAAGTACCTAGCTTTCTGAAATTTGAAAAAGTACTCTCTTACACTCATTTTCCCTTTTCCAAGTTTAGATACTTAATTTTTTAGATATTTATTACATCCTATTTTAGATGATTACATTTCCTCTGGCTAGTTCTTGTGCTAAAGAGTGATTTAGTTTGTATTTTACTCAGTAGGCCATGCAGCCTAATTGTCACATGACACGCAATTGAGTTTCTATTCACAGAACAATATTCACAAATACTTTGTTTCGAGTTCAAAATTATTTATGAATTTATTTTAAAAAATATTACTGAATTGAGTAACTTTATCTCTGAGCATATATAGCACATTTTACATGTCACAAGGAAGGTCTTTTAGAAAAAGTTAAAATACTTTAAATCGGCGTGAAATTGTAACCTAAAGCATGGACTAAAACTAGTCCTGCCTAGCAGCAATGATGGGTTTGAGAATGAGACACCAGAGCAAGCTTTTGCAAATGCTTCTTTACATTTCAGTAGGAAAAAACCCTGACAATGCAGCCATACTCTGTGCTGGGGCAATCAAATTGATAGGCACAAGCAATATGCTTGCTCTGTTATAAGAATGAGAGATAAGAACCAGCTCTGTGTGTGCCTGTGCCTGAGGTTACTAAAATGCAGTGTTTTTTAACTAAGAGGCAAAAGATTGAAGCTATAGTCTCAGGCATGATGTTGTCCATAGGTGATGAACCAAAAGAAGAACACTGCCACATATTTGATGCATGGATGATTCAATTTAAACATGGGGGTAGTCTTTATTAGTGCTGAAATTAACAAGTCTCAGTAGTCTAATATTAGTTAGCCTCAGACTAAAGGAAATCAGCAGCTCTCAAGGGTAGTAGACATGGGGAAAACCTCAGATTTACAAGCTAGTTTTCTAAAGGGCTGCACTATATGCGCCATGGAAAGAATGGTCATACCAGATTTATTAAAGAGTCTCCCAAGGATATTAAAAGAACATAATGTAATGTAGCCATTTTAAAGTCTATTGAGGCTAAGTCTGCTACTTTGAGGGACTATTTTAGTTCCAGAGAGCTTTTGTCTTAGCTTCAGTAAACTATAAATGCTGTGCTATTTCTTTTGTTCTTTCTCTTTTTGGTGTGTTCAGTTATATTCAATAATCTCCTGTGATTTAGAACAATAAACACTTGGTACTTGAAAATGAAGACTATGAAGACTCTTGAGTCTTGTTGACCTACAAGGAAGAGCAACCATCAGTCTCTGAAGCTTTTCTTAGAAATTCTGGATTAAATGCAAAGCAAACTGTAAGAACCAGAGATGCAACTGCTTTACTGAGTTTACAATTATAACCATCTAAAATAGCTTAGGGAGGACTAATCATATATGATGTTGATGCAAGGGCCAGCTATGTAGAAAAATACTCTGGATCTAATTTATGGTACTGCTGTCTGTGCACAGTTTCAGTTCATGCTGGTATGTCCTAGAAACATATCCCAATGTCTCATTTAACTATTGACTCATGTACTTACTCTTCTCATAGCACTGCCATGACACTGTAGTAACATTTCAGGAGGACTTTGAGAAGACTTTATGAATATGACAGTTCAACCAATAAACAAAACAATCCCAGTACAAATAAAAAAAAACCCAAACTTTGCGATTTGCAGAAGCATTTTACATCACTAATGAGTATACCACCACAATGCTGGAAGATGGAAGAAAGCAAGGAGAAAAGTCAACATACAACAAGTTCTTATGACTCACAGTAAATCTGCCACTATAGAAAGTCAGATTTTTCAGTTGTATTCCCCCAAACACATAGCAATTTATCCTGGCTGAGTAACTGACTTCAGGTTACAGTTACATAACTAAAATATCTCTTTCTTTCTCTATCACATACATACTCCCCACTGAACTTTTCCTTCAGTAAAAGGTGAAAATTCATTATTACAGTCAGGCATACACCATACAAAGCAATCAAAACCAATGATCACTATCTACCACACTCTAATGAATTAAAAAAGAGAAGACACAAAATTCCATGTATCTGCATGGAGGTGCACGTTTTTAATTTTTGCCTGGTGGAAGTATAATTAAACCCTAAAAATTATTGTGTAAAATGGGGACTCAGAAGCAAAAAGGGAAGATCTTCCAATGTAAATGACTCCTTCAAATCATATGTATTAAATAAGTCAAGATTATAAATCCAAAGAAAGGAATATATTACAGAACATTTATGTATGGTCATTCTCCACTGAAACAAAATTAAATGAGTTTTCAACAGAAGTTATTTTGATTACAGAAGTGAACACACAGAAGTCCAGAAGTTAATTCTAAAGTTTTCCTTTAGCTAGTGCCTCTCTTTGAATGCATTTTACAACACAGCCCTTAAACTGGTGAGCCTTGATGTAGGTGTTCATATTCAGTTATTGTTGTGGATGCTACTGGATGTTGTCCTGAAGGGTCTGGGTGACAAGAAGACAAGGTGACAATTTTAAAATAGTCATTCTTGCTGAGATCTCACTGAAGAAATACAGTTCTCTTTCCAAGGAATTGCTCCATGCTGAAATTCTAAGTGAGAAACTACAATTCTTTCTAAAGAGGTTTGAAGAAAAATATCTCCTAGACAGGGGAAGGTTTTAAATTTTTGCCAATATTTTGTTCCAAGGAAAAGAAACAGATGTTCCTGATTTATTTCATTTTTTTCAGAAATTTCCCATTTTAGGCAGTATAAATTGCAGAAGAAAACCTATGAAAAGGTCTATACAAGTTTGTTGTAATAATAATTGCACTGATAATAAGCAAGTTTATTTGTCTATTTGATAAATCCTGACAAGATGCCCACAGAGAACTTGACTTGGCTGTGTTTACTCCTTTTGTGTTTACTTTTTGCAAATGTTATTTTGGATTAGTATTCTCACAGGAACGTTTCTGAAATGTTCATTTTAAAGAGGATATTAAAGGTCATTCTCAAATTGTAAGTTTTAAACACATAAATATTAGAGCCATTCCAGATGACTGATTTACCTTTGAATTACATTTATCTTCTTAAGAAATGGGAGCGTTTTATCTAATCATAATTAACAGAATTTTGTTAGTAATGAGCTGCTTGCATGTAGTTTACGAAGCAAGATATTTCCCTAATATTCATGTAGCAATTTTTGTCAACTAATTTTTCACCACTTGTGTATTATGGCTCCTGATGGCCTTTCTCTCGAGGGTATATGTTTCTTAACTAGAGAATTAATGTCACATATTGGTCTTTTGCATTTTTTTCTTCCATTTGCACTTTTGCTGCCCATAGAAAGAAAGCTTTAATAAGTAGGATCAATGGCCATAATACATCATTCTTAATCTTCTTGTGCAAAATATGGTTCATTCATGTAGAATACAATAGTAACTTCCACCTTTTCCCTTTCTGGGGCTTTCTGTTTTGACAGCAAAAATTGTCAAGACTTCTTTCTCTTTCATCCATCATGAAAATTTGTGTGGTCTTATTCCCTCTGTGTTTATTTATACGCCATCCTTGCACTATGACTATTGCATTCAGTAAGTGACTCAGGCTCATCAGCAACTTCTGTCTCATATCCAGTTCTAATTGTCTTTGGTGAGTAAGAACTTCATGAAGTTTCAACATTATAGCCCTTAACAGGGAGACATAACAGGGAGTGAGCTCATGGGCTGCCCTGTAAAAGACAGAGCGTGTTTCATTTTCCACACAAAAATTTAGAGAAAAAAAATAAACAAGCAAACAAAAACCTGCAGAACTAAGCAACCAAAATATTTCAAGTAATTACAGATAGGAATAAGGCTATGTACATTGCTTTCCATTTTTAGATTGTTGTAATGATGTTTATTTAAATGCCTTTTTAAAAAACAAACTCTAGCAAACTTTAAAAGCATAAATAACCTGCCCACAATTATGAACAAGCATAAAAAAAACAGGTGCCTCATGAACAGAACTAAATACCTCTAAGAGCATACCTATCCATTTACTTTCATGAATGCATCCTCTAGAAGATATCTCAAGCAGCAGCAGGAGTTTATCTCTGTGAAATATGACACATGTTCTGTATTTGCAATTTTTTTATGTGTAGAACAGGAATATTATGGTAAGTCTTCATTTTTCCTGATCTGATCTTCGAGAAGAAAAACTTACTTTCTGTCATAGTCCTGAGATACCAATTTAATTTCAAAGCTCAATGTAAGCAACTACAGAACTTATTTAAGTGTTCTCTCTTCCAGTAGCTTCCACTAAGTCACTGGAAACATAGACAACCAATTTTGACCAGAAAAGTTCTGAAAAACAAAAGAGCAATATACAGGCTGACATTTTTAAAGTATCCTTCCTAGGAATTTACCACAGCACTATAAAAATTAGTGCCATAAATTGACTCTGGCTTGACTTTTGCGGCATTTACTGCCCCTTTTAAGTTAGAATACTTCTAATGACCTTGTGTAGTAACTTGTATTACCACTAAGCATAGCTAGGTGATTAACAATGTTCTTGTATTGAAAGGCTGTCACATCATTGTATCTGTTTATATTTAGTCCTCTGAATTTGCAAGTAAATGGTCATAGAAATATGACAAGAAAGACTTAGTGCAGCAAGAAAAAGTATTTCCAGAGATTTCAGCTAATCAGTAGTTGTTGCACACTAGATTCATAGCGCTTATAGCATACTGGATTCAGAATGTTTTTCTGTCACTTTCATTGTCAATGCATAGAGTGATTTCCATAGGAGGAGCTTCCACCAAGATGTAAACAACATGTGGGAGAGGTCCAACTGAGTTATCTTTCTAAACAGTTCCACTAGTTAAGGTAGTAAGTTAGTAGAAAACCTGGTCTGACATTTTAAAGGTATGATATTTCAGGTTTGTCACAGGATAATCTGTTTGTGTTGTCAGGAGCAGTGTTGCTATTCTTCTGTGGTCAGATTATTGGTATAGCAAGGCTTGTTTATCCCCAGGCAGATAGAAAATGGGAAGAATCATAGAATCATTAGGGGTGGTAAAGGACCTCAAAAGATCATCTAGTCCAGTCTCCCTGCCACAGCAGGATCACCTAGACCAAGTCACACAGGAACACATTCAGGCAGGTATTGAACATCTCCAGGGAAGGAGACTCCACACACCCCCTGGGCAGCCTGTTCCAATGCTCCATTACCCCCACTGTGATAACTTCCTTCTGATATTTATATGGAACCTGCTATGTTCCAGCTTGCATCCGTTGCCCCAAGAATGGTGAGATCTGGAATGTAAATGGGAATTCTGGGGATTTGTAATACACTATTGTAAATGGTTTTGCTATTTATGTATATTCAAATAATAAAATATATCCATAAGACCTCTTATCAGTGGCATTAAACATGTTTTAAAAGAACTAAGCCAACCTGTATTTTAAAATCCTCTCTACCTTTACATCCTATTATCACTATAGAATTTGCATTTGTTCATATACTCTCCATAAGCTCTGTGTGCAGAGGGACCAAAAGTGGTTTGTTTTGAACCAAGGAAACATATCTGTTTTAGGAGCTTGAGACCTTACTCCAGACAGGGCAACACTTGCCAGCTGTCTCTGTTTTATTATGAGCAATTCAACCCATCTTTCCTGGCTATCACCAAGAGAGACAAGAACAGGAAAAGAAAGCAAATATATCAGTTAAAGGGTCCCAAGACACTAATGATTTTTCAGGATGCTAACACCTTAAATTCTATCCTAAGACCAGTGAGCAAATCAAGCAGATCCATTTACGATAATTTATTAGGTATGTGAAAGGAACATGCAGACAAAGGAGAGATGCTTCTGGTACATACTTATCAATACATTAATCGCCTTTCTTAACGCATTATCTTGAAACAAGCGACTTAATCAAGTGTGATTGCAAAAATGAAGTGTTTTCTCAGAAAGCTTATATTTACATATATGTCTTGTACGTGTGAGACACTCTGTCCAGATGATGGATCTTTATTGCCAGCTCACATCTAGATTAAAGAATTTTAAAAGTGGGTTCTGCCACAGTCTAAAGTGTCTCTGTAAATAAATTCCATACGAGTTCCATGCTATTTTCCAAATTTAACATTAAGCATCATGTAAGAAAGAATCAAAATAACCAAAACCCACAACAAAAAGGACCTTGGGGACAATTACAATATATCTGGGGATGCTCTCTAAAACAGTTTTATTAAAAAAGCTTATCTTCTGAAATGTTGCTGTGGTAACAAAAAAAATGAGTAATATTGTACATTTTCTTTCCTGAACAAGGTACTTTATACAAAATGTTTATTTATGATCTTAACCATTCCTTTCTTGTGAGCTGTTATTTACAGTGAAGTCTTTTTCACCTCAGGTGTGTCCTGACGGTTTATTCCACAGACATCTCTCTTAAGCAGATCAGACACAAGAAAGAAACCTCTCTATCCCTCATGTGCAAAATTTTGTTCTGGAAAGAAACTCTAGGAAGTTTCTAAAAGGTCAATTAATCAATCAGGGAAAAGTAGAAATGTTATTTGACTCGGAAGCCTCACTGCACCACTCACATAATGAACGATGAATACCAAGTCTTTGAGCGAATTCTTGCAATCAGCCGTCCATGGCTAATCGATACGCTGACATTTTCACACAGTTGCACAAAGTGATCAGATTTCATAAATATCACGCACTGTTGTGGAACAAAAAAAGAGTCATGCACGGGGGTGTGGGAGTGTGCGGATGGAATAACGAACAAACGACAGGCCCCGGCTTCTGCCCTTGGCCCTGACCCGTCCCAGCCCCTGGCGCGCCCGGCGTGGCCGAACGCGGCGCTACGGTGCCACCTACAGGCGTGTCAAGGTGTCTCTGCCTCGGGACCAGTGAAGAGTAGAGTTTGGGATCGAGAGTGGGTTGGTCTCAGTCAGTGGTCATATTTCATCAACAGTGAACTGGACACATGAGTTAGGATCTGGCTGGTATCTCAGAAAATGGGTTAGTTGTGCTTATTCATCTGGTTGTAGAAGCCATTTCTGAATCACTGTTGGGCAAACCTGCAAGGGACAGTCTATTTAACAGAATGGTGAATATTCAAGAGAGCAGATAATCAGGACTACCTGATGACCCAGGCTATGTGACAATACTGTAGTCTAAGGTCATGCAAAAGTTATTCCTCAAGAACAAAAACTGAAAGCATAGCATGTGCTGGAAAGCAAAGACCTTATAAAGAATTGACATGAAATTCAAAAGCAGTGAACACAGCTAGTGATTAAACAGAAGCATGCAAACAGGAATGTGGGTTTTATCCATTGTCCAGTCTGACACAGGAAGACATGCAAGTGAACAACAGGATGTTTAAAAAATTGAGGATGTGAAGAAAAAAACCCAAAGAAATTACTTGAGTCTTTGACTAAGCACTTGGAACCTGGTCTGCTTAGTTTATCAAGAAGTTCAAAGCTGATTTGATTGCAGGATGCATGTACTTTGGAGAGCTAAACAAGCTCCTTTGAGCCAGAAGAGTGAAGACAGAACTACTGGAGGAAATGCTATGACAGGATAATTAAGATTAGAAATTGCAGACGCTTTCATTTTTCCACTGTGTTGGCAAATATCCACTGGAAATGGGTACCAAAGAAATGTGTTTATTCTTCAGTTCCTCATGTATTCAAATAAGGATGTTTTTCTGTAGAGAAGATTTAGTGACATACAACCAGTTTTCAAGAAAGTAGAAAGTGATGTAGAAAATATTAACTTTATAATCTTGATAGTTACTTTAAATTTGGAATGCATTGGCCTAAATACTGAGTTTCAATCGCAAAGCCCCTTGACACATTCTCAGCTTCATTACCAGATGAAAATCTTCACAGCAGTCAGTAAGTCAGACTTACCTCTGTCCCTATTAGATGAAAGGTAGATGAGTATATTATGAAAGAAACTCTGCTCTGATGTCCTATTACTGCAAATACATCTTTGGTTCATCATCATGGGCAGGCCTGTTCCTAGAGGTGGCTTAGATTGTGTACATTAAAGGTAGCTAGTTTGGTATAAATTGATAAAAATTTATCTTGTTCAGAATGTATTACTTCAAAAAGAAATATTTTTTTATAAACATTATTGCTGTTATTGTAGAGAAGAAACAAAATAATTTGTATATTATTTGAAGAGGAGAGGGCAGCTGTGGACAAACAGAAATCTGAACTTCTTATTTCAAAACTGTTATATTTTTAGATTTTTTTCCACAAGCTTTTTATTAGCATGTCTCACAGTTTCTAGTCAATCAAGTAGAATTAGATATTTTAAAAACTATTTCCTTTTTCTGTCAGTGCAGTTTTTTAACAAGTATGTTGTCTGTGGAAGAAAAATCCTATATGAGAAGAACAAAAATATGTTTTCGAAGCAAAGCAGTATGCAGTCATAAACTTCCATAACTCCCATAGAAACCTTTATTTTCAGATTGCACCTGCCAGTTTTTTGATGGTAATGTTTGTCACCCCGCTGCAGTATGTCTGGTGTTCAACTTGCCTCCAAACATATAAATATCTTTTTGTGTTGTGGCTTTCCTTCAGTCATTCATATCCTCCAGCTACAGAGTATGTGTTATCAGAAATCCTAAGGCTCGGAGGTATACTGTGTGAAAGATGTAGAAAATAGCCAAATATTAACCTGTTCGTTTAATGAGAAACAGCTTCCAATTTCAAAACTGTATCTGATAACCATGATTAAAAACTAAACAAATAAAATGCACTAACATCATTGTCATGATCTCCTGGAAAGGAGAAGAAAAGAAAGTATTTGGAGGATAACTCATCTCACTTTTATAGAAATGTATTTAGTGTTTTTGTATTGTTACTGTTTCATTTGCAGTATGCAGGTGTATACTTCCAGAGGCAAATTTTCAGCATGAGATTTTTTTTTTAAATGCGTGTGAAGTACAGTTCAGTTCTGAAATAATCTAAAGTTCACCTTAGAATATAATCTAAAATTCTGCTTCAGAGAAACAGAATATGGGTTAAGGATTATTTACTTAGAAATAAAAGGTTGGTCTTAAGTAGCTATTCTGAGGCAAGAGAGGTAGCTGTTAAAAAATAATCAAGAAGGCATGAACAGAAATTATTGTTTAAAAAATAGAAAAAAACCAGAGTGAAGCTAGTGTTTTCAAGTAGAATTGCTTTCTAGAAATCTCTCTTTATCTGCAACACTTTTTAAAAGTATTGATCTGGAGCATTAGATAACTGGTTAGAACTGAGGACTTCTACCAGTAAATAGCTGTACCTCTCTGCATTCCCGAAAGTGACTGCATTAGTTGAGCATAACAGTTATTTCCCTTTTGATATTTTCTACTTGTTTCAGAATTCTTTCTTGTTTTATATACATGCAGAAAATTTCCCCAAAGCAGTAGCGTCTATATACAAAATGAAAGAAGAAAAAAAAATCCCAGAAGTTTCACCTTTGTCTACTGAAAGGTCATACTCATTTTTGCCTTTGTAGCAAAAGAAAATGAAATCAATCTGGTAAATATCTATAGGCAACCATCAAAAAGAAAAGTGGCTCCTCTGTTCTAAGAGAAAAAGGAAGTATGTTCAAGTCTGACAAAGTTGTCACTAGCCAGAACCTGACAGTCCTGTTTAGTTTTAAATCAGTCAGCAGTAACAAGGTGATGTGAGTCCGAGGAAGCAAAATCAAACAACATCTTACATTCTCAGTTAGACTGGTGTTCTAGAAAAAGTCCAGAGAAGCAATTCTTCCTATTTTTAAGACCTTGGTAAGTTTACGTCTTATTGTGAGTAAAAATCTTTTGTCAGTATCCACTGAAGTCAGTGAAAGCTTTCATGCTGTTTATAGTGAAAAAGAGTCTGACTGTGGGAAGAATAAAAATCTCCAGTGGGTCCCCAGTATGGGAGAGAACATGTATGAAAGGAGCCTGGTTTGCTTAATAAATTGTCTTCTCTGAATCAAGTTGCAGAGTCCATGCCTGTCCACTTCAGAAATATATATTAGGGACAAGCCTGTTATCACATTCAAACTGATGAACATTCTGAAATGTTCATTAATTGTTTGTTTAAAGGTTTTTTTCCAGATGTTTTTTTATTGAAACCAAAGTCATTTTAATGTCTGTAATTATGTGTCTCCTTATTTAGAATCTGTGTATTTCTTTTACATGTGAATGTCACATATAAACTTTCTTCTATTTATGCATATACAGTAAATCTCACCAGAACCAGATGATTTCCTTTTATAATCTAAAAATTGGATTTTTTTCGTAACATTTATGGAAAGTAACAGTTAACAATAATATTAAACCACTCTTAAAGACAGCTTTTCAGTAAAAATCTGGATAAATATTACTGGATAAATATTTTTGGAAGAAATCACAAAGCTAACAATAACTTAAAAACAATAAATCCAAAAGAACAAAAAAACTCCTAGAGTTAGTCTGTTTCATTTCTGTACATGAAAAAAACTTATATTGGTATCTTCCCAAGACTACTGCCTCATGTTTTGCAAATATTGCATCACTTATTAATCAATGGATACTTGCTACACTGTGCTCACCTCAAGTTACCTTCATTCACACTGAAGTGATATTCGTTATGGAACAGTCCCACTAAGAAAGGGCACACTTGGATGTACCTTAAGCTGATCCACGTGATGGCTATATGAACAATTTTATCGTAAGCTTGCTGCAATAGCTCTCTTGATCTGAACTGAATTATGCTAGACAGAGCAGCAAAAGTCTCCAAGGAGTTGTCTAGACACCTGAAGTAATAACTGGAAAGCAAGGGCACATGAGCTTTTATTTACTGAAAGATTCTGATTAAAGATTTTTGAGAAAAGCAGTTTTAAAAACATTGAAACATAATATTACAGAAAGCAATACTGCCTGGAAGCTTAACTCTACTTCCACTTACACAAAGTGTATCTCTGAATTAAATGGAATTATGAAAAAAGATTTCAGATCACAAACAGAGTAAAGTCATATGAGAACAAGTGGACTATTTTTTCTTAAATTTCTAGATTAACACTAAGTAAAGAACACATGAAAAATTGGAGAACTTCTTTCAGGCTTTAAGATTGTTCAATCTTTTGTTTATGTAATTCTTGTACAGGTAATTAGTTTGTAGTTAAAGAAAACATTATCTCAGAAGCTCTGAAATGTAGCATGTGTCCTTTCATGAAGAAAAACAATTTGATATAAAAAACAGTTTTTACAACATTCCCTAGAAGCAAAAAAAAACCCCCAAAACTACTTATAAAAAAAGATAAAAATATTTGTGTTAAAATCTCTATTAAAATAACAGCCTAATCGCTGTCATCAAGTGCAATGGAGAACTGTGTGTATCGCATAGTTGTTACATATATACATTAAGTCTGTGAGAGTCTTCATTGAGGGTCTTCAGTAACTACAGAGACCCGGGCTGGTGGTTTCAGGGTCAGGTAATCTTCATACCTTTGTGCCAGGCCTTGGGCTCTCAACTTGCTCAGGCTGCAAGGCCTAATCTCTGACAATAGTCACTTTGCTTTGAAATTCTTCACTCTCGCACAACCATCTCTTGCCCAGCTAGTTTTGTTTTACCTNCTGAGGGAGTAAGCCACAGCCCTTTCTTCCATTGGAGCTCGAATGCAGAGAGATCTAAAAGACAAGCTGGTTTCCATACCTGCAAACCTCCTTCTGNCTAAATGTCCTACATCTCAGATAAAAAGAACCTAAAACTATGTGATACCACCTTTGAAAATTACCATTTTCAACTATTAGTTGTAGTGCTTTTATGCTGAGAAAGCATTTTATTTTGAAGCTGGAAGTNACACGCTCATGTTAGGGCAACCCCTCCACCACATAGCTCTATAGCGATTGCCTTTGAAGATGCCAGACAGAGGTGAGCTCTTAACCCTCTACCTCCCTTGGTGCCTGACCACAGGGGAGAAGAAAGAAAGGCTCTGCATAAGGCCTGTGGAAAGCCCTTGGATGAGACCCTGAAAAGCCTATTTCCATAAGAGGGGTGGCTCCACGTTACCAGTGCCATGTTGGGTTTTCCCACACCAGGCTGGTAAAGATCCTGTATACTCTGTCACTGAGGGAGACTGAGAGAAGCTTCAACTAAGAGAGAGAAAGAGAGATCACAAGTACTGGTCTCCTGAAACTTTCACAAACAGAGAGAGTCTGGAATTCTGTTGTATCCTCCACATTAGATGCTATTATAGCCACAAAGAAGAACCCCGAGCTGATGGGAGCTAGAAGTATGCCGGAGATGTCACAGAGTGATGATGTCTGCATAAGTTTCTGTTATACCTTTTTGATTCTTTTACTTATTTGGGGATTTTTCCTTTTATTCTGTTGTCTTTCTAGCAAAGTTACTTCATTGCCTGTTGAACTCTTGGTGAGAGCTGGTTGTTGTGCTAGAATCACAGACACCAACCCAAACTGATTTAGACCCTCTTGCTAAACCATTACACCACCTTTTACAGTATCATACCCCTGTGAGTTGATGGGTAGATCCAACAATTTTAAACTGAAACCTACTTGCTGAACTCTAATAGAATGCTCAACTATGATTTGTAAATAATAATGAAAATGTTCTTTTTGAAGCAACTCTGAGAAAAAGGGATATATGAGGGACTATGTCAAACAGCAGAATGTTAAAGCAAGAAGATATATCACATGAAATGTACCCTCTGCCAAAACAGTTCAGTATTCATACCCTGCAAAATCTCAGTAGTTGTAAGGAGAAAGACTCATCAACTTTCAGGACATGTGAGTGGGGTTGTTCAGGTGAATAAAATTTAGTTAAAAATCATCCATACGACAAAGATGACCTTTTTACCTGCTGGAAATCACAACAGTTTGGTGGGAAGGAATAAGCTAAGAAATTGTGTGCTTGATGAACTGATCCCAGTTTTATTTATATCAGTAATATAATGCCCAACTTTTTTGACTTGGTGGAATTAGTCCTGCCTGACATAAATGGGGGCCAGCCTAAGTTTTCTGTTACCTACAAACAGTCTGTGAACAGGGTAAACTCAACACATCAGAGGTTTTTAATACAGCCCTCAAATAATAAAGCCATGTTCAATATGTGCGGCAAAACAAGTTTCCTCCAATTGTGCAGCCTGCAAAAAACCTTTTAGGATGTCAACTCACATCCTGGCTGCAGTCTTAAAGATAAATGCAAAATACAGCCTCCACGCAGAAGAACATAGCAAGTTCAAAGAAAAAATGGCGTAAAGGGACACACACTAAGTAATAATGCCTGTTAGAAATAATCTGAGTTCAAGCCATCAGGCCTAATGAGACAAGGAAGAACAGATTAAAAAAATAAATCTCATGGATTTTTTTCTAAATGTTGATCATATCTTGTAAGGAGAGTCCTATTACCTTGTGTCCATTCCTTTTACAAGAGTGAGCACTAGTTGTATGGAGTTTGGTCTCTACTGGGATTTTAACATCCAAGCTAGGTGTCAAACCTTGATTAGAACATGCCTGGAGGAATTAAGCCCTTAAAGAGTTAATCGAGAGGTAAAAAGATGTCCAAACCACTGGAAGAATAGAGGGTCATTAGGGCTAGTCAGCATGGCTTCACCAAGGGGAAGTCATGCTTGACCAACCTGATAGCCTTTTGTGAGGACATAACCAGGTGGATAGATGATGGCAGAGCCATGGATGTGGTCTATCTTGACTTCAGTAAGGCATTTGACAGTCTCACATAGCATGCTCATGGCTAAACTGAGGCAGTGTGGACTGGGTGATTGGGTAGTGAGGTGGATTGTGAACTGGCTGCAGGATAGAAGCCAGAGAGTAGTGGTTAATGGGACAGAATCTAGTTGGAGGCCTGTATCTAGTGGGGTCCCTCAGACATCAGTACTGGGACCAGTCCTCTTCAATCTATTCATTAATGACTTGGATGAGGGATTGGGGTGCACTGTCAGCAAGTTTGCTGATCACACAAAGCTGGGTGGTGTCGCAGACACTCCAGCAGACTGTGCTGCCATTCAGCGAGACCTGGGTAGGCTAGAAGGCTGGGCAGAGAGAAATCAAATGAGATACAACAAGGGTCAGTGTAGAGTCTTGCATCCAGGCAAGAACAACCCCAGGTCCCAGTATAAGTTGGGCACTGACATGTTGGACAGCAGTGTGGGAGACAGGGACCTGTGGGTCCTAGTGGACAGCAGGGTGACTATGAGCCAGCAATGTGCTCTTGTGGCCAAGAGGGCCAACAGCATCCTGGAGGGGATCAGAAGGGGGGTGGTTAGCATATTGAGAGAGGCTCTCTTCCTATTCTCTTCTTATGATTCTATGAATAGTAAAACAAAGTCAGGTTAAGGCAAAAATTTGGTTAATGGAAGAAGATGTTTAGACATAGAAGCAGCTGATCTTGTTGCTTTTTGATGATGGAATAGAGCCGGATATATTCTTTCCTTCAAGATCTGTTTGTAAATAGACTTTCAGAGCCTGTCATATCAGCTACCTAAAATATCAAAGTTATAACCTTTCTTTTTACCTCTGTTTCACCATGTTCTCTTACCTATCACTGCTACTCCACCATGTCCTTGTTCATAGTTTTGGGACCTATAATATATGTAGGGTGTGTTCTGAGTACTTTCAAGACCCTGATTTAGAGGGATGCATTCCTAAATTTAACCTAACAATCTCATCTCACAAGGTTTAAGTGGATTTTCACTTGAACTAGGGACAAAGCAGCTTTGTAATGGGAGACTTTTTGAAACATTGGTCTAAATCTTAGTAATAGTTTCTGATTAGAATTATCCAAAATTTGCTTTGAATTTTCATGTCATGATAGTGTTCAAGACTCAATGGATTTCCATAGCTTAAGGGCATGAGGAGAGTTCAACATCTTATAGCTGCTAATCAGTGCTACTGAAGAATTTATTTCATGTTCTTACAGATCCTTATGGCCTTGAGCCAGGGAAACACTTATGCACAAAGGAAGGCTCTCATGTTTAAACCACAACTATCTCATAAACAATCAATATATTTAACTAAGATTATTTCACTTCTCTGCTTTCTAAACACATTTTATAGTTTTTTTGCCAATTGCACAAGAACATTTCTTAAATAATAGTATTTGATTTTTTTCACTTAGCTGTGGACTTTTCTGCAGCATTCTTCAAGTAGTTGGAGCCTCATTTTTCCCTTTAGTAAACTTGTAACTTTTGGTAGAGTATTCTGATTAGTTTTATTGTGAACAGTCTCAAATGACAGCAAGGAAAAACAGGTGACCTTCTCAAGGTCACATGCAGAAGTCATATCCATCAGATAGTAAACCATTTATAACTCTCACTGCACTGCTTTACCCAAACAGTACACTTATACTCCTTGAAAATTCTATTACATCTCCTACCTTAGAGAAGATAATTTGTTTAACTTATAGCTCACTTTTTCATCCAAGTCTCTACTTATGTATATTGTGTTATGTTGTAGTAGCAATACTGATAAAGCTATATGTCAATGTAATGTGAAAGCACACGAAAAGATCTGATGTCTAGGTAATGAAAGCGTTAAGACAGCTCTTCAACCGCTTCACTTAATGAAACTAGTATTTTAATGGTCCCAACTAGGATTAGAAGTTAACACCTCGTTAAGATGAATGGAGGATACAGTTTGCACCTTTACTGTTGCTTCTGTGCTGAGTGGCTTGTAAGCTCCTTCTGCTGTTTCTGGAGGGCAAGCTTAAAGAGTACAAGACTGCATCATTAATTTATATGGGTAAGTCTCTTAGTAAAAGAAATGACTAGTGACTGATGGTATTTTTAATGAAATGCTGGATTCAAAGAAGACCTTTTGCCGGTGTAAAGACCAACACAAGGGATTCAGGATCCTTTTTGTACTCTCTCCTTTCCACTGTTAGGTTTCATGATGTAAAAGATATTATTACTCACAGTAACTATTTTATACAGGCACAGTCCTGTAAAAGTACACTCAGTGAGAACTAAGCCCTTCCCATATGAGAAAAAACAGATGTGTACCTCGTGGCCATATTTACATTCAGTATTAAAATGAGTAAAGATCTAAAGCCCACCTAGAGGCAGAATCCTAGTCGCGTTTTTAATAAAAAATTCTAGAGCAAGTAGGATTAATGCCTTTTCCCATTTTTGTTCAGTGACCCTCATGTATGTTTTTCCAAGGAGGCTGTACCATGATCCAAATTAATCTAATGAATGAACGCAGATCTGATAATTTACCAACATTTATCAAAAACTATAGTTGCACTTATTCCTGGGTGCCAGCAAAATGTGTTTGCATGTCACCTAACTGACCGTTTCTGTTTGCTCAGAGCTATGTAGGTTTGAGATAAAGCAGGTACTGAGAACTCCAGGTGAGTCATGATCCATCTAAGGGAAAAAAAACTGTTAGCACACGTATGTACAAATGTGTGCACACACATATAGGCACATTCTGAGGCATCCAATCACAGTGAGGGCAGTTTTTTGTATTAACAGAATTAAATTGAATTAACTGGAGGAAATAGTGGAAATATTTTTCTATATAATTATTTATACATCCCTTCTTTTGATGGTCTTCTATAATTTTAATTGCCTTTTCAATGGAATTTACACCTTAAATGGAGAGGCCTTTTAAATATTTACAAACACAGATCTGTTTCTGAAGTGATACAGTATACCATAAATCCAGTATTTAAGAGTCCACAGTATCCTTTTTCATTCAAAAGGCAAAATTTCTATAAATGCAATAAAGTATGCAATAAACTCAGAGACTAATGAGACAGCTTGCAGTGATTAATACTGATTGCTAGCCAAACTTTTGGAAGCGATTAGTGATTTTAGAGAACCAACATTGAAAAAATGTGTGATAAGTGATTTAAGGAGAGGAACAATATCATCGTCCTTCAAACTGGACCTCTCCTTTAGTGTCTCACAATGAACACACATAATTAGTAGTTACTCCTGAAAACCTTGTTCAGAATTTAGCAGCACTATTATCCACACAATATGCATTTTATTTTCTGATTTCTTAAAAAACCGTTTTGCTTGCTCCCTTTCTGAATCAATTATGCATTGAATCACAAACTTCTCTGTGATGCTGAACAAATAAAATCAATAGGCAATATTTTAATCCAGACATAATTCCTAAGCATCTGAAGAAGACATTTTCATTATAAAGTGCTTGATGCCCAGAATACTTTTGTATGCAAGTTCAGTAAGTACTGTATGAGGCACTCATTTTACAAACCAGCTTCAGGAACAGTTCCCAAGTACTTTAAGTGTCTTTCTTATTTAGGTGATAGAGCTGCAATGTTTTGTGTCTTTCTTGCAATGAGGAAGGAATTAACAGTATAGAAGGAAGTGGTTTCTACATAATCATAAATGTGTGTTTAAGCAAAAAAAAAAAAGTTTCAAGATATTTTCACTCTATCCTGTTAGAAATATTGTAACAACTAATTAATGCTAGTATGCAAATTTAGTGAAACCTAATTAAATAAATATCAGATACATAGATAAACCTGCTAGCAAAGATGTGCTTTCTGTCAGTTTGTACACATCTTTTGTTTGCTATGACACCTGTTTAAACAAATCAGTGATAAAAACAAATGAGTCAACGAAAAAAATCCCCTAAGTACCAAGATGTGAATTGTATGCTGTAAGATCTCTCCCCTGGTAAAAGTGTTGTCTGTTCTGCTGTAGCGGACAAGATCCCTCTCAGGTAAATACTATCTCTTTCAAAAGAACAAATCCAGTAAGTGCCTAGATTTTCTCTATATCAAGAAAGTATATTTTAAAGCCTCTTTTATTGTTTGACAACAAAGCCAAAAGATATTCATCTGTCAAAACAGGAATGGTATTTGCATACATTTTTTTTTCTTACATGGCAAAATACTATATGAATGGCATAGGGAAAACCAAACTGATTATGTCCAAGCTTGTGATTGTAAAATCTCTGCTGCCAAAGATATTTTAACTAGCTGGACTCCATTGATCTATAGCAAAGCTTTGTCAACTAAAGCTTTTTTTCTTAAATTGATTCTCCATCTTGTCTTTTCATTCCTTCAACAGCACACAGCAGGAATCTCTGTCTACATAGAGAAAACAGGATCTTGCTGTAGGCATGGGTATAAAACAAAAAGAGAGTGATTAAAGAAAAAAAAACAGACTGCTGTTAGTATTTGATCTTAAAATTATTGATCTTGTCAATCAGTTACAGAGAGAGAATGCCCATTTAAATCTGTGATAACTATTAATGTTACCACAAAAATGGTGAACACTTCAAAAAAGAAATCTATATGATAATGCAACACCATGGTGTTTGGCTTCATAGATATTTGTATTATATGAGAGTTCATGCAACATCTGACCCGACAAAGACGCTATTTAACAAATTTAAAATTAAAATAAGAATATAAGGCTCACATGGTAGACTTGCAATATGAAGATTTTGTCCTCAGAGAAATTTTGATTATTTGACTGCCAAAAATGTTATAAATCTGTATTAGGAGTATATGAATAACAATTTTTTTCAATTTATCTAAATTGAAGCTTTCTATTACAAAACTGTTAAAAATCCACTAAGTTAAACGAACATCATGCTATCTCTGTCCTTACACTATTCTGCCTCTGGAGTTTGTATTTGTATTGTACCAGTAGTGTCTTTACTCACATTTATGTGTACATATAATTGAAAACTAAAAAGAAATTAAACTTGTTTCAAAACTAAGTGCTATCAGTTACTGAAATGTAACATCATATTAAAAGCAAAAAATGTAGTTGGTTGTCATGGGTTAAAACGTCAAAATAAGAAAATATTATAATTTTGGTTTATTGAAACAGGTTTATTGAAAGCCTGTTCCCATTTGTAATATATGTGTAAATGAAATATTATTAAATGCATTTTAGATGTACTTCATTGACCTTCTGAACTTATCATAAGCATCTAGTACATATTTTGGTGCTAGTCTAGCATGTCAAATGGTTTTGAAACCAATAATAGCTCATACTAAAGGGTTTTTCTTTGTTTGAATTACTTTATTGATTGAGTAGAAAGATTAAGTATAGACTAAAAGTAATAAAACACATATTCGTTGTTTCTTTTTAAGCACAATCTTCTGTTAGAAGCCATGAATGAAGCCAAGAATGAAGTTTCATTAAGCATCTGGACATAACAATAACTGTTTAAAATTTCTGTATGTTTTTCTTCTAATCTAGGCGACACTGAAGTAAAAAAGAAAAAAAAGTTAAATAGTTAATACAGAAATTACTGTGAATTGTTCACCTTTCCCTACTATAGATTGAATATAGTTACTCAGTTATCTTTAAAATGTCACTTGGATACAAAATACAGTAACTTTGCAACCCTGTTTTTTGTCATTGTGTTTGAGACGACTCACGTGAAATAACAAAACCTCAAGCATTCTTTTTTGTGAATTTTGTATTATGTATTAAGTTTTGAGTTTTCAGTGTACAAGCAGATACATGTGGAAATCTAGAATAATAAAAAAATATTTTAATAATATATTAATTTAAAAAAGGAATACAAAAATGCACATTATATAATGCAATGAAACCTGAAAATGTTTGCTTTCCTGCAATGGAAAAAAATAACATGAAACCTTTTGCTGCTGCGCTCAAAGAAGGATATTTTTGACTAAGTAATTTTTCTAATCAGAATGAAATATTTCAGTGCTGGAATGTACTTTGTAATGCTAGAGAAAAAAAATACAAAAATTTTTTTCAAATTCTTGTCAGTTTAATTATTTATCGATTGAACACACTTTCTTTCTGCTTTTCTTTTAAGTTAGCAGGACTTCATCCTTCACTCCTGCAGTATTCTACAAGCTCTTGAAATAACTTGTCCTTTGAATTACTGGTAATTGGCATTGAAGTATTTCTCTGCTCTTTCCAAGGACTTTGAAGCATGTCAGGAATTAATGTCAAGGTTTGGCATAGAAGAGCTTCCCCTGGGTGGGAATGAAGGGCTCTGCCCTGGATTTATGCTACTCTAGTTCTGGAACTTAGAATCATAGAATCATCATGGCTGGAAAGGATCTTCAGGATCAAGTCCAGCCCTCATCTCCACATCACCCTAACCCTTAGATCATGGCGTCAAGTGCTCCATCTACTAGGTTTTTGAACACCTCCAGGGATGGTGATTCCACCACCTCCATGGGCAGCCACTTTGCACCCAGAAGGAATCTGTTTGTGCAGATACAAGGAGATACAAACTTTCACAAAAATGCCCAAAGGAATCATGTGTCTGTCTCCAATCTGAGATGGAGCCCTAGCCGCTCTGGAAGACATATGCCATGGTAGCCAAACAGCAAAGGTTTTATTTTGGTATCAGGGGTGCTTCTTGACAGGATGCCATACCACACTGAGTACACTCAATCTTGTCTGATCATAGTAGTTAAGCAGAGCTGGGACTGGTTAGTACTTGCATAGGAGACCACTTGGGAATACTGGGGTCTGTCTGTAGGCTTATTCAGCTCTGGCAAAAGTAGTCTGACTATATAATCTCTTGAGGCTCCTTGTGTGCATCTGTGAGGCTGGAAACTGAAACTGGGGAGTCAAGACCCAGATGACATTTATATTTTCTACAGCATTAAAAGTGTTACTATGTCTGGTGAGGAGATGTGTATGCTTATCCATCTATGTATGCCTATAGAACTACACATGTGCCTGAATGCTGATTATCACTAATGGAGTCACTTAGGTTGGAAAAGACCTTCAAAATTATTGAGGCAAATCATTAACCTAACTCTACCAAGCCTACTACTGAACTATGTCCTTGATTCCATATCTTCACAACTTTTAAACACATCCAGGGATGGTGATTCAACCACTTCCCTGGGCAGCCTGATGATGACCATTTCAATAAAGTTTTTCCTAATTTCTAACCTAAACTTCTCCTAGTACAACTTGAGGACATTTCCTCTTGTCCTATCATTTGCTACTTGTGAGAAGAGACCAACACCCACCTCTCAACAACCTCCTTTCAGGTAGTTGCAGGTAGTCATAATGTCTCGCCCCAGCCTCCTCCTCTTCAGACAAAACAGCTTAGCTCCCTCAGCCACTCACAGTATCACGGTATCACAGTATCACAGTATCACAGTAATGGTAAGGTCGGAAAAGACCTTAAAGATCATCCAGTCCAACATAAATCCAAATAAACCAAGTAAATCTAACATCTGACACATAGATCATGCCATTCAGCACTTCATCCAGACTAACCTTGAACACCTCCAGGGACGGTGACTCCACCGCCACCATGGGCAACCTGTTCCAAAACCGGATCGCTCTTTCAGGGAAAAACCCTTTCCTAATGTCAAGTCTAAACCTCCCTCGATGAAGCTTAAGACTATGACCCCTTGTCCTGTCTCCAGTGTCCAGGGAGAAAAGACCAACCCCTGCCTGACTACAAACACTTTTTAGATATATACAGCAATAAGGTCACCCCTGAGCCTCCTCTTTTCCAGGCTAAACAAACCCAGCTCCATCAGCCTCTCCTCATAGGGCTTACCTTCCAGCCCCTTCACCATTCTAGTTGCCCTTCTCTGGACTCGTTCCAGCATCTCGACATCTTTCTTAAACTGAGGGGCCCAGAACTGAACACAATACTTCAGGTGCGGTCTAACCAGTGCCGAATACAGNCTGTCCCAGTCCCTCTGCAGGGCCCTCCTACCCTCTAACAAATCAACACAGGCTCCAAGCATGGTGTTATCTGGAAATTTGCTCATGTTGGATTCTAACCCATCATCAGTATCATCAATGAAGATGTTAAACAGGACCTAACACCAACCCTTAGGGGACACTAACTAGATGTGACACCATTTACCACCACTCTCTAGGCTCATCGATCCAACCAGTTTCTGACCCAGCTTAGAATATTACTGTCAAAGCCTCTTGCTGCCATCTTCACCAGGAGTTTATCATGGGAGACCGTGTCGAATGCTACAGTACATCCACAGCCTTCCTCTCATCAAACAGTTGAGTCACTTGATCATAAAAGGAGATCAGTTTAGTCAAGCAAGATCTACCCCACCTAAATCCATGTTGACTGGACTTAATCTCTTGGCCATCATGCAGTTGTTGCATGATAGCACTCAGCGCTATCTGTTCCATAACTTTGCCCAGAACTGAGGTGTGGCTAACAGGTCTGTAGTTTCCTTGATCATCCTTCCAACCTTTCTTGTGTATGCGCGTCACATTCTCCAACTTCCAATCATCTGGGACCTCACCTGTGATCCACAACTTCACGAGTCTAGTTCTCTTTGTTGCACTTTGGACTAACTGTATCTTCTCAATGCCTTTCTTGAACACAGTACTCAAGGTGTGGCCTCATCAGTGCTGACTACAGGGGGACAATCACTTCCCTTCTTCTGCTGCCCACCCTATTACTGATAGAAGCCAGGATGTCAATGGCTTTCTCAGCCAGCTGAGCACACTGCTGGTTGCTTTTTAATCAATACTCTCAACTGCCGAGCAACTTTCCAATCATTCTCTCACAAACCTGTACCATTGCACTGGGTTGTTGTGACCCAAGTACAGACCTGGCTCTTTGTTGACTGTTGAAGCTCATACAAATGGGCTCAGCCCATTAGTGCAGCCTGTCCAGAGTCCTTTGTATAACCTCTCTACTTTCAGGCAAATAAATACACTTACCTAACGATGTCATCTACAAACTTACTGAGGGTGCACTTCTAGCCTTCATCGAAATCATTGATAAAGATGTCTCAGTGTGCAATGCATATCATGGACAGGAAATGCAAAATGTAATTAGGGTGCAAAATTTCCTCTCCTTCCCATTTTCACTCATATAAAATGCTGATTAATTGCTGATGAATATAGCTGGCAAGAATACAAATCCAAATACTGTGTCTTCATCTGCAACTGTTAACATCCTTTCCTAGTCCAACAACTCTAACATTCATTTTTAGCATGATGTACTCCACTGGTGTTTTGTCTGAATGAGAAAAGAAAACCCATGCATAAGCCCATGCTATTTGCCAGGATTTTTCTTTTACAAATGTGTGTATGTGTACGTAATATGCCAATTTTCTTGTTTCACTTCAGCCTGCATTATAGATTTTACATAGGATTTCGCCTTATTTCACAATATCTGAAAATTGCAAGCCTATATTATTACCAGGTATAAAATGTAATTTATATATTTCAGATTTTCAGAAGTTTATCTTAATGAGAGTTTAAAGCAGATTTTCAGATTAGCCAAGTTCTGATCTAACACAGACTTAATTTTGATCTTTGCTAAGCAGGTATATTTTATTATTCATCCTGTCAAGTCCTCTGTTGTTCATGCACATACTCACGCATCTGGATGGAGTGTGAGCAGCCTGGCACAGCAGATAGCAGTTAAAACTAATTAACACCTTGCAAAATCATTGTAAGAATAATTGTCACTAGTGGAAAGCAGGAGAGATGTAAGTATAGATTTGCAGAAAATAAGTTTTTCTTCTTTATATATTCACATCAAGTGCAAGAAAACTGAGTGTTGTTCACAAATACACTGAAGGAAATGTATGGTTTGGAAAGAAAACATATGGCCATACGAAACTTCTGTTAGTAATGCAAGATTTTTGAATCTGCCAAACCTCAGAAGCTGGCCACAGTCAGTGAAACTTTAGGTAAGAGGTCATCAGGGGAGCTTGCTTGGTTAACTTTGTTATTAGTTCTTCACCAGGAGCAAGAAGAATGTTGTCCTAATGCTATATACCTCATCCACCAGCCTATGCTCATGGTCAGCAAAAGGCATTCAGCAACAAACAGAGCAAACATTTTTGCACACAGTTCTCTATTTTTCTATTAGGTATCAGAGCTCTGGAACAGGCTGCTTACAGAGTCTCCATTTCTGGAGATACTGAAAACCTGCCTGGATATGTTCCTGTGTGATCTGCTCTATAAGAAACTGCTCTGCAGGTGGACTGGACTACATGATTGTCAGAGGTCCTTTCCAACCCCTAACATTCTATTGATTCTGTGATTGTGTAGCAGACGTAAGTGGACTGGTCTTTCAGTAGCACTGTGGCTGCATTTAATGCTCCCATTTCATTAGCTTCCTCTGAAACTTCACTGGACATGATGTGCCTCTCAATAGCAAATGTAGGCGGGATTTATTTGCTCCATAGCTTCAGTAACCTCCAAAATTTGGTTCTGAAAGACAGTGGTCAGTCCACAATGACAAGTCTTCATATTCTTCCTTTGAAACAGGCAGTTATAATTTGATCCCTAGATGAAAATCAGGCATAGTGGTAATTACTTCTACTGACAATTCGTGCAGCTAAGACACAACCCACCCATCCAGAATCATGTCCTCTGCAACAACAGTCAGAACTTCACTTCCATGACAAGCTCTCTTGATTCTCTAGAAGACAATGGCTGCCCTCTAGTGACGCAGATGTTTTTGCTAACACGTTGCAGTAGATGCAAACATGCTAACGCTGTCTTGTAGATCAATACGTAGCAAGTGTTTTGGGTCTAAAAAAGAATTTTAAAATCACAGACAAAAACAGTAGGCCTAGAGGCATTAAGATTAAAAAAGCACTCTGGGTTGAACAGGCAAGCCATATATAGCCACAGCAATTTTTTTAAGGTAGCTTTTCATTTCTTCACAAGTTCCTGGATTTTTTAAACTTCTGGTATTTCTGTTATCATCTGAACAACCTATGATTATTATAACAACACTTGAATAAGAGTTCTGCATTTCTGAGAAGTTCAACTTGTGCTAAAAGCATCCTGGCCACCACTGCAAGAAATAATAAAAAGTGTTTTTACAAATAGACTAAAAATAAAAAAATAACCAAGGAGAGTCTTCATCCTTTATTGAATGTGAGGGGGATCCTCCTTACCAAGGATGAGGAAAAGGCTGGTGCCATCTTTGCCTCAGTCTTTAGTAGTCAGACCAGTTATCTTCATAGTATTCAGTCCTCTGAATACTCTTATGGTCCCCTCATAATCCAGGAAGCAGTAGCGTATGATCTACTAAGCCAGCTGGACATCTGTAAGTCTATGGGGCTGGATGAGATCCATCCAAGAGTGATGAGGGAGCTGGTGGTGGAACTTGCCAAGACTCTCTCCACCATTTATCAGCAGACCTGGTTAACAGGGAAGGTCCTGGGTGACTGGAAACTTGCCAATGTGACACTCATATACAAGAAGGGCAGAAGGGAGGATCCAGGGAGCTACAGGCCTGTCAGCCTGACCTCAGTGCCAGGAAATGTTATGGAACAGTCCATCTTTGGGGTGATCACACGGCAAGTGCAGAAAAGCAGGATCAGGCCCAGCCAACATGGGTTCATGTAGGGTAAGTCCTGTTTAACCAACCTGATCTCCTTCTATGATCCCTAGTGGATGAGGGAAAAGCAGTGGATGTTGTCTACCTTGACTTCAGGGAAGTATTTGACACTGTTTCCCACAACATTCTGCTGGAGAAGCTGGTGGCTTGCAGCTTAGACAGGTGTCAGTCATCTAACAGAATCACCTTTTCATAATTTCCAAGGTGAAAATGAAGGGCCAGTTATCGAGTTAATTTTTGGACTAGTGCACATAGCATCAAATGCTAGAAACATTACTAGAAATCATGAAAGATTCTATTGAGAATCATTAAAGAAACTATGTTGAATGTTTATATCAGTGTGTTATTTCATGTTACATGTGAAATAGCCCATAGAATATAATGGAATTATTCATAACATATACATTAAATAATACTCTGTGTAAACTTTTTTATTTTAATTGCTCTGGGATAACAATCTACAGAAAAAAGGTGGGGAAAATCTATCATATTTTTATGATATGATGCATCTCAGAGTAAAAGATTTGTGGATATATAATATGTTCAGCAAGTTCATTCCTCTGAGCTATCATTCTTGTTGTTGTGAATCTACTATGAAAAGTAACATTATGGACTTTTAAAATCTGTAAAATTTTCCATTCTGAAATTGTTAAAATGATGATATCAATACTGAAGTCCAAATCTACAATTCGCGTTGGTTCTCATACTTCATAAATAGTGAAGCCTTACTGATGGATTGGGCAAACACAGGCTAGAAATCCTATTGACTTCCACTCAGGAATAACTGTTGTTTAGGAAAGCCATTAAGCACAAGTGTAATTCACATTGAATTCTCATGTTGCCAAAAATGTAGCCTTCTGTAACAGATATAGTAATATTTTTATTCAAATTAACCATATGACATAAGGACTCAGCCAGATTTACCTTCCTTAGCTAGGAAAATGCATAGGGAAAAACATTTACTATTAGCTGAAGTGTTCCATTGACTTCAGTGGGATTTAAGTAAATTAGAAATGTCTTCTCAAATTTAGATACTTCCTGAAGTAGAGCTTGAGAGGATAAACATAAACCACTTCTCTCACTCCTGGTGTATGTATTATTTTTCCATACTTCATGGTGGATTAAGTATAGCTTCAGGAATTTTACTACTGAAAAGTTTAGTATTTTCAGCAGAGCAAAATATTTCTGAGAAGTGAGTTTCTACATTTGGCAAAGTCGCAATACTCAATTATTTAATTTTGTGCATAGGAAGAATATAACAACTTTTTATTGTGAGAAAACCTAATAACTGTCTGGAATGTAACATTTTAACACAGATAAAATTCATGAAATATCTGGCATTACACCTGAACAAGTGAAAAGTTTATTATTTTAAACATATTTGTATAATAAAGAACCCTTCATATGAAGAAAACTTTTTAGAGACTTCTCCAGCTATTGTCTTCTACTTAAGGGAGATGCTGGAAACTGTAGATGTTCTGCATCTATTCCTCTGCAGCAGCCCAATGAGAAATTCAGGAAGATCCGTGGAGGTAAAAATGTCTCTAGCATTGGTTAAAACACTTTGTTACTTGGTACCCACTCAGATCTCACTACCTCACTTCAAGTGTCATATAATCTATTGGTTTATCCAAAGGAAAGATACTGGTTTTCATTGTTATCCACAGCTTTGATAAGACTCTTACAGGATACACTGGTGTCATCTTCTTTAATATAAAATTAATAAAAAAATGCATTAATTAAGTGGTTGCAATATCCATTTTGGTGCTTTCTGCCAAAAGAAAACTTTCAATTTTTACACACTGTGACCACTTGTCATGACCTTTCCAACATTTTTTTAGGAAATGGTGTCACAATTATCCACCAATTTACTTTATGAAATTTAATTATCTCTATATTTTAACAGTATTTATTAATAATTTGTAGTGGTACAAGGGATGGTTTCCTATATAGGGGTTGACTGCCCCTCTAAATGTAACTTCTCTATTGTTAAGATTGTCCAAGGCACGCAGGTAGACTCATGGTACAAAAGCATTGCCGCTGTTGTAGATATATACTACTTTAGATGTATATTGTTGATAATACCTCTGCTGACATTGTGTTATGTTGCTTGTGTGGCAGTGCTCATCTGGAGAAAGCTGAACTCTTCCTTGCATTTGTGACAGAAAATCCTGATATGATATTTGGCTTCTGTCTAACATTCAGTGCTGGTCCAACTGCATCTTATGTTCCTGTCTTCCTAGTCTTCCCTAAGCCACTTCTCCTATTTCCATGGAAATGATTTTCTGAAATTATGCAAGAGACCTTTAAAAAAAAAGGAAAACTAACTCAAAAACTAACTCCAAACTATTTAGTCTAATAGATGAGGACTCTTTATGTCCTCATCCTTTGTGAATATATACAATGAATGCATAAAATCATACCAAATGATGTCACTGACACCCCAGCAGACTGTGCTGCCATTCAGTAAGACTTGGACAGGCTAGACAGTTGAGCAGAGAGAAATCAAATGAGATACAACAAGGGTCAGTGTAGAGTCTTGCATCCAGGCAAGAACAACCCCAGGTCCCAGTATAAGTTCGGTACTGACCTGTTGGAGAGCAGTGTAGGAGAAAGGCCCCTGGGGGTCCCAGTGGACAGCAGGATGACTATGAGCCAGCAATGTGCTCTTGTGGCCAAGAGGGCCAACAGCATCGTGGAGGGTATCAAAAGTGGGGTGGTTAGCAGATTGAGAGAGGCTCTTCTCCCCCTCTACCCTG